>OZ012693.1:2870307-2950998 GCA_963942565.1 Maea johnstoni
GTAACCCTCTCAGAGAAAAATGCAAAAACGTCTCTGTCCTGTCAGAAAGGGTGATATGTGATCATTTGTTATGCCAAGCAATAGCCAAATTACCGCAGGTTATATTTAAAGTAAGGTGCAGCTAGGAAATATGTGCAAATCTCAAAATGCGCATATATTCAAAGGTTTCTCGCCCGATAAGCCATCTTAATCAAGGTCTAGCAATATAGATATCTCCAGGACCTATTTCAAAGTACTTGCCTTTGGAACATATATAGGGTAGGCGATTAAGATTGTTCCAAAATAAGAACATAAAATTAGTCACTGGACCACTCACCTTCGGACAGCACCGCTCTAGGGTAGATTGCGCACTCACGAACAACCTGGGGATGCCATAAGGCATTAGCCAATCAGATACCGCGTTACAACAGGAGGGGCATATGACATCCTGGGGATGCCTTAGCACCGCCATGCCATTTGCCAGCCGCCAGCTGCGTGTAGGCATAGGCTCTTTTATTCACATATCTCAATCGGACATCATCTGTTCAATATTATGAGCCCCTGTACATGTGGCTATAAGTATGAATTCTATAATTCATTGGAAGTACTGCATAAGAATTTGTATTATTCGGCAATAGCTGGGAAAAGAGGGATTGTGTTTTTATGATTGAGTGTGTAACCAGAGATTTTCCATTATAAATAGAATCTCCACGGTGGAACTAAGAAACGCTTTTATATTAGCTTAGATGACCAACTGATATGTTAGTTCAAGATATTAGTATGGAAAGCAGAACTGTTTTAATCCCTATTTATGAGTATTAATGAATTATTTTCCAATATTCATGAATCATTTTTAAATATTTGTAATTTAATTTTCAAATACCATTTATGAATGTTGAAAAAAATATCTCATAATTTTTCAATATTCATCATTCATTTTTCAATATTCATATATAATTACCTTGAATTATAATAACTTAATTATGTTAAGTGATCTCTAGGATGCCTTTTAGGTTAAACTAGCATCCTGGGGATGCAGTTGTTATTGATACCTATATGTCCAGTCATCTCTAGGATGCTTTAAGATTAAGTCATCTCCGAGATGCCTTTTAGGTTAAAGCATCCTGTGGATGCCTTCAGGTCAAGTCATCTCTGGGATGCCTTTTAGGTTAAAGCATCCTGAGGATGCCTTAATGTCAAGCCATCTCTGGGATGCCTTTTAGGCAAAAGTATCCTGGGGATGCAGTTGTTATTGATACCTATAGGGTCAGTCATCTCTAGGATGCTTTAAGATTAAGTCATCTCTGGGATGCCTTTTAGGTTAAAGCATCCTGGGGATGCTTTAAGGTTAAGTCATCTCTGGAATGCCTTTCAGGTTAAAGCATCCTGTGGATGCCTTCAGGTCAAGTCATCTCTGGGATGCCTTTTAGGTTAAAGCATCCTGAGGATGCCTTAAGGTCAAGCCATCTCTGGGATGCCTTTTAGGCAAAAGCATCTTGGGGATGCAGTTGTTATTGATACCTATAGGGTCAGTCATCTCTAGGATGCTTTAAGATTAAGTCATCTCTGGGATGCCTTTTAGGTTAAAGCATCCTGGGGATGCTTTAAGGTTAAGTCATCTCTGGGATGCCTTTTAGGTTAAAGCATCCTGGGGATGCTTTAAGGTTAAGTAATCTCTGGGATGCCTTTTAGGTTAAAGCATCCTGGGGATGCATTTCTTATTGATACCTATAGGTTCAGTCATCTATAGGCTATAGGATGCTTTAAGATTAAGTCATCTCTGGGATACCTTTTAGGTTATGGTTATGGTAAAGTCATCTCTAGGATGCCTAAATTTTAGGTTAAAGCATCCTGAGGATGCAGTTGGTATTGATACCTATAGGGTCAGTCATGTCTAGGATGCTTTAAGATTAAGTCATCTCTGGGATGCCTTTTAGGTAAAAGCATCCTGGGGATGCAGTTGGTATTGATACCTATAGGGTCAGTCATCTCTAGGATGCTTTAAGATTAAGTCATCTCTGGGATGCCCTTTAGGTTAAAGCATCCTGGGGATGCTTTAAGGTTAAGTCATCTCTGGGATGCCTTTTAGGTTAAAGCATCCTGAGGATGCAGTTGGTATTGATACCTATAGGGTCAGTCATCTCTAGGATGCTTTAAGATTAAGTCATCTCTGGGATGCCTTTTAGGTTAAAGCATCCTGTGGATGCCTTCAGGTCAAGCCATCTCTGGGATGCCTTTTAGGTTAAAGCATCCTGAGGATGCCTTAAGGTCAAGCCATCTCTGGGATGCCTTTCAGGTTAAAGCATCCTGTGGATGCCTTCAGGTCAAGTCATCTCTGGGATGCCTTTTAGGTTAAAGCATCCTGAGGATGCCTTAAGGTCAAGCCATCTCTGGGATGCCTTTTAGGCAAAAGCATCTTGGGGATGCAGTTGTTATTGATACCTATAGGGTCAGTCATCTCTGGGATGCCTTTTATCTCTGGGATGCCTTTTAGGCAAAAGCATCTTGGGGATGCAGTTGTTATTGATACCTATAGGGTCAGTCATCTCTGGGATGCCTTTTAGGTTAAAGCATCCTGCGGATGCTTTAAGATTAAGTCATCTCTGGGATGCCTTTCAGGTTTAAGCATCTCTGGGATGCTTTAAGGTTGAATCATCTCTGTGATGCTTTGTAGTTAAAAGCAACCGGGGGATGCTTTAAGGTTAAGTCATCTCTGGGATGCCTTTTAGGTTAAAGCATCCTGAGGATGCAGTTGGTATTGATACCTATAGGGTCAGTCATCTCTAGGATGCTTTAAGATTAAGTCATCTCTGGGATGCTTTAAGATTAAGTCATCTCTGGGATGCCTTTTAGGTTAAAGCATCTCTGGGATGCCTTTTAGGTTAAAGCATCCTGGGGATACTTTAAGGTTAAGGCATCTCTGGGATGCCTTTTAGGTAAAAGCATCCTGTGGATGCTTTAAGGTTAACCATTAAGTCATCTCTGGGATGCCTTTTAGGTTAAAGCATCCTGCGGATGCTTTAAGGTTAAGTCATCTCTGGGATGCCTTTTAGGTTTAAGCATCTCTGGGATGCTTTAAGGTTGAATCATCTCTTTGATGCTTTGTAGTTAAAAGCATCCTGGGGATGCTTTAAGGTTAACCGTTAAGTCATCTCTGGGATGCCTTTTAGGTTAAAGCATCCTGGGGATACTTTAAGGTTAAGTCATCTCTGGGATGCCTTTTAGGTGAGGATGCTTTAAGGTTTACCGTTACGGATGCCTGCACCAGTTTTATTTTTGTCCTCAGAATTTTCTAATTTTTTGATATGTTATACCTTGTGGGATGAAACTAAAGGGAAAGTAAAAAGAAATTGGCTGTTTGGTCGATATTTTTTGCCAGAGACATATTTGTGATTTTTTAAAAGTGGTCTTTTTAGAGAAAAGAGGCCGCCACGTCGCACATTTTTTTTATTTTTAGCTCATTCTTGGTTGTTCGCCCACAGAAAAAGAAATTGTACATGTTCATGAGTGTAAATTTGCATGCAGGTAATGGAGTAGGTCCTCTTTCTGCTGCCGCAAACTGCATCTCAATACCAGCTATATCTTTTGCATAGCATATGATCGAATTGGAGGGGTTGAGTCAAAAATGATCACTTTTTTCGAAAATGGACGCAAATATAGGGCAATTTATCGCACATAATGAATTGCAAAAAAAAAATTAATCCGAAGAATTTTAATTTTTTTTGATAAGTTCTTGCCCTGTAAATTTGCATTCTTTATGTGAAAACAAATTAGGGGTGTTTCGAGTTACTTTTTTTGCTAAAGAGTTATGAGTGAAAGGGTACGTTTTTTGCTTTTTTATGAAAATGAAAAGACAATGACGCGGCCTTTGTTTCCCTATTGTTGTAGCAACAATAGAGGGGAAATCCCTTCATTGGAGTCATGTTGCGCTGGCTAAGACGCAAGTTTTGGGCAATTTATCGCACATTAATAATCGTAAAAACAAATCTAGTCCGAAGGATTTTTTTATTTTTTGATATGTTCTTGTTCTGTAAATTTGCATTCTATATATCAAAAGAACATGGGGGTGTTCCGAGTTACTTTTCTTGCTACAGAGCTACGAGTGGAAGGGTACGTTTTGTGCATTTTGGCAAATAAAATTGGCAATGCCCCATGCCAACAATAGGGAAATTCCTTTTGTTGGAGTTGCCAGAGGGGTTATAATTATGACAAGTCTCTACCCCTGTCTGCTAATTGTCTGTAATTATGTGTCAACTAAAAGTGTTTATATTATCAGGGATGTCCAACTGTCTCATTGTTGCAACAGGGTGCGACAGGGGCTTCACAACACGTGAAAAGCCAACAAAAAGCTCTCTTTAACCGGAGAATTTTTCACAAAAACATTACAATAGAGCCTGTTAAATATTTCACTTGAATTATTTTGAAACAAATTGTATTAAAAAATCCAGCGACTGATTTTAGTTGATATATCAATTGATTGATCTTGGTCTTAACTATTGCAATAAGGGATAATAAAGTGCAACTAAGCTATAATCAAACCACGGCCACCAGAAATTCCTGTGCTCCAGAAAGTATTGACTGTACTCCAGGACTAAGCGGAATCAGGGGAATTACTCAGCACCTCTGGGATGCCTTTTAGGTTAACGCATCCTGGGGATGCTTTAAGGTCAAGTCATCTCTGGGAAGCCTTTTAGGTTAACGCATTCTGGGGACGCAGGTATATAATTATTTTGAATTATAATTAATGAATTATGAACATTGAAAGAATGATTTATCAATATTTAAAGAATAATGAGGTTAAGTTTGGAATACTACACTTTGTTCTCATTGTTATCAGTATGAGGGCATATATCTCACTTTCACTTTCTTTTGCCAGCATGGTCATGGTGTCCACTAAATACATTGATGACATTGGTCATGATCACATCGCAAGACACTGATCTATGACAAAGAAGCCACTTCCTAAGTCTCTGGTCAGAAACAGAGAAGAGAAAGATGTCTACTTTGGAAGCAGATGATTTTTCCATTTTATTTTTGATACCTTTATTGAATTTCATTTAATTAGACTTTCAGACTAAAATGCATTAATTAAGAAATCATCTTCTTACGACTTACAAACATGTTAGAAATGAGTTTTATGAATTTAAATAAAAAAATTATCTTCTGTAATTTGTCCTCTTTACGCAAGATTAACTGCAAGGTATTTTATCAAGTACAATGTATCTAGAATGCTTTTGAACTCCAGTGTTCATAAAATTTGATTCATTTGGTCATATGAGAGAAGGTGCGTGTTAAAAGTCATAAAAATATATTGAACTTTCCTCAATAACAAATAGTGACTTACCACTCTCAATAGGTATTTGTGGAAAATCAATATGATTTAATTTGACTAAATAGTGTGAAGTAAATACTTTCTAGATTCATTTAATCAGGTTTGAAATTGTGAATATAAATACAATAACAATCACAGATGTGTGGACCAGTATCATTGAATAGCCAACTTGAACAAGTTAGCCCCCCGATCAAACAGCTTTTTAATCTGAATAGTGTACACTTATGAAATGAAGGACAGAGTTTGCACTTGTTGAGGGGGTTGATGGAAACATTTTCCTGGTCTCCCAAATATTTTTTATAAATTAGAATGTTCAAGAGAGATGCTCTCCTAGCTACTGCTTCCTATCCATGCTGGTCATGGGATATAAAGGCTAATAAATGGCGTAATTCTTCAGGGTCTGAGGTCTGATATGTTTTTTTGAGTGTGATGAGTTTGTCCTTTGTTCAAAGATTTTCTGTATAAATTATATTGAATTTGTACTCTAGCGTACTTCTTTACTGATTTTATTTTTACTTTACAAACTTTTAATGCAGGTACTGATAGATTGATCCAGAGAAGGTAGTCCAATGATTAAGACAGTGTATGGAGTTTTATGATTTATAAATTTTGTCGTGTACTTTTTTGGATAGATTTTAATCAATACAACTCAAGAACTATTTCGCCAAAAAAACATCTTTAGCTGTAAATCCCTTAAGTTGTGTATGCCTTGGTTTGATCAAATTTGGTTTCCATTATCATAAGGCAGATGCTATGCTTTTTTATTTAATATTAATGTCAAAATCAAAGATATTTCAATAATAAGCATAAGTGCAATCTGTTGTTATTTCATCTGGATTGGAAATAAAAGTTATAAAATGTATGCAGAAAATCTTGTCGTGTTTCTTCAAGAGTCATTCCTACCATCACACTTTAGGCATTTGGTCTTTGGCATTGACAATGTCTTTGAAAATAGCCACGAACATCAAAAGGTCCTAACCCATTTATGCGTAAGGGTTTCTTTTGAAAATATTGGATCTATGATACTTTTGACAATAACTTTGAAATCAAGATAGATTTTACAAAATGATTGAAGGAGAGTTATTGACAACTTTCTGATTAAGATGTATTCTTCAAATTCTTTCTGAACTTAACTTTCCTCTTAAAGATGTCACCAAATTTGCCAGACAGCAATTGACCGCTGCAAGCATAAATGGGTTAATAATGGTCTCTTCGGAAACACTGACTTACCATAAATTCTCGAAATTTTAGATCCCCCTAAGAATTTGGGCCACTATAATTATTTTGCAAAATAATTAATGGGAAATCTGAGCAACCCTCGATCTATCGCCAATTGCCATTTCACAAAATATGGACCTACCTGCAAATCACCCTGACACAATATCAAGGCTTTTTTTTAAGAAAACATGAGCCACCCTGAACCCATAAAAATTGTAATTATTAAACAATGACCCAAATTACTGAGAATTTACGGTATGCTTGGTCCTGCTAAGACCTATCAGTACATACAGCCATGCTCATAAACCATCATCAGTGGCTTTCCTATTACAGCTCTTGGGTAATCCAACCATTTTTACCTCAACTAATGAATACAGTTGGTATTCATGCAATACTTGTTTACTAATTTGCCATAAAATATATAGGCATTATTTTAATAAAAAATGTTTGTTGTGGCCAGAACAAGAAAGTCTGCATGTTTTATTCTGGCTTGTTGTTCATGGTATCAGTATGGAAAATACTAAACAAAAAGGCCACGATTCCAGAAATCAAAGTCAATGTTCTCTGCTTTACTAAATAAATATCATTTCTACACACTATGATAGCACTTAAAATCTCACCAGGCAACTGTGTTGAGAAACTCTTATGAGGTCTGATGCATCTAATAGCCATTGCCTGCTTGACACAGACTTGCCTTCCTTTTTGTACTTCAATACAGCTACCTCTCTCACTCAATCTTATTCCCAAAATGTTGAGTGCTCTGAAATATCCCCTCATTTGGCTGATATTCCTAGTAAAATTCATATATCTCATTAAGGGGCAATACAAGACTTTATAATTTTATAAAACTAGTCTTAACAGAGTGTATATGTATCTTGCATATTTCGAAAAGAAAATAAGCTTGTCCATGTGGTATTTCTCTCTTGGTTGAATGAAAACAAAATCAGCTGAACTTTTGACACAATGAAGTGATAGTTTTATTGCATAATACATATCAAATACATATTCTTAAGGAGCTTAGTATTCTTTTCATAAAAATGCTTCGCGATTACATAGAAATGGAGACATCACTCAAGATAAAGGAACTATATACACTGCACCCCGGAGGTGTCAGTCCAAGGAAGCATGCATCAACCCCCTAAGAACACTTATCTGTGCTTCCTGGACGAATGTAATGCACGCTTTTAGACAAGTAATAACACTTCTGACTTTTTCTCTAAAAATACTCCGGATAGTGTCTGAATATTTCATTCTTAAGATCACTTCTATCAAACTCTTTAGCTGAGGATTTTTAAGGCGAAATAATGATATGCACACGTTTCTAATTATTTCCATGTGACCTATCAACATGCTGTTCTAAGAAGGTTACCAAAAGGTTAATGACATGTATTACAGATGTAATATAAAGATGGGAAAAGAATTTCATACATTACAGTATATTTTTTGTACAGAGCATACTCTGAAAATGCTTCTGAGAAATATCCTTTGATGAATTAAAATATACCATATTCGATTGATTAAGCGCACGGTCCCGAATAAGTGCATCCCCCTTTACTTTTCGCGGAAATTGGGGGATCAGCAAGCGCCAAAGATTGTCTCCTTATGTTAAATCTTAGCAGTCCCTTCGCGCTCTCACTGTTCATATTCGCCCCTTGATCTTACTATTGACCAATTAACGACCTTTTCACGTGCGGATTGTTGCCGCAAACGTCTAAACACGTCAAACAGCGAGGGTGTGAAGGTGTAATAACGGTCATTACAATCCGATCGGTTGTACAGATGTTTGACAACACCCTGTCTACAGAAAATTTTCCCAACCTCTACCCGCACGGAGAAAATTTAGGTGATAAAGGAGATAATGCTTTCTAGTAATACTACATTATTGTTAAAAATATCATATGGAATTCATCACAAATCCACATTTACCAACAACAGTGGAGATTCAGGTGATTAAGGAAGATGCTGTTTAATGAGCACAGTCATGGTTAAGGCGTGTGGATGACTTTAAAAAAAAATCTTTTCTGGAATCAAAGAATTACCCTGAGCACAGATTGACTTTTCACAGCCATAAAGATGCTAAGGATGGAACAACGTTCTTGTAAAAAATATGACTAGGTACATCACATGTCTAAAGGCGGATTCAGAAGGAACTGAAAAGAAAAAAGGTTTGGTTACTACATTTTATATAAGAACACTATGTAGTTTTTGTATGTGATAAAGTTTCACCTGCTATATTAAATGATGATGGGAGGGGTCTTCTAGGATAAGGCTACATGTAATTATTCAACTTGCATATTTGTCAGTCAAAATACATTCATTAACTATCAATTTAACCCTTATGCTGCTGGTTGCTAATTTGGCCAAAACAAAAAATGATGCGGGAATCCTAAAAAATGAATAAAATCAAAGAAACACCTGTCTAGGAAGTTTGGTCCTAAAATCTGCATGGTAAGATTGATATCATATTTACTGTATCACTTTTAGAGAAGAAAATCTTATATAGTAGTCAGTTAAGTCATTCCATTATTGATGTCTCTCACAAGATTTGATTCTACCATTGACCATAGACAACAGGAGCCTTTTTCACAATGCTGCTCTAATGCTACTGGCCTATCCCATAAATATACCCATTTGTGATTAAAATTCCCTTTTAATTGTCATGATGATGCTATGATACTTTATACAATAAGTAACGAATACAACATGCAGTTGCAAAATAGTTGAA
Organism: Maea johnstoni; assembly: GCA_963942565.1. Lineage (NCBI taxonomy): Eukaryota > Metazoa > Annelida > Polychaeta > Spionida > Magelonidae > Maea > Maea johnstoni. The sequence goes on from OZ012693.1 coordinate 2,879,562, forward strand.
TGAAAATAGTTGGGGGAGTTCACATTAATATTTTTCTTCAAAATCTTTTTCCTGTAGATTCTTTTGTCATAGAAAGATATCACCAAACAGTCAGCCTTTTCATGCAACAGGTATGAGTGGGTCAATAAAATCAGTGCATACCAGGAAACCCATTTTGATGTTGCTATATATGCACATTTCTGATCAATCTTTAACCCAATTTATAGAATTAAAGACAATGGAGAACGTCATTGTCATATATGACTTGGGACTAAGTTGGGAGTATCTTCAACTTGTTCTATGCCACAACAAAGTCAGTCATTTTCTATTATTCAGAGGCAATATTAAGTGTGCATCTCCTACATAAAAAGAAGCTTGGAAATAGCATGCAAACATTGTGTTATTCAGAAATTAGTTGCATTCATCTTCCATTGGCTTAAGGAACAGGCAAAGAGGGCCTGTCTTTTTTTTTATTAAATAAGAACCACTTTCAAGTGAGCCTCTCCTTCATCAAAAAGAAGCTTGGAAATAGCAAACAAAAATTCAGTTATATTTTCACATGTGAATACCAGTCTTGAACCTAGGGAAACTGGTGTTTTTACAATTAGGAATTTTGAGTTGCTTTAATATCTTCTCTAATTCAGGACTGCCAATGATATTTTGCTTGATTCCTGTGTAATGAGGGTACATCAGAAATATTGTCTTAACATTCATGAAAAGACCTTACCATAGATTCTGAATTCATATTCAACTTTGACATTCTTTGGTGAATTACCACTGAAGACTGACATCATATCCAGAATATGATGTCACCATTCTCTGATGAGGAGAACAACTTTAGGATATTTTTTTTCAAAATTAAAAGAATTATTTGGGGCGATTGAGAATGTGCGACTAATTAGTGGGCAGAGACTTATCCAGGACTTATCCGTCCTGTCTTTCGGACAGGTAGTTTCCTGAAAAACACCTTTTCAGACAGGCAGAATGTCTATGAAGAATTTTCAATCATGATTTTTTTTTTTGGGGGGGGGGGGGGGGGTTTATAACCAAATATATTTGCTGAACAGTAAACTGTCCTTTTTGACACAATAGGCTAATAAATTTGGTTCGTGTAAAAGCTGTAATAAATGAGTAGCTAAATCAAGATTGGCTGCTGTTTCATGAAAGGTTCTTTTGGAATCCTGGCTATGTAAGGACCCTGGTGTTAGGATAACAGTATAACACCAAGCACGTTTTATGTAGTAAGGTTGTTAGGGGATGAGAGACAGATTCGAACGGTCATTATTTACATTTACTATTTTACTATTTTCTTTACTCATCCCAAAGATGAGTTGACCTTAAGCATCCCAAGGATGCTTTAACCTAAAAGGCTTCCCAGAGATTACTTAACCTTAAAGCATCCCTAGGATACGTTAACCTAAAAGGCATCCCAGAGATGACTTAACCTTAAAGCATCAAAGGCATCCCAGAGATGCTTTAACATAAAAGGCATCCCAGAGATGACTTAATCTTAAAACATCCCCAGGATGCGTTAACCAAAAAGGCATCCCAGAGATGACTTAATCCTAAAGCATCCTAGAGATGACTGACCCTATAGGTATCAATACCAACTGCATCCTCAGGATGCTTTAACCTAAAAGGCATCCCAGAGATGACTTAACCTTAAATGACTAAACCTATAGGTATCAATAAGGAATGCATCCCCAGGATGCTTTAACCTAAAAGGCATCCCAGAGATGACTTAACCTTAAAGCATCCCCAGGATGATTTTACCTAAAAGGCATCCCAGAGATGACTTAACCTTAAAGCATCCCCAGGATGCTTTAACCTAAAAGGCATCCCAGAGATGCTTTAACCTAAAAGGCATCCCAGAGATGACTTAATCTTAAAGCATCCTAGAGATGACTGACCCTATAGGTATCAATACCAACTGCATCCTCAGGATGCTTTAACCTAAAAGGCATCCCAGAGATGACTTAACCTTAAAGCATCCCCAGGATGCTTTAACCTAAAAGGCATCCCAGAGATGCTTTAACCTAAAAGGCATCCCAGAGATGACTTAATCTTAAAGCATCCTAGAGATGACTGACCCCATAGGTATCAATACCAACTGCATCCCCAGGATGCTTTTACCTAAAAGGCATCCCAGAGATGACTTAATCTTAAAGCATCCTAGAGATGACTGACCCTATAGGTATCAATACCATTTGCATCCTCAGGATGCTTTAACCTAAAATTTAGGCATCCCAGAGATGACTTGACCATAACCATAACCTAAAAGGTATCCCAGAGATGACTTAATCTTAAAGCATCCTATAGCCTAGAGATGACTGAACCTATAGGTATCAATAAGAAATGCATCCCCAGGATGCTTTAACCTAAAAGGCATCCCAGAGATGACTTAACCTTAAAGCATCCCCAGGATGCTTTAACCTAAAAGGCATCCCAGAGATGACTTAATCTTAAAGCATCCTAGAGATGACTGACCCTATAGGTATCAATAACAACTGCATCCCCAAGATGCTTTTGCCTAAAAGGCATCCCAGAGATGGCTTGACCTTAAGGCATCCTCAGGATGCTTTAACCTAAAAGGCATCCCAGAGATGACTTGACCTGAAGGCATCCACAGGATGCTTTAACCTAAAAGGCATCCCAGAGATGACTTGACCTGAAGGCATCCACAGGATGCTTTAACCTAAAAGGCATCCCAGAGATGGCTTGACCTTAAGGCATCCTCAGGATGCTTTAACCTAAAAGGCATCCCAGAGATGACTTAATCTTAAAGCATCCTAGAGATGACTGACCCTATAGGTATCAATAACAACTGCATCCTCAGGATGCTTTAACCTAAAAGGCATCGCAGAGATGACTTAACCTTAAAGCATCCCCAGGATGCTTTAACCTAAAGGGCATCCCAGAGATGACTTAATCTTAAAGCATCCTAGAGATGACTGACCCTATAGGTATCAATACCAACTGCATCCCCAGGATGCTTTTACCTAAAAGGCATCCCAGAGATGACTTAATCTTAAAGCATCCTAGACATGACTGACCCTATAGGTATCAATACCAACTGCATCCTCAGGATGCTTTAACCTAAAATTTAGGCATCCTAGAGATGACTTTACCATAACCATAACCTAAAAGGTATCCCAGAGATGACTTAATCTTAAAGCATCCTATAGCCTATAGATGACTGAACCTATAGGTATCAATAAGAAATGCATCCCCAGGATGCTTTAACCTAAAAGGCATCCCAGAGATGACTTAACCTTAAAGCATCCCCAGGATGCTTTAACCTAAAAGGCATCCCAGAGATGACTTAACCTTAAAGCATCCCCAGGATGCTTTAACCTAAAAGGCATCCCAGAGATGACTTAATCTTAAAGCATCCTAGAGATGACTGACCCTATAGGTATCAATAACAACTGCATCCCCAAGATGCTTTTGCCTAAAAGGCATCCCAGAGATGGCTTGACCTTAAGGCATCCTCAGGATGCTTTAACCTAAAAGGCATCCCAGAGATGACTTGACCTGAAGGCATCCACAGGATGCTTTAACCTGAAAGGCATCCCAGAGATGGCTTGACCTTAAGGCATCCTCAGGATGCTTTAACCTAAAAGGCATCCCAGAGATGGCTTGACCTGAAGGCATCCACAGGATGCTTTAACCTAAAAGGCATCCCAGAGATGACTTAATCTTAAAGCATCCTAGAGATGACTGACCCTATAGGTATCAATAACAACTGCATCCCCAGGATGCTTTTGCCTAAAAGGCATCCCAGAGATGGCTTGACATTAAGGCATCCTCAGGATGCTTTAACCTAAAAGGCATCCCAGAGATGACTTGACCTGAAGGCATCCACAGGATGCTTTAACCTAAAAGGCATCTCGGAGATGACTTAATCTTAAAGCATCCTAGAGATGACTGGACATATAGGTATCAATAACAACTGCATCCCCAGGATGCTAGTTTAACCTAAAAGGCATCCTAGAGATCACTTAACATAATTAAGTTATTATAATTCAAGGTAATTATATATGAATATTGAAAAATGAATGATGAATATTGAAAAATTATGAGATATTTTTTTCAACATTCATAAATGGTATTTGAAAATTAAATTACAAATATTTATTAAAAATGATTCATGAATATTGGAAAATAATTCATTAATACTCATAAATAGGGATTAAAACAGTTCTGCTTTCCATACTAATATCTTGAACTAACATATCAGTTGGTCATCTAAGCTAATATAAAAGCGTTTCTTAGTTCCACCGTGGAGATTCTATTTATAATGGAAAATCTCTGGTTACACACTCAATCATAAAAACTCAATCCCTCTTTTCCCAGCTATTGCCGAATAATACAAATTCTTATGCAGTACTTCCAATGAATTATAGAATTCATACTTATAGCCACATGTACAGGGGCTCATAATATTGAACAGATGATGTCCGATTGAGATATGTGAATAAAGGGGCCTATGCCTACACGCAGCTGGCGGCTGGCAAATGGCATGGCGGTGCTAAGGCATCCCCAGGATGTCATATGCCCCTCCTGTTGTAACGCGGGATCTGATTGGCTAATGCCTTATGGCATCCCCAGGTTGTTCGTGAGTGCGCAATCTACCCTAGAGCGACAGCACCAGTGACGGATGTGTCTAGTTGGCGCATGCACACATATGCTTTTCCTTTGGCCTTGACGCCTTGAGTTTCCTCCAATCGGCTGTGGCGATGATGTATTCTATACAATACATGCATGGATTACTCGGGGTCTATCCCTTGAGTGGCAGCTTACACATTATGTGTGTCTATATCATAACATTATCATCTATGTGTAACGGGGGAGCCCGGGCGGCGGGAGAACCCTGTTGCTGAGGGTGGAGAAGTGGGACAGCGGTTGGCCTTGGGAGGGAAGATAGAGTGGGGGGAGAAGTGGAGTAGGGCACTGGTTGGTGATGACGACTTCCTGGAGAGGGTCATGTGACAGACGGGTTGAGAGAATTGAAGAAGAAGGTCACGTCGCGAATGGTGAGAAGAACTTCCATTGAATTTGTGAGGGCAGCCGCTGGAACAAATCCCATCAGAGACGACGAGAAGTCCCAGAGGTTGGGCAACGACCCGAGAGAGTGCTGAGCCAGAAGAGCGGGAACAAAAGGTGAGTTTATTGTTCTTTCAGGACTGTATTGTATTCTATTTCAGCAACTGTGAATAGCCTAAAGGTGGGTAGTTAGGTGTAGGGGGACTGGGGGAGCACATGGCCGCCGCGGGGGGAGATGAATGGTAGGGGTGTTGTTTGCATATATGATTACTGGCCTTAACCAGCTGGTGAGGTATAAATAACTCTAACAGGCACTGCACGTCACGGCCTAGTGTTCAGCGCCACTGCCACAGTGGTGTCCGCGACCAGCGATGGGCTGGGATTAATTTCGATTTTAATTCAAAGTTGGAAGTAGAAATCGGATGGTGCCGGCGGCCATGACACCTTGCTCAGTTTTTGGAAATAAAGAGTGAAAGTTAAAAGTGACCGTAACTCCTTAAATAAAGAAGGAGGAGGGGATTGTTGAAAGGGAAAAGGATTGGGAGTATTTAATTAGCACTCGGTTTTGGTTTTAGTGGAGAAATTTCTTGAGATTGGGGAGATAGGGAACTTTGGAGTTAGGAGTTAGAAATTTTTTGGTGTGATCCCACAGGCAGGTGACCATCAGGCAGGGATTTGTCTGTGTGTGTGTAATTATATTGTAGGTAATTAATCCTTCTTGTTCCAGGGAACGGAGGGGGCGTATTCCAGAGGGAGTAGGTAATTGTGGTGGTGAATGGAAAATCGTGATTGTTGTTGTTGTTGTGTAATTTTGCATTTGATTGTTAGTGATCCTGCCTGTGGTGTGTGATACTTGTAGGGGGTTGGATAGCCTGTAGTCAGGCATCCCATATTGTGGTCGGGGGGGAGAAGAAGCTTTGCTTGGTTGAGTAGTGGAGAAAGGCTGTTCGCCGATTGTGGATAGCCGGTGATAGTGAAGGGGGAGAAGCAAAGTGAGACTTTGTTGTTATTGTGTAGTAGGTCACCAAAGGTGGCCCAATCATAGTGGGAAGGGAGGGTTGCACTGTGTGGGAGTCAGGAGATAGAGGATGGCGACAGGAGGAGATTTGAGGAGGGAGGGGGACCTGGGGTGGTCTTTTGACATGTTTGGGGATAGTCCGGTCCGGGTTGGGAGGTTGACTTACCCAGAGGTTGGGGAAAGGGAGTCAGAGATAGTTTTTCGAAGGAGGATAGAGGAAGGGTTTGCGCTGGGCACACCGGTGTCGCAGGCGGAGTGGGAGAGGTGGGTGAGGGGTGGTGAGAGGGCGGGGGGCACCGAGCAGCCAGAAGGGCGAGTAGGAGTGCCGCAGGGGGCGGGGATGCCGCAGACACCGGGGAGACCCCTGAGGGGAGGGGGGGTGACGTTCAGTGAGGAGGGCGATGTCGCCGGAGGAGGAAATAGAGGGCTGGGGAGTTCGGGGCCAGCGGTCGCCCCGCCCCGGAGGGCGGGGGCGGATAGTGATTCAGGAGTCAGGGTGGGTAGTTTCACAGCAAGGGAGGGGTCACGGGGGGAAGAGGAGAGCTCAATAGGGGAACGCGTGGGTCGTCTGGAAAGCATCATAGAGAATAATGGTCGGATGATGGAGCGGGTGGTGGATCACCTGGGGATAGGCGAGGGGGGGGCAGCGGTCAGCATAGAGAGAGGGGGGAGGTCAGCCTCACAGACACAGAGTAGTGGGCCGGTCTCTCCGACGCCGGAAGTGGGGGTTATGGCACGGGAGCAGGGAGTGGTGCGGGGCCATGGAGTACTGGGGAGTGGGTCGGGTGCGCGGACGCCAGGGGTGGGGGTGGGATCGCAGACGCCGGGCACGCCCGTGATGATGTCGACGCCGTTGGATGCTCAGGGGGGAGAGTCGGTACAACGACCAGGGTCAAGAAGGGGGGGGACGCGACGGAGCTCGAGAGGGGATAGGTCATCTGAGGGGGAGGATAGGGCTAGCTCGTCCGCAGCAAGTTCAGATGACCACAGTAGGGGGCGGGCCTCCAGTGCCAGTGATAGTGGGGTTTCACAGGGGTCTCGGTCAGGGGGGGAAAGGTCGGCTCGGCGGCGCAGTGGGCGGTCAAGGCTAGGGAGGGTGGTAGAGGATAGTTCGGGGGATGAGCCGTCGGAGAGACCCACGAGACGCGTGGGGTGGGTGTTGGAGGGGAGGGGGGGCGAGAATAAGGAAAATGAGGGAAATGGGGGGGGTAGACCCAGGAGGGGTGGTCGTCGCCAGTGGGGGGATGACGAGACCTTACCGCAGTTGCGGCCGTTCGCGCCGTCTTCCTATGATGGTAAGAATGTAGTCTGGTTAGACTACAAGATACAGTTTGAAATAGCCGCACGGATAAACGGGTGGTCGAAACGGCAGATGGCCGATCGACTGGCGGTCAGCCTACAGGGCTTAGCCCGTAGGGTACTCTCAGATATGACACCGGCTCAGAGGGGGGACTATGACTACCTAGTGGGGGTGTTAGAGAAGAAATTTGACCCGCCGGAGCGGGAGGTATCGCAAAGAATGCAGTTTGAGCAGAGGGTTCGCCACCCAGGGGAGACGTACGCAGAGTTTGCTGATGAACTTCGGCGACTCTGCCGGAAGGGGCATAGGAAGCTAGATAGTGCGGCCAGGACCGAGTTGGTAGTGGGAAGATTCACAGAGACTCTTGAGCCCGGTATGATGAAGCATATAGTGATGCGACATCCCGAGACCCTGGAGGACGCAGTCAGTTGGGCCGAAGAATATTACGCAGTGGAGAAGCGGGCAGCCGCCTCCAGCGCTGGGGCCCAGGGGGCCTTTCAGGTGGGCACAGGGGGAGGTGGGGGCGGTCGGGGTGGAGGTTGGGGACAGGCCGGACGGCCGAAGGGGTCCAACCCCGATGCGCCAGGCAGGGCTTCCGCGGGGGGGCCGGGGACCTTTGGGTGGGCGGCCGAGGGGGAAGATGAGGGCCCGCCGGGGATACCCCGGACTGATGAGGATAACACGAGGAAGTGTTATGAGTGTGGCTCCAAGGACCATTTCAGGTTTAATTGCCCAACTAGGATACCGTCGGGGGCGGAGCGGGGGTCGGGGGGACCTGGAGGCCAGGGGCCCCATACTGGGTATGAGTGTTGGGAGTGCCATCAGATGGGACATATTGGAAGGAATTGTCCATCCAGGGCCTCTCGTGGGGGTGGGATCCCGCCGGATTTGGTGTGCTGGGGCTGTGGAGGGCGGGGACATCTGCAGTCTCGCTGCCCGGGAGTGGGGCGGCCGGGACCGCCGCCGGGGGCGTCAATGGGGCCGACGGCGGGCCCGCGGGTAGCTCGGCCGTCGCCTGGAGGTGGCGGGTCGAGTGGGCCGCAGGGTCGGGCACGGAATGTGTCGGAGGAGGCTTGTTTTCACCTGGGAGGGGGTTCTCTCTATATAGGGGGAGTGATCAGCACGGTGCCCGTGGAGTTTTTGCTGGACACCGGGTGCTCGGTCACCCTCGTGGACTGGGGGGTCTGGGGCCGAATGGTGCCCCGGCCCGAGATAGACGCCAGTTATCAGGCCACCTTGTTGTGCGCTAAAGGGGAGCCCCTGAAGGTACACGGCCTGTGTGAGGTGGTTCTAGAAATCGGCGGAGAATTGGTTAGGGGGGACGCAGTCGTGGCGGACATCCCGGGGAGTGAGGTTCTGTTGGGGATGGACCTGCTTGAGGACTTGGAGTGCAGCATCCATTTGACCACTAAGGAGTTGCGGAGTCATAGGCTGGGCATCTCGGTGCCCCTCTATAAGGAGCGGAGGGAGAGGTGCGCCAGGGTTAAGGTGGCGGAGACCATCTGTGTCCCGCCGGGATTTGAGATGCTGTTGCCGGGGAAGGTTAGTGGTAGGTGGGAGTCCGGGGGGCCCGCGGGGGTGGTGGAGGGGCTTGGCTCGTTTCATCGGGACACTGGTCTGATGGTGGCTAAGTCGGTAGTACGGGTAGATGGCGGAGTGGTCCCCCTTAGGGTGGCCAATATGGGGCCGGAAACGGTGGTGCTCCGTGCTGGGATGCCGGTGGCCCTGGCTAGCCCAGTGGCCCACGTGGGCGAGCCGATAGATCTAGAAGTGCCTGGGGGAAAGGAGGGTAGTCCGGCCCCGGTGGAGTTGCCCGAACACCTTGAGCAGATGGTGAAGGGTGCCGCCGAGCGGCTGACAGCCGAAGAGTTGGATGATCTCCGCCGAATGCTGCTCCATTATAGAGATGTCTTTGTGGAGCCGGGGGGTCCCTTGGGACGGACAGACCGGGTCAAGCACGCGGTTGATACGGGGGATAGCCCGCCTATACGGCAGAAGTGCCGGAGGCCCCCGTGGGGGAATAGAGATATCATCAGCGACGAAATAGAAAAGATGTTGCGCGACGGGGTGATCGTCCCTAGCGAGAGCCCGTGGTCGTCGCCCATCGTGTTGGCCCGCAAGGCCGACGGTAGCGTACGTTTCTGTGTCGACTACCGACGCGTCAATCAGGTGACGCGTAAAGACGCGTACCCACTCCCCAACATTAGCGACTGTTTAGACTCACTTGGAGGGTCCAAGTGGTTTTGCACTTTGGACTTGGCCAGTGGTTATTGGCAGGTCGAGATGGACGAGGACTCGCGGGAGAAGACCGCGTTTTCCAGTCATCAGGGGTTATTCGAATTTGTGGTCATGCCGTTTGGCTTGGCCAATGCGCCCGCCACGTTCGAGCGACTGATGGAGCTTGTCCTACATGGGTTGCAGTGGGTTAGGTGTCTGATTTACCTCGACGACATCATGGTGTATGGGGGAAGCTTTACCGAGTGTCTCCAGGGTTTGGGACTGGTGCTGTCTAGGTTGCAGGAGGCTGCTTTGCGGCTGAAGCCCAAGAAGTGTGCCCTGTTCCTGAAGCAGCTCCCATTTTTGGGGCACGTAGTGTCCGAGGAGGGAATTAGTACTGACCCGAGGAAGGTGGAGGCCGTGGCTGGGTGGAAGGTGCCCCAGACCATTCGGGAAGTCCGGTCGTTCCTGGGGTTTGCTTCGTATTACCGTCGGTTTATACCGGGGTTTTCGGTAATGGCAGCCCCACTCATAGAATTGACCGAGAAGGGGGCCGAGTTCCGCTGGAACCGGCAAAGGCAGGAGGCCTTCGAAGATATCCGTCAGAAGCTGATTAGCGCCCCGGTCTTGGCTTATCCCCTGAGGGAGGGCCTGTTCGTCTTGGATACGGACGCCAGTGGGACTGGGATCGGCGCGGCTCTGTCGCAAATACAGGATGGGGTCGAGAGACCAATAGCGTACGCCAGTAAGACTCTCAATAGAGCGCAGCGTGCGTATTGCACGACGAGGAGGGAGTGTCTGGCGGTGGTGGAATTTGTGAAGCACTTCCGCCAGTACCTGTATGGTAGACGCTTCAGGGTCCGTACAGACCACGCTTCGCTGAAGTGGTTAACCAACTTTAAAGACGCAGAGGGCATGTATGCCCGGTGGATCTCACTCCTGGAGACCTATGACTTTGAGATCGAGCACCGGCCCGGTGAGAAGCATGCCAATGCCGACGCCCTGTCCCGTTTGAGGGCGGGGCACTCTTGCCCCAGAGACGATTGCCAGCAGTGCAGTCCGGGCCGCGCTGGTGCGGTTGTTACGCGTCGGCAGAGGGCCCAGTTGCAGGCGGATAGCGAGGTGGGGCCCCGGGAGGAGGGGGACGGACCTCGGGAGCCGGAGGGGGCAAGCGGTCCGGGTCGGCTGCCGGCCGGCTTGGATGAGACTGTGCCGTTGGAGGGGGACCCCCTGAGTGGCGACGTGGGGGATGGGGGTGAATACTGTTTCTGTGGGGAGCCCTGGAGAGGAGGCTATATGGTGGGGTGTGACGAGTGTGGGGAATGGTTCCATGGAGAGTGTGTAAATCTCTCCGAGGAGGAGGAGTCGCATTATAGTCAGGAGGGGGTGAGCTACTCCTGTCCGGGGTGTGCGGCTGAGAGACAGGTAAAGGGGGAAGCCGGTGGAAGCCCCGGGGGGGTGCCGACTGAGATGGAGGGGAATAGGGACGCCGAAGGCTCCCTCTTGGGGACTCAGGGTGAAGAAATGGAAGTGGTAAGCGTGGGGGCCCATCCCGTGGGGTCTGGGCTGGAGGAGACTAGTGTGGGGGGTCTGGGGACTGCCCCGATGGAGGTCAAAAAGGAAGAGATGACCCCGATGGAGGTCAAAAAGGAGGAAAAACCTAGTAAGATAGAGAGTTGGGAGGGGGGCCGACGGCCCGCCTGGGAGGAGGGTGAAATGTGGCCGCTTGACGAGGGGTCGGGGTTGAAATGGGAGGGACCTATCGAGGATGGGGAAAACTGGCCGGACGTTCTCGATGAGAAGCTGCCGGTGGAGGGTATGGCCGAGCCGGATATATCTGTGCTGACGGCGGAGTGGTTGGAGACCTGGAAGCTCCAGGATCTGCGTAGGTGGCAGGTAGAGGACCGTAGTCTGGCCCTCGTAGTAAAATGGAGGGAGGAGTTGGCTGATCGGCCGGAGCCGGAAGTGCTCGCGGGCGAGGGCCGTACGGTTAAGGGTCTAGTGCAGCAGTGGGACCAATTGGAGGTGGTCCATGGGGTGCTGTACAGGAAATTTAGGCCCGCGGCCATGCCCAGCAAGGTTGTGTGGCAGCTTGTGGCCCCGGCTTGCTTGCGGCGGCAGATATTTAAGGGTCTGCATGGCACGCGGGTGGGCGGCCATTTGGGTCGAGATAGGACCCTCGAGCACGTGCGCCAGCATTTTTACTGGATGGGTATGTCACAGGACATCAAACATTGGTGTGCCTGGTGCGAGACCTGCGCTCGGACGAAAGCGGGCAAGTTGCCCCGAAGAAATAGATTAGAGCAGCGCCCGGTGGGTATGCCCCTGGAGAGAATGGCGTTGGACATCATGGGTCCCCTTCCTAGAACAGAGGAGGGAAATCAGTATATTCTGGTTGTCGCCGATTATTTCACCAAGTGGGTGGAGGCGTTCGCTATACCGGACCAGACAGCCATGACGGTGGCCGACGTCCTAGTGAGGGAGGTCATTTGTCGATATGGCACCCCCTACCAATTACACTCCGACCAGGGGTCTGACTTTGAATCCCGGTTGTTCCAGCAGGTTTGTGCCCTGCTGGAGATAGATAAGACTCGCACAACCCCATATATGCCCCGGTCAGACAGCATGGTGGAGCGGTTTAACCGCACCGTCCAGAAGATGTTGGCTGGATATGTCAATGACCACAAAACCGACTGGGACGATCACTTACCCTATATGACCATGGCGTATCGTGCCACGCCCCATGAGAGCACGGGGTGCACCCCAAACTTGCTTATGTTTGGCCGTGAGGTGACCGCACCTGTCCAGATTATGGCAGGGCTACCCCGGGCTTCGGGTGATGTGGTTTGTACGGCCAAGTATGCATTGAAGTTGAGGGAACACTTGGGGGAGGCGTACCACTATGCTCGGGACCGGCTCAAACGGGCGGCTGAGCGACAGAAAAGTGTGTACGACCGACGAGCCCATGACCGCTCCTTCCGTAGGGGTGATTGGGTGTGGTACTTCTACACCCCGAAGAATAAGAAATTCGGCCGACCCCATACGGGGCCCTTTCTGGTGGTACAGCAGCTGAGTCCGGTGACCTATCGGATTCAGGCCACTAGTGATGGGAAGACCAAGGTTGTACATATAGATTATCTAAAGCAGTTCCAGGCCGAGGAGAAGCCTGAAGGGTGGCTTGATAAAGAAGGGGAGGGTGTGCCTGTGGTAAAGAAACCTGGGCCGGAGCGCCCCAGGGTCAAAATAGGGGAGATAATAGACCGAGAGGGTCGGGAGGCCGAGCGCGGAGCTGGGCGGAGAGGGCCCAGGCCTCCGAGGCGGGGGGGGGCGGTGGATCTGGCTCCTGGAGGGGCTGACGGGTAGTGGTAGTATAATAACAAGAAAAAAAGGGGGGGGGAGGGGGCTCCACGGGGTTGAAGCGATATGGGCGGGTATGGGGTTCGCTTGCGGGGTTGGGGAGTGTGGAGGGAGCTGGGAGTGTGGATGGCCGGAGGAGGTGTGGAGGAAAGCTCGGAATAAGCGAGCGGTGGTAATAAGGGATAAATCAAATAGTTCAGGGAGGTTCTGGCTGAATATGGATATTTGAGGGCGTTTATTTTATGTTTTATTTTGATGAGTCTTGTAAAATGATCCTTGTTTCTGTTTCAGGAAATGTTCTCTGTTGTTTCCAGGTATAAAGCAGTCATGGTATCTGGGGACTGGGCCTTGAGGTCCTTGCTCTCTTGATAGCACACCGGTTCCACATGGTGTCTTAGCCAGCTGCTTCCGGAGTTTGTCCTGCTTGGGGCGGACAGTCGGTACTGTCTCAGCTCTATTGTTGGTCTGTTTTCCATAAAGTGGTCCTGGCGCAGGTGCCGTTCAGCCCGATTATTAGTCTGCCTCCCACAGTGGTATGCCGCGAAAAAGGGAAGTGGTTGTGTTGGTGAAATTGGCTGACTGTTTGAGGAGATAGGGGGAACAGGGGAGGGGAGATTGGGTCCTCCAATTCTCCTGCCTACTCCTGTGTAGTTGTGTTTGTTTTTCTTCTGTTGTCCTTTCCTTGTAGGTAGCCGGGCGTAGCGGTGGCGGTCAATAAGTACTGCAAGTAGTCTCTCGTGGTTAGCGCCGATGCCACAAAGGTGTCCGAAGAACGGTGGCGCGGGCCGCGGGAGGCCTTCCTTTTTCTTTTTCCTTTTTAGTTTGCTGTGTAGGTCTTCCTGGTGCTCATCTTGATCAGAGCGCCACCTGTTGTTGACGGCGGAGGGGGGGGGCCGGGGGAGTGCTGTGTGGACGTTCCGGGGTTCTTTAGGTGCAGTAGCTCGCTTCCAGGAGGATCAAACCTCTTCTCGAGCTCGGTTGCTGCCGATTCATAGTCCCTCAACTGTTTGTCTGTCAAATCAGGGAAGTTTCTTCTCGTCTTCCGGTTGTTACGGCATAAAGGGGGCGAATGTGATCTGGTGGAAGAAGTCGTGGAGTGGTCGGTGTGACGCTGGCCGTGTTGTTCTTGTTTCCGCTTGCAGCCGCTGGTCTTTTGGCCGGTGTCCAGCTGTTCGGACCAAATGCAGTCTTTCCTTTCGTTGGCGGGCGTGGGTGGGGCGAGTCCTGGGATCTCGTCTGTGTTCCTCCGCCGCATGTCACAGAGCATTGTGGGATGCAGTTTCTTCTTCCTTTCAGGTTGACGGGGGGCGTCAGTTGGCGTCCACACTGCCCGTCGCTTGTTTAACTAATATTCTCCTTAAAATATCATGGGTGTTTCTGCTGGAATATTCCTCCACCCATTCCTCTTCCATTCCGGCAGCCATTCAGTCATACTTCTGATGAGTTAGTCATAGACCGCCTACTGTCAATTCGGGTGGAAATCGGGGTCTTGTTAAGCGTTAAAGTATATATCGCGTCGGAAATAAGTGTTAAGCCATAAAGCAATAGTTTAAGTTAAAAATAACAATAATAAGAGAATTTAATAGTATTTTCCCTGTCGTCTTAATTGGACGAGTGTTCTTCTTTGTGTTCGGCCCGGTTCGATTGAGCCGTGGCTGCTATGTGATGTATGCTCCTGTGGTGATATATGTGCGTTCATTTTATTTTTGCTTATACGCTCTCGCTTTTTCTTTTCTTTTATTTCCTTTTCAGTCGGATGGAGGCCCTCCGGTTAGAGATAGAATGCCTAAAAAGGGTGGTGGGGGAGCTGAAGGCTAGTCAGGTACCGTCCGGTCAGGGGGTTGAGCCCCCGTTGGAGCCGGGGGAAGGGGGGAAGGGAGCCGTGGGAGGGGAGTCGCCAGTTGTGAGGGACGGGGGGGTATGTCCCGCATCGCCAGAGGCGGGAAATATTACACCCACTGAGGTAGAGTCTACCGATTCGGTTCTTGGGTCTGCGGGGTCCGCAGATAGCGAGTTGGGGGGAGGAAAGGAAGATTGGGACCGAATCTTAGATGGGACCGAGGGGGAGGACGGCGCGGGAGGGGGGGCCAGCGCGGCAGGGGGAGGTGTCGGGGGGAAGGTGGGTCCCGCAGAGATGGGGAGCCCTATGGACCAGGGGAGTCCCACAAAGGGGAAGGAGGTTCCTCGGGAGAGGGAGGATCCGGTGACGGAGGAAGAGAAGTCTTTAGATGGGATGTTTGAAATTTACAGAGATGAGGTAGCGTGGTCCAAAGCAAGGGTTTTGTTCAGGAAGGAGTTAGTAAGGATGGGGGTGTGGCCCGAGGAAGCGGCGAGCGAGGAGGGTGAGGAGCAGCCTGGTGAGGCCACAGAGCTGCAGGGGAAGGGGGAGGATGGGCCGGCGGTAGAGCGTGGGGATGGGCAACCTGGTACGTCCAGGGGGGTGCCTTCTCCAGTCAGCTCGGAAGCGAGGGAGGGGGGTGGAGAGACAGGTCGGACGGAGGAGAGGCGACCCGCGGGCAGCGGGGTGGCGCCACCTTCGAGTCAGGGTGCGGAGAGAGGGGTGGTGGGAGGGGAGGACTGGGTGGGATTAAAGAGGTCCGGAGTGGGCCGCGGTAGAGGGCCAGGAGAGGGGGGAAGACGGATAGAAACGCGGCCTAGATTAGGGGGGGTGCAGGCTGCACAGGGGCGCCAGTGGGAGCCCATAGGCCCGGAGGAGGTAGGGGTGGTTTCTGGGAAGCGGAAGGGGGGTCCCGATGAGGAGCCGGAAGAGGGGGGAGATGGACGGCCGGAGAGTCCCGTGGTGGACCCGGTGGGATCAGTAAGGGGAACTGGAGGAGCCGGTATACCGGTGCTCCTGCCTGCGGGCAGTGAGCCCAGTCGGGCCCAGGGGGGGGCGCGTCCCAAGGACAGTCGGGCCACCGGGGCTGCGGTCGCCGGTGTGCAGCCACTGCTTGACGTGCCCACAGCGGGTTCGGGTCGCATGCGTGCGGTGGCCGAGAGTTGGAGAGAGCCCGAGCGGCGGGTGGAGCCGACGGAGGGGCCGATAGTACCCCGTTCGGCCTATGGGGGCACGTGGACGTCTGACGGTCTTTATATAGACTGGCAGGGCGTCCAGTGGGAATTTAAATGGGGGTTTTATCGTTGTCCAGTGGCGGCCTGCCTAAGAAGTTTCCGAGTGTATAATACTTGGCAGGCGTTAGGGCGCCATTGGGTGGCCCTGCACGGCTCACAGGCCCAGGCCGTGCAGTGGTACTGCGGGTGGTGTGGGATGGTCTCCAATCGCCGGGATCGGGTCGCGTCCCACATCGTACAGTACGGGCATGGGGACCGGGCACCCCTGGAGAGGGTGGTCCCGGCGGAGATCCCCACGTCCATTATCATGCCAAACAAGCGTCCCCCGAGGGGAGAGAACGCGCCGCCACCGGCGGAAGTAGTGGGTCAGGCGCCTGGTACTGGGGTACGGGCCCCGGACAGTGCCGCGAGCTCCGCGGAGGCCGGCATTGCGGGGAGGGGGGTCCCAGTGGTCCAGGAGGGGCCGTCCCGAGGGTTGGGCCGGGGAAGGGCCCGAGGAGTTAGGTTCGAGGCAGGAGGGAGCGTGGAGAAGGAGTCAGAGGAGGCCCGGCCGGGGGCCGGAGCAGGCCGAGGGGGTGGGAGCGACTGCACGAGGCTCGCGGGGGGTGGCCAGGGGAGGACCCCTGCGTGTGCCGGATGTCGCTGGAGGGATGAAGAGATCCGAGCACTCACGCAGAAAATAGGTAGATTAGAGGAGGGCAGCCGACGGCTGGCGGAGTGCTTGGGAGGGCTCCTGGGGGCGCGCTCCTAGGAGACTGGCCCCCAGGGTGCCTTGTAAATAGATGTACATAGCTAGTAGGAGAGGGGGATGGACTGCAGTAATTTTTGGGTCCATCCCTCATATATTTTTAAATGACTTTATGGAAGGTGTAGGCTGGCGGGCCCAGCGGGCCAAAGGCAGCGACTTTTTAGAAAATTTTATAGGGCAGGGCTTGGGGGTTCCTATGGGGGAGGGCAATGCCAAATGGGGAAGGGGTAGTGCATGGGGGGAGTATATATTTATTTATTAAACTAAGAAAAAAAAAAATAGATAAAACGGATCAGATATGGCTGTTATAAGGAAAAGAAGTGGTGGGGAGCTGGACTGGTAGGAAGTGAGGGCAGGAGGGTGTGGCCTTGGAGTCCGGCTCAGGAGGAGAATCAGAGTTTTATATATAGTTATTAGTAGTGTAGGTAGTTTGGGGAGACGGGACAAAGTCCAATCCCAAGCCCCGTGGTAGTCCCTTTTTAATTAGTTTTTTATTGGGAAGGGTCCTGTGGTTGGTTGATGAGTGTGGTGGGTCCCTGGAGGGGTTTAAGCTTTGTAGGACCCGAGGGGGGAAGTTTTTTATCTTTTTCGAATTATTAGTATTTTTATAGTGTACAAAAGTTGGCCCGGGGGGATGATTAAAGATGTTTTATACCCAAAATAACCAAAAAGAAAAGAAGTTTTTAATTCAGTTTTTAGAGAGGTCCCACAGCCTGGAGTAGAGTAGGTGGATGTGTTTGGGCTTTGGAGGCTGTGGGCTCAGTAGGGTAGTGTTAGGTAGAGGCCAATCAGTTAGATCACCCTGTTAGTCCCTTTTTGTTAGGTAATTCTGTTGTTTTTGGGCGGGGGAGGGGGGGGTCCCAGCTAGACGAGGGCGTCTAGTGCAAGTGGGGGGGTGTGTAACGGGGGAGCCCGGGCGGCGGGAGAACCCTGTTGCTGAGGGTGGAGAAGTGGGACAGCGGTTGGCCTTGGGAGGGAAGATAGAGTGGGGGGAGAAGTGGAGTAGGGCACTGGTTGGTGATGACGACTTCCTGGAGAGGGTCATGTGACAGACGGGTTGAGAGAATTGAAGAAGAAGGTCACGTCGCGAATGGTGAGAAGAACTTCCATTGAATTTGTGAGGGCAGCCGCTGGAACAAATCCCATCAGAGACGACGAGAAGTCCCAGAGGTTGGGCAACGACCCGAGAGAGTGCTGAGCCAGAAGAGCGGGAACAAAAGGTGAGTTTATTGTTCTTTCAGGACTGTATTGTATTCTATTTCAGCAACTGTGAATAGCCTAAAGGTGGGTAGTTAGGTGTAGGGGGACTGGGGGAGCACATGGCCGCCGCGGGGGGAGATGAATGGTAGGGGTGTTGTTTGCATATATGATTACTGGCCTTAACCAGCTGGTGAGGTATAAATAACTCTAACAGGCACTGCACGTCACGGCCTAGTGTTTAGTGTCCTGCCACATATGCATTAAGAAGGGTGCCATGGTTGGGTGTTTTATAATCTTTGATAGAAGGACTGAAGCGGCAATTTCCGCCATTTTAAATTTCTGATGTATGCTAAAGACCTGACTAATCGAGCACCAGCCAAGACATTAGGAGTGTATCAGTGTATGTTCGCTTCGAATGAACGGTAATGAAAACGTCAATTAATACAGTGAGACAGCAGCTTTTCCAAAACCATTCTTTTCCATGACCAACTCGCTTTATAGCCTGTTCACAGCGGAGCAATTGACGCCAACATTATAAGGTGAAAACATTGCAAAGCAAATATGTTGAGATTCAACTCGTTCGCATTTCACCAAACATTGTCGCTTTGGCCTCAAATTTGAGGTACTTAGAGAAGAGAATAGGAGAGATATTGCCATGCAGTTTAGCACTCCTCAAATGTTATAGTTAAGTTATAAGAGCTATAGTCTGTCTGACTCGGGTTTGGCAAGCGCCTTTTCCACAAAACGTTCCAGTTTGCCATCCAAACTTGGCAAACCTCGTTGGAGCACTAGTACGTGTATGTATAAACATATATTTGATCATCAGGCCCCATTGGAAAATTTGCCCATTGCAAACAATACGATCTCTCATATATATTTATTTGTATATGTACAGAAAGCCCTTGGCCGAATGATGGCAAGGTTCGTTTGGTGAATGGTGCTAACATTAGGGAAGGAAGAGTCGAGATCTCCTTTGCCGGCCTATGGGGAACAGTTTGCGATGACGAATGGACCGACAGAACAGCAGAGGTACGTATACAGTAGTGATTTATAACACTCTTCTTCAGCCTCCAAATGAGTAAACAAGTTAAAACTATTATTTGACATTATAATGTTGGGGGGAGAAAATAAAAAACTTTTTATTTTCATTCCCGTTTTTGGGGGGGGAGAGAAAATAAAAACAACTTTTTATGTTCGCTCCCATTCTTACGTTGGTGCAAGTGTGATGGCAGAAAAAAAATTCAAAACTTTTTTCTGCTGTTTTTTGGAAAAACGGTGGAGAATTTTTTTTTTCTGCCTTCACATTTGCACCATCGTACGTTCTAGAGAAGGAGGGAAAATATATTTCAAGCGATGTATCCTGTTGTGAGGCCACAATGTATTTATCATCGGACGACCTTTCATGCGATGAACACTTTGTTTAGAATAAATTGTCAAAATGTTATCACTAGTTTCACCTTTCTCGGTGGGCAGCATCATTTTTCTATTTGATGAAATGATAACTCCCCATACCAATAGGAAAATGAGGCAGGCAACCAGTCATTGCTTGAAATATAGTTCCCTTCTTGTCTAGAACGGGAGTGAAATATATATTTCTTATTTTTTTCCCACCAACATACGGTGGTGAAAATAAAAAATTCTATATTTGCTCTTTCACACTTGGTCCATCGTAGCTACCAGTCAGTGATAACGTCTTAGACCACTCTGCAATCAGGGCAGGCCCTATCACTCATGCTTTAGTATGTCATTTTTACCCATCTGGTTCTTATTTGTTTCGCTTCACCTTGTTTTCCAATTGTGATAGCTCCAAAAATGATCTTAATAGAGTACCGCCTAAACCTTTGATGTCCTCGTATTACTGTCATCAATATTACATTATCTTTTGCACTCCACTCTCTGGTAGAGGTGGTACGCGGGTTCTTACCATAATGTTAAAACCAGTAACTTCGTCTCCGCTATTTATTTGTCATGATTAAGCCTGATATGGTAACGAAAAATTGTTTTCAAGTTCAACGATATTTTCTTATAGATGTTCACTGGTGGACACAACATAAGGTCTGCGAATATTGCATCCTAACACTCTATTGTGCTGCTATTTCAAACACGTGTTCTCTTTCCAAACAGGTTGTGTGCCGTCAACTAGGGTTCGCTGGTGGAGTAGTACGCGACAGAGATAGGTTTGGTAGAGGTTCTGGCGATATACTGTTGGATGACGTTACCTGTACTGGTTCAGAGTCGTCGCTTGTAGAATGTGCTCACAGACCCTGGGGACTTCATGACTGTTCTCATAAAGAAGACGTTGCAGTGTCATGCCGTTAGGCTTTTGTTAAGAATTACGTCACGATCAACAGCTTTAAAATATTGTGATAAGATAGAAGTGTGTAACCAGGAAGAAAACCCCATCTTTGCGAATATAACCTAAAGCACCGTATAAAAGGTGAAGTGTGTCTCAATAAGTCCAGCCTATTGGAGACATCAGACTTACCCTGCATCCTTTAGGAATATATTTATGAACAAAGCATTCTCTAGGAAAAATATTTAAACAAGAAACTATAATCAGAACCTAACAAACAACTGGTCTTGAAATATGATTTATTCCATAGTGTTTTTCAAATCTATCATTGGCTCCAGAGGATATATTTTAGCAGGAATACATGCGTTTGGCTTTGAATAGGTTAACGGTGCTCATAGCAACTTTGGACAACTGATGACTTGGAACTACGATGAACAATGTAGTCTAAATTATTGGAACTGTTGTACCACTTTGATTATTCTTTTTAAAGCAATGAGTAATGCTATGTTCCCACTGTCAAGAACCAAGACAAGAATTTTGAGATTTTTCAATTGATAAGAATATTTCAAGAAATGTGAAGAACGTATTAGGAATACTTAAGAACAAGGTTCAACTCTAAAGATTGTTCTAAGACCATAAGAATACTGTTTTAAGAACATATAGAGAATTCACAAAACTATATTACGACTGTTGTAAGACTTTACTAGGAATAAACAATAGCACACAAGAATCAATGAAGTTCAACTTTTTTTATTAATTTCATTTGCTATAGAGTCACATTATACACTGACATACTTTCAACTTTTGCAATTTCCAAAATAGACTCCAGCCATAGCACATTCGACTATGGGTGATGTGGAACATCTGCTTGCTCCTGCAGAGCAGCATTGTCTGACAATATCATCAAATAATTACAGAGGCTATCAGGAAACACATCTCAGCAGGTCCTTATCAGTAACTGAGAAATAGGGTCAGTATCACATCTTAGATAAGAAAAGTTTATGTATGAATGACTAGAATACTAGTAATACACAATGTCATAAACATCTGACTGAGTGCTTAAAAGCATAACAAACTGACCATGTCTCAACACAAAAATATAACCTGATATTTGTATTATAGCTTTAAAATATAGTACATTAACTGTAATGAAAGAATGAATAAGTCTTTAAAGGCACATCGACACACAGAGATTTAGTGCCATAAGATATTAGCAAAAAGTGGTTCTTCGTCATTGTCGAAGGACAATGACAAAGCATAATTATTCTAGGTGAAAGAAGAAAAAGAGGGAGAGTAAGAGCAGGGCCTTCAGATCCAAAGAGAACCATGGGATATTTCAAATGGAGGGTATCCATAGACAGATCCACACATCCCCATTCTTTTATAAGGCGAGCAGGGTGCCACACCAGTGTAGGGTTCCCCGGGAGGTGCCAATTCCTATAGCAGACCAAAAGGTGTGCCCCTTGCAGGGTACATTAACTGGAAGTGTTAATGAAATTCTTAACTTACATAACTCACATGACCTGTTAGTCTAAAAGAGCCTCGGAATGACATGTGTTTTCTAAACTAATTATCTAGCAATTACTGAGACATGGAGACTACCTGATCAACACCTTACAATCTGGTGCCATAATGACCTGCTGGTGGGAGACCATGAGAATAGTGAGGAGTTGGTGCATGCAATGTATAGGGTAAGTTAGAAGGTGGAGCATTAAATAAAAGTACCCTTCTTTTACAAAATCGCGGACATGCGGAGTTCTTCAAAAAAGACCCCTTCTTCCGCGAAATATGTAACGCAGGTGCGCCCCCCCCCCCCTGTACCTGAGTGCCCCCCCCCCCCCCCCCCCCGGGGGGGTATCTTGTGCTACTTTCTTTTTGCGAATAGTACCTAAAGCAGCCTATTCAACGCGAAGTTTAGTTTCTCCATAATCCCAGTCGATTGAAGATATCCGACTTACCACTGCGTCTTTTACGAATATATTTCGGACCGAAGCACATTTAGGGAAATATTTACAGGAGAAACTTTAATCAGAACCTAACCAACAATTGGACTTCAATGCATGCGTGCATTTGACTCTGAATGGGTTAACAGGGCGACTCATTGTAACTTTGGAAGATCAAAGACTTGGAACCGCAACAAACAATGTAGTTTACGTTGTTGGAAATGTTGTATCACTTTGATTCTTCTGTTTTTTTTAACATTATGGTATTATTCATTGCTTTAATAGAAGTACAATTCAAACATATGTGGTAGTTTTATCTTGTTTGCAGTCCTTAAAAACTTAAAACCGAACACGCGCCTTTTTAGCTTGATTGTTATACGTATGATACAGCATACGTGATCAATTTCCATGTAGAATACTGTATATATATTTTTAAAAGATCATAAACAGCTAAAATGTAGTATCCCTGCAGATGGATATCCTCATCCTGCAGACACCAGCTTTTACAGTGCCGACATTTAATTCATGCAATAAATGCATGCGCAGCCCGGGCTTAATTAATATACATCAGCACACCCGATTGCCTCCCAAATTCCTGGGCATGCATGCATAGCATAACCTCACAACTGAGCATAGCTTTGGTTTACAAGCAACGTGATTTGCTTGGCTTACTTTTTTGACATGTTATGTTCATGTTTGTACAACCAGGCACTAGCAGAACTCCCCAAATTAACATATTATTTTTCGCGTTACTCTTCGTTACTATTCTATGTGTAATTTGAGATCGTGAACATAAGGTAATTATAAGTTTTGTGTAGTGTGAAGTGAACGATTGCATGTTTACTTGTGATATTGCGATACTTCTATGTAAAATGTAGTAACTGTTTCATCAACGCAAAGAGAATGCGTATGCTATAAAAAGAATAAAAAAAAACTTTTCTCAACTACATTGTTTCGATGGTATTTTTTTTCAGGGGCATTTCTTCATGCTTCTTGGTGGTGGCTAAGGCCTCTGAGTCAACTGTTCTCCTTAGGAAGGAGTATCTTCCTTTGATACAATAAAGCACTGCAGACGTTTTAATTACACACTTACTCGAATTTTGTTGAAAAATAAGTGATCATTCTTTGAATATTTCCTCTATATTGCTGTTGAAACTGTTAGTTGTTATGTGTAGGTTAGTTGACGAATGTAGAAACTGTTGCGGTAACTCACGCCCTCTATACCTAATGAAGGTAACTAAGATACACAAAGAATATTATTTAGTTCCCTTCTAACGCACGTGGCAGTTCCTCAAGTCCAAATTCATTGAGAGATGCAGGAACAATCGAAATGTTCACGTTATTTGTTATCATTTTTTAAATATTTGTAATCATTTTTTGGATATTTGTGATCCCTTCATTAATATTCATAAATGATTCTTCAATACTCGTAGTCATTTTTCATTATTGAAAAATAATAATGACTATCGAAAAACAATTATGAATATTTAACAATACATATAAATGTTTGAATATTGAGAACTGGATTATGAATATTGAAAAATGAATATGAATATTAGAAATGTGGATATCTGATACTCTCTGTCTCTGGCCTAAATGTAGGTCATTGGTTGAGCTGTAAGTGTTTTTATAAAATATGCTTGTACATATATAAGACCTTTATCACCTAAGAGTCTGCGATGTTTTGTTGCGCTTAAGGGTTGATGTGTTTGATGGGTTGAAACCAGCTATCTGAGAACATCTTGCTTTTCCTGACACATTTTAGTCCATGATGCACTTCTCCAAGTCAGACAACAGCTATTTATCACAATAGTGGAAAAAGGGTGAATTCAAAACCAGGAATCAGTTTTTATAATGGCAGCTAATGAAAACTTATAATTTTCTAGAGACCATGTCTCTCTAGTCCTCGAATTATTTCATAGGGTACCTTTTTGTAATATGGAGGACATAATAAATAACATTGGGCAATTAGCTGTAGGGGGTACTCATTTTTACTAAAGCTGGTAGTCTGGACTTAGGAATTTTCAGCTATATGGGGCGCAGTTAGTGATAATAACATTTTATGGTCTGGCTTTTAACAATGGACATTCCTCTACATAATCCAGGGGCTGTCACAACAGTTGAGTGGTCTATGGCACTGTGCTCCAACTGCCAAAGGTACAGATCTGATGGCTTAAGGTAGCTGCCAGTGATCTGGGGTTAGTGGAAGGTTTTACCTGCTGGGTGATGTTCTTCCTTCAACACCAGCAGCTAGTTAATGCTGTCTGAGTAGAGCTGTAATAGATATAGGCAATAGGTATGGTCTACCAATAGAATCCCTCTCTATAGGTATATTCTAAACTATTTACGATTTTGATAGTTATAGATGAACGAAACACTTTTATTCAATCAAATAACTTGCAAATGTTTAAAGTTGGTTGACTACGCTATGCAGAGTAATGTGTTGAACTATAAGTACAAATTGCATTATTACCAAGGGAGTCCATCGCAGTCAACAAATGTGCCCTTTCTCTCATCACATTTCTGACTTCCAATTAGGTCAGGGCAGATGAGGAGAATAGCAATGGGTGATAAAGGTATGTGGATGGTATTCAGCATTAACTACGACACCAACCATTAAGTATTCAGGCAGAGGAGAGAGCAAGAATAGTTACGAGTTGTTAGATCAGTTCGTGTAGGATAATGCATTACTCTAATATTCAAGTGCAAGAGGCTTATACATTGGCTTTTTTCTTCACTACCCTACCCTCATTAACACTCTAAGCTTTGAAAAATTACAAACAAGTATGTGAATGATACTAAATGACTTGGAGGTTAATATTAATAAATTAAGACCCCAAATCTATTATGCTTTTTGTTTACAAAGGTAGAGCCACGAATCATTTAAAGAGGAAAACCTAAATCCTGGCATTATTTTTCAAAAGCTCCTTTGCACAAAATGGGTCAAATGAAACTTTGGTGCAGTGGATCAATTAATCATTAAACTAGATGTATTGAATGCAGACCTCCATTTTTATAATGTTGAAACTAATCAATAACCTAGTCACAACCTTTGAGCAGACATTCAAAGTGCAGCAATGTGTAAAACTTGCTGAAGCAAAAAGCCTAAATTTCATAGTTCATGAACAACACAACAAATTGTAAATAGTCAACAAATGTTTATTTCTTCCTCCTCAAAAACAGAAAAATATCAATAGTAACAGGAGTTAAAGCATACATATATTGATACCATTATAAGCATTACAATGACTTCACAGACAGCTCTTCCACTTCATAACCACAATAATGAACAAATTTACTCAAGCTTGGGTATGAAACTGCAGTGGTCTCTTCTGAAGTTAGAGGATGAAAGTTCAGAAATTGCTGCTTATCAATAAGATCTTTATCAATTATTATCCTAAGAGGGGTCTGCTTTTCCCGCGCATTGAGCAAAGCAAACGGGGAAACAGCCCCTGGTATGACACAAAGAATAAAGGAAAGATCCTCCTGAGAAGCGAACGACAAACTTCTGCACGCTTGGAGATTTCTTTTCAAGGATTTAATGTCCACAAGAGCATCTTCATGAACAATGATTAAGTAGAATGTTCCAGCGCGATCTTTGAGAAACAGATTCTTGCAGAAAACACCTGGTTGCCCGTTGCGTAATTCTTTGATAGCTTGATATTGGGAGGTGACACTGGTTATCTTGAGGTCGGCGAGGGTGCGAAAGAGGGAATGTCTTCCGCACCCATCCTGCTGTTGGGAAGCCATTTTGAATGTCATACAGAGGGACCAAGTCCCTCCACTGCAAGACAACCATATTTCACAAGATTCAGAGGCCAGATATATTACAGCATTTTCCTCCTACAATGATGAGGGCCCAAGCTGCCGCCATGCTGAGAAATTACCAGCTGCAAGTCACATGTTTCCATATGTTGCTCTCAGGAGCTTTCGCTCATTTTCAGTCATATTTGTAATGAGATCGGTCTCGTCACAAATCTCACAATGTTCAATGTTTTCACAGCCATATTCATCAGATCTATCCATGGTCCCTGACAGTCAACGTCTTCGTCCAAGTTGAAAATCGTGTAGATGTTGCAATTCTGGAAACAGAAAAGAAAACAGTTTTCAAATATCCACCAAACAAAAATTGAATAGAAAAATAACAATGTGCAACAGCTGGTTTCAGTTTAACGTGTCAATGGATTTCCTTGATATTACTCACCAGTCACTGACTCAGTCAATCACCCCATATTGCGTCATATGTTTCGTGTCAATCATATTCACTAGGGATTACATCATCACCTCTTTCTTTGTTATGAAAATATTGAACCATAAAGGCATGTTTTCACATTCCCTTGCCTCAGAGATTATCACTTGTCTATACAGGCAACTAACTTCTTTTCCAATGTTTATTTTCATAAATTAAAATAATTTTTACAGTTGACACCTTCATGCATTACTACATGTAGTTCCTCTAATGAATATGATTAGCTATCCTGTCATGTCATGTCATGTCATGTCTATTATGCACAAGCCTAGATAGAATTGATTATGCAGTATCAACGCATTCTATTTCTGTCATGCTCAGCCTTGAGCAAATTCTGGTAAACACCAAGGTTGACCCAGTTTCCATCCAGGGGTGTCAAAACAAAAAAAGGCGTCATTTAACACACGCAGCCTGTCACGTTTTCTCCAAATAAATACAGCTTGCTATGTGTAATGTACGTGACGAAAATAATGAAAATTAATTCACCATTACCTCATTTCTTCGTCGGGGATAGCCTTCTTTCGTTATGGTGACTATTGATTAATTTCTGTGTCGTCTTGCGAGTGTGGCCATTAGGGTCGTGGTGGTTGGTATTTAAACTGGCTTCTTTCTTGCTTCTTCCTTTTCCACTGTGCCCAGAAAAGATGTGCTTATCATAGTCAAAGTTGTAGTGCTCGTACTGGTCAAAATGGTCCTCCATTTTCAGAATATAAGCAAGGAAATGCTTTGTGGACTACGCGAGTTGAAAGTAAGTCTTCTAATGTGTTGGGAAATGTGCCCGCAATGCCCTTTGTTTATCACAACATCCGGGGACTTGCCGAGCACCTGTCAGAAATTAAGAGATGTGATTGGCTGGTATTCACTTCCTGTTTACTTCATTCTGTAATGTGATTGGTTGAACATGAAGTCATAGTAACTAAAAATAGATATTTAGTTCTTTGGCTCATTTTACTTACGGAAATATTGATACAAGGCACTAAACAATAACTACAATGTTCAATGATAGATGGCGTTGACGTTTGTTTCGTATCGGCTCGTTACTGTGCCACGGTAATAGCCGAGTGAGTGATTCATTTGTGAAACCGCGGAACATGACCCGCTGGAAATACTTACTACCTATTTGATCTTCCTCCACCTCGCCAGTAAGGATGATTGCGATTTAGTGTTGAGGAAAGGATAGTTCAACGCAAGAAGTCACACCATACCAACGTTGGTGCAAATCGGATGCGTGGATTTTAAGAAAAATGATTTGATCTTCCTCTGCTGAAGGTGGTTGTGAACCTGTATTGGGAAAGATGGATCAGGATTGTACAAGTGTTCGGGTGGCTTTGAGGTGAGTGGTTTTGCATTCAAAGACAACGTGAAATGGTCGCGATGGGATACCTATTAATTGTAGACATATGCAGACCGAGTTTCTGTGCGTATGCATGTATGAAGGTTATTTGTACGGTGACAGATCTCAGCGTCCGGTTTTGACATCGACTTCATCTCCCAGTCACCCACCAGTTCATTCAGTCATTGAACAGACAGTGTGCTACAGTCTGTCTATGATGATGAGGTAGATGGGACGTATGGTAGCAGTTGTAACGGTTTGCACAGCTGCTTAAATAACCAATATTTTCCCCAGTAGTGAAGTACATAATGGGAGGGGCATGTCAAATCAAGTAATTTGAAGCTTGAATAAATATTTACCCATTTCCAATAGAGCTATATTTCATAGAGTTAATTACAATTTTCAAGATCTTCATAAATTAATGAAGTGTGACCTGAAATGAATGGAAATGGTTTCTAGATACATGGTGTCCTCCCTGTTTTTGCAATTACTTATGGACAATATGGCAATCAGTTAAATTGCATTTAGTTACCTGTGTAGCCCAGGAGCCTTAGGCTACTTGAAAATCTTCTGGGCAACTCAGTTCTTCCAGGCTACCTGTCATTCTCCTGAGCTCAATTAAAGGCCTGTCATGAGTAGCACTGTACATAACCTTGAGTTAAAACCAAATCAATAAAGGGATATGCTCCATTAAATACTTGGTCTAAACAGGAACCTGAATATGAACAAGTCTCTAGACCAAGGGTTTTGGTGTGCAGTCCAGGACATCCCTTTTAAAACAGCATTTTAATTATTTGATTGCGTTGTTTTTATTTTTTTGGTTTTCTTCTAAGAATCAGATGAAGTCCCCTGCTGGTTTTAGATTATAAAGTGTTATGTCACTAATTAGATTAGGAGTTAAGAAGATGTTGACCATACAAAAACCTTAATGCTTTAATACCCCATCCATGTTCAGGGCCTCTCCATAGGTTCTACTGTCCAGTCATCATCCCTTAATTAGTTTGAAAGATGTATTTGAAAATAAATTGATGAAATATTGATAGAATACCTATTTCAAGTACTTCTTGATGAATAAATGTTCCAATAAACTGCACCTTGTAGCTTGTGAAATGGTTACTTCAAACTTAATTTAAATAACCAGGTTTATTTGAACTTTGTAAAGCCTAAAGGATTCAATTTCTTGCTAAGTGAAGTCTAGACCTAAAATGGTGGCCAAACTTACAAGGATTTGAAAAAGCAGACTTAGCTAAATCTGAACTGGCAAAAATCTTGTGACTGCTGCTTTGGGGATGCGTTTTAACAATCCTGGCACCCTGCTTGCCATAGGATTAGCTATGTAGTCTAAGTCCAAAACAGTGCTATTATTTGAGAGAGTTATAAATCCATGCTTGCAGGCAGTAATGGCCCCTTATCGAACCTTTGTATCTACTGGACTGTGAATTTGGAACCTTGTCTCTATTTATAGAACTTCTCCTTGCTGTTATTGTATCTTTAGCTATTCAGTTGCCGCTATTCATCATTACCAGTCTGAGGAATATCGTTCTGACGTTTTCTTACGCACCAATTAATCTGCACAGCTGTGCGACTAATAAGCTCTTTTCTTTTTATGCAAATGAATTGCCACTCAGTGTTTTTTATAAACAGTTTTCTGTGTTCCACCCATGAGTCATATATCAGTAAAGAAGGAGGAAACACCTAATTAAGTTGTACATAGACACCTATAAGAATTAGGTATCTCAAAGTTTTGTGGGTTTGAAATTTGTGCTAGGTTTCCTTCTTAAGGGATGAGTTTGTATCCTAGCAAAATAAAGAGATACTGCATTTGCTATTTGTATTCTGAAATCTCGATACCCCTCTTTGTATATTTATATGCACCACATTGTGCGGACCTGAATTAGATAGGCATTGGATTTTCTTGAGTAAAAAAACTATGAATTTCAATGATCTCTCTTGCTTGGCTCCTGGTATAACCTCTTAACTGTGAGGGGGATGGGGGAAGGGGGCTCCCTTATTCAGTGCAGATTCGCTCATTTATGTACATGTACAAATCTGCCTGAAAAGGTTTGGCAATTTTGGTGATCAATATATTCCACACATAGTATGGACATGGAAGAAACTTGACAAGGAATAATAAATTAAAACTTAATGCCATTTTGAACTACCCTATGTAAGATATTTAGTTATAAATGCTTTACATAAACATTGATTTCAAATTGATCTTAGCAGTAGACATTACTTTTCCTGGGGGAAGTCTAGGCATGAAAGAGTTAACATGCTGCTCACTAGAAGGACATAACTGTCACTTTCTTTACACTCATTTTATGTGGAGATGTTGGGAGCTCGTAAAGGTTTACCTTGAGGGCCCTTCCCAACAGCCCCCATGCTACGGCTGGTTGACTCTCTCCTACCTTTGTTTCGGCCTGATTTAAAAGTCAGATAAGTTGTATCTATCTCTCTTGCTATCTCTTCCTTAGAGAGTCTGGTCCCCTTTGCCAAGCATGACCTTGTGTAGTCTTAAAGGGACACTCCAGGCTCCAGGTTCATATGGATATCTCTCATGCTATCTCTTCCCTAGTGAGTCTGGTCCCTTTGCAAATCATGACCTTGTGTATTTTTAAAGGAAAACTCCAGGCTTTAGGTTCATATGGAAAACTCTCTTGTTATCTCTTCCCTACGGAGTCTGGTCCCCTGTGCACATCATGACCTTGTGTAGTCTGAAAGGGTCGCTCCAGGTTCATATGGATATCTCTTTTGCTATATCTTCCCTACGGAGTCTGGTCCCTTTGCAAATCATGACCTTGTATGGTCTTAAAGGGACACTCCAGGTTCATATGGATGTCTCTTTTGCTATATCTTCCCTAGTGAGTCTGGTCCCTTTGCAAATCATGACCTTGTATGGTCTTAAAGGGACACTCCAGGTTCATATGGATATCTCTTTTGCTATATCTTCCCTAGTGAGTCTGGTCCCTTTGCAAATCATGACCTTGTGTAATCTATAAGGGACACTGGGCCATATCACAGTAATTGCGACGGAGAAGTTAAAAAAATGATATCATTTTACCTATATAAAGTGATGATGTACTGAAAATAGACATCCTAAAGAGTACAAAAATTTAAAAAATCATAACCCAAACCCAACTACCTCACAAAAAATTGACTTTATACCTCAAAATTTGTTTTGTGTGTGTTACGGACGGGAAAGTGATTAAAATCATTTTATTTTTGATAGGGTTGTCAGAAGTACACTTTTTTGGTGTGTATTTGTAAGTGGGAGGCTGAGGTACATTACCACTGAACATATTTGATCTGGTAATCAATCATCAATGAGGTATTGAACTGTTTTGATTGCCATTTTTCCGTCCGTAACAAAAAACTTAGAAAAGTTTCTATAAAAGTTTCATTTTAAGTGATAATGTAACAACTTTTGGAATCCTCTTACTTCATCATAAGGCATATTTATTGATGTAACAAATTTGTAGAAAATAAATCACACAATTGGTTAAAATGGAGTTTGAAAATTTTCCGTCCGTAACATTTAGTGCTGTTACGGACGGAAAAGTGATTAGGATAGGAAGTATGGCTGGAAGGTAAAAATCAGGGGATCAATGACAGCTATGAATTTTCAGTGTGCATCTCAATAAAGGGTTCAGGGCATATCCATCTACTCACTATGGGTTGAGGAATTTTCCAAAGAGATCCATGTTGTTTTAAAGGTATGATATACAGAGAATATGCTTACACTTAGGTAAGGACCTTGAGTGGATGAGCAATTAATTTGAGTATGGACAACTCTGTTTCTTATATGCATAACTCAGCATAATAGTTCCAACTGATTTAGCTTAGATGCTTCCTTAAGATTATAAAGCTGAGAAAGTTGTGATGAGCATCATTTTAGTTTGTTTTCTCAGAGGTAGATTATTTCACTCAGCACCTGGTCAGTGGTCAGTTTAATCACTTCCTATACACAACAAGGTTGTTGACCAGTATAGCCCAGTCAATGTGGATTCTGTTTTTCCTCCACTTCCCCTTCTCATCAATACCTCTGATTCTCCAGCCTGGGGAAGAGGAAAGGGTTGGGGGAAATTGCATTTACCCTGATTAACACCTCTGATTCTTTTGTCTTGGGAGGGAGGATGGGTTGGGGGGAAATTGCATTTACCCCGATTGACTGAATAGGTGGCTTCAGGATTAAGGATGTAGGGTGGAATGGAAACTTATGGCATCTGCAGACAGGATGAAAGTGTCTAGACAAAGAGTACACCTGTACATTGTTAAAAAAAATAGATATCCTTAAACTATTTTAAGAATTTGTGGGAAACTATGGAATGCTCTAGAAGTTCATGATTAGCTGAATGTATGGTCAATTGGATGATTAAGACATTGAGTCATGAAATGTAACAGACATTGCTAACGCTATCAATTATTACCAACATATCTATACTGTGAATGAATTATGAATGTGTAGTTAGCAAGAGTGTCCAGTTTGCTAAATACTTTGAAATACCTATAGATGTGATATTTTCTATTCATGCATATTTGATCTTATTAACAGTTGGCTATTTTTTCTGGCTCAGATCTAACATGTCTATTGGGTGAATGGAGAAGTGTATTAACATCCAGTATTGGATATGAACTGAATTGGCATTCCTAACCAAACATACATATCATGAAAATCAGTTGTATTTAAACCTGTAATAGCATCACTAATATGTGTGTAATTGCACTTGAGATTTTAGTACCGAGATCTAGGGTCATAGCATTATTGCAATATGGAGGCACACCTTCATCATACCACAATCTGGTTTTTAAGAATCCACTCTTCACTTATTTAAAATACTGTTTACAGTTATCTTTAATAATAGAGAGAATGTAGGGTTCTTGTTTGAGTGTTTTCAATGTTTCAGCCACAATAATTTCAGAACCTCGAATTGAGAGTGTCAGTCTCTCAGCTAAATCTGAAGAAATTTAGTTTCTGGTATCATTTTGTCTGTAATTTATCATTTAGACCACTGATCTATGAATAACTTTGTACAAACATTCTTATGTGAGTCTTCCATATGACTATTTTCAATTTTGAGTGATGTAATGAAATTTTGACCTCTTAGAAATGTTTTATGTATGGAATCCTCCCCCTTCTCCACTTGCGACGAAAGTTTCCCGTCCGTAACAGTATGCATTTTCCGTCCGTAACACTGAATAAATTCCTCCAAAATTTGAGTGGGATGATGAAAATTTGAAATACATGCAGAAATAGATACTTGAGGATCTTGGCTACATTGCCAATATGCTAAACTTTAATTTTCTTTAGAATTTGAAGAAGGATTTCTGTTTTTGTGAAGGTATCTAAAACCTCCGTCGCAGAGTTTCCCGTCCGTAACAGCAATAAATTCATTAAAATATACTATTTTTTCAAATTTTTTTTACAAACTTTTTTTATAATAGTGTTTTAGAATGGTATATCTATGAGATTAAACAGCAAAATCAGGAAGTTTCCCTGAACTTATTGAAAAATATTGAATTAAACTCTCTAAAATTCCCGTCCGTAACAATTTGAATAGCTTGATATGGCCCCACTCCAGGTTCATATGTATATCTCTCTTGCTATCCCTTTCTTAGTGAGTCTGGACCCCTTGCACATCTAAGGAACAAGCAGTGCATCTTTCACTATCTTCATACACAGATGAATGGGTTAAGAAGGCCATATCTTTTACCAGATAAAAAGACCTTCTGGGTATGCAGTATGTGCATTAGACTTCTCTACCATGGAGGCACCTCCTCCCTGCATACCAGGATGAACATGGGTTAAGAAGGCCATATTTTAGCCCAAGTGAAAGGACACTCTGGGTATGCACCACATAGACAATGCATTAGACTTCTTTGCCATGGAGGCACCCTGTCCCCCAACCTCCTGGTGTACAATGATGAATGGGTTAACCCTTCAAATATCATGGCTACTTTGGTCCAAAGCACAAGGATGATATTTGAAAACCATCTAAACCCTGTCATGTTGGTATTCATTAGATAGCTCTCATTGAGTACTCCCAGATGAGTACTCATGTGTCAGGTGCTTTTTTTTTGCACCATTTTGTATCGGCAAAATTAGCCACGAGCTGCATGTATACGGGTTAAGAAAGCAATATTTCGGCCCAGATGAGAAGAGCCTCTGGGATCACTCCTCCCCTGCGGCGGCTGAAGGCCACTCTTGTCTCTGGCGAGGGACAGTCTCCTCAATTTATGCTTCTTGGGGGCAGGTAATGTAGGTCAGGATCGTGGTGGTATTCCTACCTCTCTGTTTGTGCCAGTATATATATATTCAGAGAGGGAGAGAGGGAGCCGCTCTATAAGCCATGTGCAGGTGTGTACTGTGTAGTACATGTACTGATGTACCTAAACCCAGACCAGGTGGATTTTATTTTTTAACCCTTCCAATGTTGAGGCTATTTTTGTCCAAAGACAAGAATGCAAAGATATTTGAGAACCATCTAAGCCATGCTATTTTGGTATTCATTGGATAGCTCTCGCTTAGTACTCTCAGAGGAGTATGCATGTGCCAGGGTTTCAGTCATTTTATTTCATAACTTCATACATACATGTTTTGTGGCTTAGGATACAAATTGAAGTTATTTTCCCTATGATAGCACCCTCACCTGTATATGAGAGTACCAGATTAGGGGGGGGGGGGTTGATAATTTCATACACAATTTATGGCACCCTGATCTGTAGATGAGGATATCAGAGCAAGATGGGGGGTGGGGGTACATACATGGTTTGTGGCACCCTCACCTGGCTGTATATGACCCCTAGAATAGCACCCTAGAATAGCGGAGAGAACTATAGTGGTTGACTGGAGAACAATAGGGAATAATCCATGAAGCATATTGATACCTGGGTGCTGAATCAATACCCAACAGGAATCAACAATGAGTTTTGACACTTGACATATTATATGTAACTATGTGGGACAGCTTTGTTTCATTCCATTGTTATTAATTACACTTGTATACACATTCCTCTTTGTTAAATGTAGATTGCAATAAAAGCATTACACTCTTCAGTCCTAGGTTCAGGGGGGTTCCACAAATTGCAATCTTGAAGTAGCTACCCCATTCATGCTGCCAGCTCCTTTTCAACAATGTAGTCTGGATCTATATGGTATTTATAAAAACACATTGTAGCATTATGAAATAAAGTTGATGTAGCGGTCAAGATTACCTTCTGCACCTTTTTCTATTTAGGGTATTGGGGTACCATCCTTTCCCATATCTGTCAATGCATACTAGACTGCTACATAGTCTATTATGATGAACGAAGCCTATTTATTACACATACAGCTGATCACTATGAGGAGGATATGATATTGATTATGAGGATACATGTGGTGCAGGCGGTGCAATATTATCAACTATTGACCCGCTGCCTGACATACACACAGTTTAACATGCGGTATACTGTATAGGGAACGAGCTGTGCTTTTAAAACAGATAGATTTGCTCTACAAGAAATGTGTCACTACTGTCCTGATCCCTACTACCAATGGACTGACCACATGGTCTGACAATTGTAATGTTTGTGTAACATAGAATGGAGATATATATTTCAAAAATATTTTGAAGAGTTTATGTTTTTCAAAGTGGACAAGGATAGCAACTTTTGGTCATATATCTCTTAAACATCTTTCTTGGTCATGAACATATTTGAACCTGTAGTTTACGTCAGACCATCAGTATGGTCTAGGTATGAATGGGTTGAAAGGGGCTCTTTGCTTGGCCTAAGTGACAGTGTTGAATAAGACCCCTCAGTTGTGCCCTGAGGGTTGTGATCTCTATACTATGGGCCGTATAGCACCTGTACACACCAAGCCTAGATTTCCAGCTCTTCCACTGCTGAGGCTACTTTTGTCCGAAGCACAAGGACGCAAAGTTATTTGAAGACCATCAAAACTTATCATGTTGGTATTCAGGAAATAGCTCTTGCTGAGAACTCTCAGATTCATGAGTACCCATGTTTTTTAGGTTCTTTGCAGCGATCGTTTGTATTGGCCAAACACGCCACCAGCAGCACAAGGGTTAGTACACACCTTGCTCACTGTAGTACCAGCGGTCACTCTCCACTGGTCAACTGCTCAGCTCTGACCAAAGGTCATCTTGCTATTAGCTCTACATTAAGTTCAGGACAAGATGGTCAGTGAAGATAAGCGTGTGCCAAGCTCGCACTGCCACTTCAGTTGGCCATCTCTGAATCAACCGTGCATCTCCCAAACACACTAATATGAAGCTATGGTATATTTCATTTGAATTTTGCCATATTCCTCTATTTAACTGCACAGATCCCAAATAAGCACATTCCCCCTTTTCTTCAGAAAAATTATGGAAGGGGCAAGCCATGGACTATATCAGGGCTGTCCAAGCCCAAAATGCCTGTAGCAAAATTTGAACTACCTGTAGCAAAATACTTATACCGTCTGCCACCAGGTGGCGTTTTTATGGTTCAAATTTTATCCACCAGGGGTCATTTAGTTCACAGTTTACACACTAGGGGAAGTTAAATTAAGACTATGACATAGCACCAATTGAAATGTATGTTGAAACTTGAAACACTGAATCCACACATAGTACAATATAGGTTATACTTTTCACAGATTTGTATATTCAAGCTTAAGATTCTTCAATATACTGGCACACACTCTATTTCACATATGTAGCCAGCTTGAATATTTATAATACAGTCTGATAAGACTCGGCAAGTTTTTTGGTAAGTGAGCATCATCCGATTATAAATAAGAATTGCTCAAGCATAATTTTTTTCAAAAACTATCATCAGCATTAGCATATCAAATATTAATGAAATCTGGTGACCGGTTGCAGAGAAATTAGTGAAACAAGTTTTATGGTAAGTGGGCATCATCAGATTATGAATCAGATATGCTCAAGCATAATCTTTTTCAAAAAATATCATCAGCATCCCTAAGTGTATCAGCATATCAAATATTAATGAAATCTGGTGACCGGTTGCAGAGAAATTAGTGAAACAAGTTTTTTGGTAAGTGGGCATCATCAGATTATGAATCAGAATTGCTCAAGCAAAATCTTTTTCAAAAACTATCATCAGCATCCCTATGTGTATTAGCATATCAAATATTAATGAAATCTGGTGACCGGTTGCAGAGAAATTAGGTAAACAAGTTTTTTGGTAAGTGAGCATCATCAGATTATGAATAAGAATTGCTCAAGCATAATTTTTTTCAAAAACTATCATCAGCATCCCTAAGTGTATTAGTATATCAAATATTAATGATTTCAGACGTCAAAATTGCCTATAGCATAGAATTAGAAACCTGATTTTCCTCATTAGTCTTTTGTTTCTAAACAGTTTACAAAATTGGTTACCAACACGTCTACTAAATACAAGATTTCTAGAGTTGACAAGTTGGTTTCATTAGACTACCTTTGTGGGCACCCCCATACAACGTTTTATTGATATCTAGTGCTCGCCGGCCGAGAAAAATGATGGACAGTGTTTCTTTCTTCTAACAACAACAAAGATACTACAGAAAAAATACACGTCCACACTGATTATAAACGAGCGAAAATAATCATAATCGCAAACTCACTGACAAAACTGGCTGAACGTAAATATACATAAACAACTCCGTTTTCGATAGACATTACATAAATCTTAGTAAAATACGTTCCTTTTCCAAAAATCCAAAACTGAAGGGGTATCTTTTTTATTTTCATATCGTCTGTATCATGGCGTCCCTTTGTTTACTGGATGTTTAGTCATGCGCACGACGCCCTGTTTGGTGATCACTTAGTTT
This sequence comes from Maea johnstoni, assembly GCA_963942565.1. Taxonomy (NCBI): domain Eukaryota; kingdom Metazoa; phylum Annelida; class Polychaeta; order Spionida; family Magelonidae; genus Maea; species Maea johnstoni. The sequence goes on from OZ012693.1 coordinate 2,917,134, forward strand.
TGGTGACCACCGCTAGATGGCGACAGCATGCATGTTGCAAAATTACCGTGTCGCAACCTTGGCGCAAATATTCTTGTGTCGCATTTTTTGAGGATGCTGGCGCAAAATTTTGCGACAATGCGACAGCTTGGACAGCCCTGTATATTTTCTGGCCTTCTGAACCTACCTGACCCCACCCCCACCCTCCCCCTTCAATTTATCAATATCTTATTTAATCAGAACAAAAGATTTGGAAATTAAGTTGAATTCACTAAATATTTGAAGGCTCCTAATCCCTTGTTGAGGTTTTGATCAAAACTTGCTCAAATCTTTTCTAAACAAGTCTCTAGATCAAGTCAAAGAGATTTTTGAGTTAGTACATGTACCACAGGCATGGTTGGTTTCGTCAGTTGTGTGTATAGATACTGGGTGCAACTAGCAGAACCTCCCTTTGACCATGTTCCTACTACCAAGTGGCTGAGCAAACCCATATAGGCAGGTAACTTGGACATGTGAAGCCACTCAAGATAGAGGTGTTAGCCTTTCAGATTAGTGGGGCTAGAATCTAGGTCACCTTGACATCATTAACCCTTTCGCTGCTGCTGGCAAATCTGGTCACCATGAAATGGTGACAACAAATTGTAAAGAATAGTCAGTGGACAGATGTTTATGGTCTATTTAGTCAAATATAAAACTACTTTTGAAATAGCAATTTTTTCAGCTGTTTGTGAACATAACTCATCAAATTAAGTTTTAAAGCATTCGTGTCATAATGAAACATTCATGAAATTACCTTTTTGCATTTTCAAAAATCTACATCAAAACATGGGTATCCCTCACATTTGAATAATTTATAAAGGTATATACTTTTCATTGTCATTTCATTTTCACTAGCCTGGCTGCTATTCTTACTTGTCGTGGCAAGTGGTCAAGTGTCAAAGCCTGCTACAGAGGTGAATGAGTGTTGACCACATTCAGAATATATATATATATATATATATATATATATATATATATATATATATATATATATATATATATATATATATATATATATATATATATTTATATATATATATATATATATATATATATATATATATATATATATATATATATATATATATATATATATATATATATATATATATATATATGTGTGTGTGTGTGTGTTATGTGTAGCATCTTGGTATAGAAATGTGTCAATGAGGGATTAGCGAAATCTAACCATGCCTTAGAATCCATTATGTGCTAGAACCCTGGTGCTGGAGGGTATTCATTAACCCATTCAAACCTGGCGATCTCTGAGAGAAGTATCGTCTAGATCTTTGACATTTTTGGAAATAACTTTCAAGTTAAGCTTGAATTCACAAAATATTTGAAACAGCATTGTTGGGTGGTTTTTGATTAATATTCCTCCATCAAATATTTTCCCAAAAATGCTCTGGTGAAGACGATATCAGTAAAATAGTCAGGGCAATTTTGGGTGCCACAGGCACGAAATGGTTAATGGGGACCACCCCTGTGTGTGACATCAGTTGTGATTTACCTTTAAAGTTTCATTCATGCTTTATCGGGGAAATTCAACCGAAATCTATGTGGTGGACTTGGCAGTGAATACACAAGTTGTCGAGGGTTGTTTATAGAAGCGCAACGCCAAAAGTCCTCGCACAGCATGCAGTCCTCCATCTTCTTTGACCTTGACCTTTAGCTACCATTCAGGGAGCAACACAAAGTGGGGAAGATTTAATTGTAATTCATGAAAACACGTCAAATACCTGCTTAAGCAAGAAAATCATGCACATTTTTGTTCAATGAGGGAGATTTTGTTTTAGTTATCTCTGTGTAGAAAAGGAATGGGTTGACCTATAAACGTGGTTTTCAACAATGAATGGTATAAGCAAACAGGTGGCACAGTGATCTATGTATAAACACAAACATTAGCACATAACGCAGCTGCCTCGTTTTTTACCCCACAATCGTCATAATAGGGATGAATTATGTGACCTTGTCAGTGAAGGTCACAACAGGTGCCAGAAAATGGCGTCAGAGTGTCTCGGTACCCTTCTGTGCAAAGTCCTTCACGTCCCCTTTCAAAACAATCCATTTGTTTATATCATGAGCTACTTTATCCCAAATCAGCTGAATTTGGCGCTAACATATGTTTCTTGCTATGGGAGTGCATATCAGCTGTTTATATTAGTCTGAGTGGTTGGGGTTGCTCCCTGGGCTAGGTTTTGTGATCAGCTGTTGGGACGTTGTAATCCAGATTATGATGGCTGTCTATATTTAAGCTTTAGGGGATGCTCTCAGCCAGGGACCTCAATGGTTGGCTGTATTCAGCTCTCTCATCTTTCAGGTTTTACCGAAATATTCTCAAACAAGGGTAGGAAGGGAAATTCTGTTTTGTAAACAAAAACATTCTTATGTTTTTTGGTATTCTATTATTCCCTGACTTCAATATACAAATATATACATAATGAAATTTACAGTTTATAAATATAAATATAAATATACAAAAATGAATTCATGAACAAATGTTAATTAGTGTTAATTATCTTTTTCAACATTAACAAATGTATTAATTCATTGTATAATTGTTGAAAAAAAATCGTAATTTAACCTCCATTTTTGCTGTATTTGCTCTATGACGTTGATTCAATATCCTAGTTAGCATTGATAGATTTCATTAAACCACTGTTAAAAAATAATGCCTGGAAGTAAAGTGACTAAATAACTGACGAAAAGTGGCGAAACATGTAAAGAATATTTGAAAGAGAGTTTTAGTTTTTGGAAGAATTCTGAGAACATTTTTTGATCAAATATTTTTCTGCAAATGCTTTCATTTGAAAGATATCCCAAAGATAGCCCATCCTTTTTGGGGCGGTACACTAGGCGTGTAAGTATTCAGATTTGTGAGTCTAGATGAAGCGGTCTGGAACCTGACGCTCAGAGCTCAATATTTACGGCGCAGCACAAGATGTAGAACATCGCGTACTGTGGCCATAACATCTCTATATTATGGAGTTATCCTCATATCCCCCCTTTCTCTTACTCATATTACTCCTCATCCTCTCCTCCTCCTCCTCCTCCTCCTGCTATTTAAAACCCAGATGAATATGATACTGTGCTCCACTGCTGTGCTGATTTCCATCAGAACAGAATGATATTACAGCTATGTCCTTTAACCCACTCTGCACGCCTGGAGATCTCCCTAATAAACGTCATCTGGAACTCTTACTTTTAGAAATAACTAAAAAAATTAATCATAATTTACAAAATATTTGAAGGAGTGTTGTGACTTGTGAGATGGGTTCTGAAACGCATTTCCCTTTCAGATATTTTCTAAAAATTGCTTTTAAACCAACTATCAACTCTCCTACAAATAGTTTGCAAGTGTAAGTATGTTGTATTCTTAGATTTTTTTTGTAAGCTCAGTCAGATTATTAAGTGAAGTGTTTAATCAAATGCAGGCTTAAGGACTGTAACTGCTTACAATCTCTGTTTCAAAACAATATATAAGAAAAGTTTTGTTTCATATTCTTTTAGATTTTTGTAGGGAAACATTAAGTTGTATTGTAAGGTATGCTTTGCTAAGCATTGAGTGTTTTTCTTGTTAAATTAGGCCTCTCTTATAGACAGCGATCATTTGAACAGAAAACTGCACTTAAAGCATCTTTAAAAATACCCCTACTTGCCTTCCCTTTAACTCCTGAAGTCAAGTGGCTTTTCCCCAAATACACGTTGGTACTATTTCTTCACTGTATGATGGCTCCTTGCTTTCTCTTTGAAGAACACCTCCTTAAGTCAAGTGGCTATTGAAAATAAAAATGATTTTACACAAGACTATGAATGAAGACCTTTAAAAATGTTTTCAGTATGACTTAAGATTCTTTCCTCAGATACGTGTCGGTACTCATTCGTCACTGTATGATGGCTCCTCGTTTTGCAGGATTGTCTCACGTTTTTTCATCTGGTATCTGTTTCCATTGTTGCTGGGTGGCTTACTACTACCACACATCCTGTGTTGAAGCACACTCAACTGCGGTTGATTTTTGTCATGTTAACCCATTCATGCCTAGAATTCCAAAAGTGTCATCCTGTGTGTTATGGAACTTATGAAGATAACCCTTTAATAAAGCATATATATATACTTATAAGATTACTTAAAAGATTGATATTAATTTATTTGAATTATTTAAGCATACAACTATTTAAAGGATATTGAATGTTCTGACAAAATTTTTTTTTTTTCCAAAAAATGCTTTTATTTGGAAAGTGTTAAGATTTATTTAGGCCTTGTAGGATTGCTGCAGAGAAAAGTGTCTTTACCCATTAATACTTAGTGCGGCCAAAACAGGCCTAACAATTTTGGCAATATCCTTATATTGAAATCATCTGTTGAGAAAATATTTAAAGGAAGTAAAACTTTCCTTCATATAGACATGTATATTTTGTGAACTAATGCTGTATTCCAGAGTTATTTTCAAAAGTATGAAAGTATCGGACGTTATTTTCCCTGGGACTCTTAAGTGTGAATAGGTTAAAATCCTCCTACGCTCTATGTATTAGCTTCCTTTGTTGTCGCTCATATGGGTGTTTGAAAACTGAAGTGTGTGTAACTTACCAAGAGATGAAAGGAATGTTGCGACTGAAATGCACTCAGGAGTAAAGGCGAAATTGACAGCCTTGAGAACATTCTGTTCTGACTAGGGATTCCCAATCACACTAAACCTGAACAGGACAAGTTGATATTCTCTCCTTCAAATGTTTTGTGAAATCACCCTTAACCCTTATGCTGGTGGTGGCTTAATTTGCCCAATACAAAATGATGCAAATAAAAAGAGATATGACTGAACGTTGCCAGAACGGTTAATTCAAAGTTAGTATCAGAAGTGTCATAGATCCAAACAACTACAGTCAAACCTCTATTAAGCGACCGCTCAAGGGAAATATCAAAAGTGGTCTTTTAAGGAGGTGGTCTCTTAAGAAGGGGTTGAGGGTCTGAGCGAGGTTATGAAAAAACAAAGAATTTCCAACAATGACCTCGAATTATTGAGGCTGTTATGTTTAGCTGCGTTTGTTGAAATTTCTTCATTAATATTTTAAGAATAAAACAATTCAGAAAAATAAAAGTTGAACAATATCATTAATTGAGGATCCTCAGAAATGATATACTTTCAAATTTTCAAATTTTTACCAATTATTTCATTATTATATTGTGCCCTTTCCAATATACAAGGCGTCTAGGCATTCAAGTGGCCGTTAAATGAAGGACCATTTACTCTTAGGGATAAGATTTCATGGTCGTTGGTCGCGTCAAGCAAGTGGTCGCTTAAGCAAGGTCAAATATACAGGGAATAGCCTTGGGGGGATTTGAAACGGTCGTTCAAGGCAAGTGGTCGTTTAAGAGAAGTGGTCGTTGAGGCAAGTTTGACTGTATTTCTTTAGGCGCTTAAGCATACATGGGTTAACAGTCCCCTCTTTTCAAGAACTCCAATCATGAATTTGTATTTGGAGTGATATTCTGTCCACAATTTTCAAAATTGTTCATGATAGAAATTAGGTACACGTCCAGAGTAAGAAACAGAAATTTTACTAACTGCAATATTATGATTGCTGTCATTGATTATAAGGCACACATTGGAAATTTGTATTGATATCTGAACTTAAGAAGATTTTAATTAAATTGTACAGAAAGATGAACATGTGTAAGGCAATTGGAACCTAAGTGTCAATATCTCAACTCCACCCTCTCCCCCCTGATCACTGTATTTGTATAGATCTGAATACAGACCAAGGAAGGTATGACTGAAAGTTATCACTACTTTTACAGGAACTTTGCTGTATTGTTGGTCTCTATATACATGTGTGTAAATCTCTAAATACAGACCAAGGAAGATACCAGTTGATAGCAAATGATATTACCACTTCTACTAGGCCCCGTGTGGAAAGATACTGATAGGAAAGTAAATTACCACTTGCAACGGAATTAGCCATGTTGTGGGTGGCATGATATGTATAGATGTCTAAATTCAGACCAAGGAAGATAAGCAAGAAAATTACCACCACTTTTACTCCTAGCTATGATGTCATTTCCCTCATAAATCATGCCTCTGTGCTCGTTGATAACTGATAGCACTGTGAACTATGTTCTCACCCATGCTCCAGGGAGCGAGATGTGAGAGGAGTGAGGATGTGGGCGCAAAACAGTTAACCCATTCACACCTTATGGCCAAAACATCCAGACTATTATACGATGTAATAAATATCTTAGTGACCAGAGCATTTTACGGAAAATATGCAAATGAGAAACGTATCTAGACCAGAACTTAATCCACAACTCTCCTTCAAATATAATCTGAATTTATGCTTAAAACCTTTGTGCTGCTGGTGGCTAATTCGGCCAAAATAATGCAAAAAAAAATGAAAAATGACTGAACCTTGGCGCATGTGTACTCATCTGATAGTACTCATCAAGAGCTAACTAATGAATACCAACATAGAGGGTTTAGATGATTTTCAAAAATCTTCGCATCCTAGCTTGTGCTTTGGACTTAAGTTGCGTTAGCAATGGAAGGGTTAATCATATTATTTTATTAAAGTTATCACAAATCTGAAAATGGAAGGGATTTGCAGGCTTGAATGATTGAACAGATAAGGCACAGTGTTGCAATCGACAGTTTTGTTCCACAGGGTAGCTGTATTTCCCCAGTCAGTGGAAAACGAGAGACCAGCTTAGCATGAAACCGGGGTGTGTGTAAACCCGCATCTTCTCGTGTTACAAAACCATGTCTAACAGAGAGTGGACGTGTGCTCAAATGTACAGAAACAAGATGTTTTTATTCAGCCAACTAGAGAATCCTGGTTGGAATAAACGTGTGCTGAAATCTGCGACGTGTCAGTCTCATAATAAAAGTTAGAGGCTGAGGGCACTTGAGGAGATAAACACCCCTTCATGCACAGAGTATCTTGCACTGTCAGAATGTTCTGGTAGTTCTGGTACAAAATGGGCAATCCTCAAATTTTTAAGTTTGACTTTTTCCTATGGAGATAGCATAGTATGCTGGTTACAGTCATATTCATGCATCCTCCGAATTACTAATGAAATGCATGAGAACTGTACTGTTTCATATATATTAGCATTTATACACCCAAAACTATGGAATCAGCTCCCAAATAATATTCGGGCAGCTGGGAGTGTGGCAATCTTCAAACGACAATTGAAAACACATCTGTTCAAAGATGTATTTATCAAATAACTGTGTGGATATCAACATCTATCCTCTGACAATGAATGTAATGCGCCTTTGAGCATGTTTATATGGAAAGGGCGCAATATCAAATGACAATATTATTATTATTATTATTATTATTATTATTATTATTATTATTATTATTATTATTATTATTATATTAGCATTTATATTGAGAAGAATCTCTTGAAAAAAACTTCTTGAAACTAACAAATAGAGAAAATCCTAAAATCCCAAAGTGTTTGATGTCTGATTATAATTTGGGTTTATTTTCTAGTATTTAGTTACATAAATAAAACCCTCTGGCACCCAAACAATACCCCCAAACACCCTCTAGTTGGCCAAGTCCCTACCCTACCCTCACCCAATATAGATTCTTGTTGAGTTGTCAACCTGCTCTTCAGTGTCTGGGGGTGTGGGGTTATGTCAGGGGGAGTAATATTTTTGCCTGCCAGAGGGTGATTTAGGGTAGGGGACCTGCTGCCTGTTATTGTGGCTCTTGCATAATGGTTATCCTGGGGCTTGGGTCGGAGTGTGCCTTATCTGAATCCCAGGGCTTAAGCAGGCAGGACCCAGATTATGAAAAGGTCATTAGGTGAGCAGTAGGGCTAGGGCAGGAATGTAAAGATGGGCACTAAAATCATACCATCCAAAGGAAGGAATCGAAGGAAATTCCCTTCTCTTCACAAATAATACAGATCCAAGAATAGTTCAAGGGTTCTTACAGTTGCAAAAAGACCATAGCCAGCCCTCCACAAAGCCACACATTAATATAGTGACCAGGCCAACCCACTATTTATTACACTATTTATTACAATGTTATATTCTAAGGTACCTTGGGCATGAAGCAGTAGTTTCAGGGACTGTATTAGAGTAAGCATCAAAGGGTTAATAGAAGGATATTAAGCCTCTGGCCACTGGTCAACAGGCCTTCCAGATTACTATTCACCAAGTACTTAGCACCAACAAGATTACTTCGCTGTATATAGTTGGTACTTGAAAATTCCTTTAATATCCATACACAGAAATAGGAAAGCATTGTATTTTAAATAGTTTTGCTTAAGAATTGGATTGGATTATTCGGCATACCTGAGGTTTGTTGGAGTGGAATGGAAATTTGTTTATCATCGTTTTCAGCCATTTTTTGCTAGAATATAGAGGAATTTATAGGTGGATGTACTGATCACGTCAGGTTTATCAATTTTCAAATTTTCCCCTGGTAGTCGTACCTAGATGCCATAGTTGGGAATTATAACATCAACCCCTTGGATCTGAGTTACAATATATTAGTCCAACATCTTACAAAAGGAGCCACTGAGATCTTTTGATACACAAGGGTGGGGAGGTGGGGTTGTGGGAATATTGATTCTCTTTACCATTTTAGCATCAGTGTATGTACATATACTGGTCTGTATACTGTAGCAGTGTGAACTGACAGCTTCGGGAGTGTGTGTGTAGTAGAGCATGAGTGGACAGAGGCAACTATTGCCCAGCTTGCTTGTGGATTAGAGAAATCAATTCGCTGTACCGCAGAGATTGCCCTAGAGCTGCTTGAACAATACAACAATAAGAGGAATCTCTGTCTGTCTGTCTCTCTCTCTCTCTCTCTCTCTCTCTCTCTCTCTCTCTCTCTCTCCTCTCTCTCTCTCTCTCTCTCTCTCTCTCTCTTCCTCTCTCTGTGTCTCCCTTCCCCCCCCCCCCTCTCTCTCTCTCTCTCTCTCTCTCTCTCTCTCTCTCTCTCTCTCTCTCTCTCTCTCTCTCTCTCTCTCTCTCTCTCTCTCTCTCTCTCTCTCTCTCTCTCTCTCTCTCTCTCTCTCTCTCTCTCTCTCTCTCTCTCTCTCTCTCTCTCTCTCTCTCTCTCTCTCTCTCTCTCAACTACTGCCTATTTTAATACTCATAATTACCATTTTATGGGAAGCATGATAGCACAGAATACACCAATTAATGTCATGTTTACACATTTTATATGGGTATTTTCATGAATTGATTGCCATTGACGTGAGAGGCCATAGGGCATATAACCCGTAGTCCAGTTAGGGGCTGGATGACAACATATATAATTATGTTGCCATGCATTGCTATTTGATCCTTCAAAATAATGTTGTTTGTGCTTTGATTCTATAACAATATCCTCATCTTTCATCTTTAACGTTTTATTATTAAGTACTATCATACTCATACCTTTCTCTATCTTTATCTCTATCTTTGTCTATTTTCATTTAGACCATCATCATTTTACTTAAATCTAATTTGTCATTTTTATGTAAATCAATTTCCTCACCACCATCAACACCACCTCATTATCTTTATCCCATCTTATTCTTAACATTCATCATTGATCCTCATCATCATCATCATCATCATCATCATTATGATGATGATGATCATCATCTTCACAACCACCATCATTATCACCAATATCACCTTAATCCCATGTTGATCTTACCAATCATCATCATCATCATCATCATCATCATCATCATCATCATCATCATCATCATCATCATCATGTCAACAACATCACCTTTATCCCATTTTATCTTAAAGTAACAATTGTCAATATCCTTATCATCGTCATTACACAAAAATATCACCCTGGTTAGAATCTTAATCATCTTCATCTTCATAATCATCAGCATCATTTTTAGAGGCTATATAACTTGAAGATATAAAGGGGCAGAGAGGAATATAGAGTGTTGAGTCCTTCCATAGCTGTTTTTGTCAATTGATTATGTACACAGTTTTTGTATAAATTTACAAACATTATATAGGTTACTGGTACTCAATCAAAATTTCCCTTCAAGAATAGACCTGCAGCAGGTGGCTCACATTGCCAGGCCAACTTCTGAACCAAACCACCACTAAATGCCAGAGCATGTGAACCTGGCCATGAGCTCCAGTGCTTCCTATCTATACAGCCATAAATATCACCACATCAAGTTATGGACATTGATATGAGCAGGGCTATTTGGCATAAATAAGCTTTTATCATCAAATCAAGGTATTTTTATGTTGATTGATTGTCTTGCGTTCAGGAATGCAGAAACCAGTTATTTTATTTTACGGTACATTGAGTTTTAACTTTTTATGTTATTGTGTAAAGATCAAAATCAAAATTTGAGTGCATGATATACCATTAAAGTCAGGTGCATTTCACGACCTTTGACCCAGGTGCATAACTGATAGAATGCCTAGGGGTATTTTCCTGATCTTAACTTTGCACTGCTGTGTACATATAGTTTTTCAGGGAGGTGCGATTAAATCTTACTTAATACTGAATCATGTCACTTATAGATAGATAGATAATCTTTATTTCAAGTTGGTAATAATTTTACATAGTATTAAACACGAGCTGCCAGGGCTCTTGGCATCACATAGTCACTTCTTTCTCCTGATTTTTCTCTACATATCTACAGTTTCAGTTTCAATGTATCTAGTTTCAGACCTGCACTTTCATGAACTTATGATCAAGTGTTTATTTTTGATAGAATCACAAGGGTTGAAAAAAAAAATACTACATGGATACAAACAACATTTCATGCTCCTCCGTCATGATTGTGCAAATTTATCTTATATCAAAAGATCTTTATTTGTGTAGATGCATAGGGCAGGGACCTTCATTTGATTTTAATTACCCAGGCATAAGCAAATTACTTGAATAAGTGTGATATGAATATCAACTTGTTTCACAATGTACTATCAAGTTATCAGTGTTATTAGAAAGATATTTTTAGTCATGAGGTACTCTGGAATATATATATAACACATTCTTGCTTGTGATAACACCTCACCCAATACCCCCCCCCCCCCCTCCCCCCTTTCTCTCTGAGAGACATCGTCTGGATCTAGGAATATTTCAAAGATAACTTTGGAATATGACATTGATTTGAAAAGTATTTGAAGGAGAGTTGTTGCATTTGTTCTGATTCAAAATCACTCTGGAGAGATTTATTTGGTAACTGTTATCTGGATTTATGGTACTTTACCAGATAACTTTGGAAATAAAGTGGACGTTCCATTCACTAGATATTTGAGAGAGTTTTGCCTTTGTTTCTAATAACCGTATCATGTATGCTTCCACAGGAGAGAAATGTACCATCACAAGATATTTGAAGGAGAGTTGTTGGATGAGTTTTTATCAAAGTGTCTTCTTCAAATATTTTCAGATAAATGGTTTTATCAAAGACAGTTCACAAGACTTGATGGAACGAATCAAGCTACTACAGGCATTAAAGGGTTAATGTTTGTATCCAATGAATTGTGTTGATTATGACAATCAGCAAATTGTCATCATAGTTAAGATGACCCATAAAGTCATAAAGTCTCCACCATGCCTGAGGTCATCAAAGATATCCAGTGAATCTTCCCTGATATCTTTATATTGTTCAGATACTATTTGAAGAAGAAATGTTGATTTGATCAAAACCCAGAGTTCTCCTTCAATTTTTTTGTGAATTTACGATGAATTAAAAAGTCATTTTTAAAAATTAAATATGTCCAGGCGTTCATCGCCAAGGAGGACTGCAGCCATTTAATTAGGTGAACTTAGGTGAGCAATTATGGACCAATTAATACGTTTAAAGCCCAAGGCTATAGTTAGTAATTGGACTGCGCAGATTTTACCGGGCATTGTAATAACCCGTAACTTGCACTGGACACGTGGATGATGTCACCATGCAGGAAGTCAAGAATCAAGAATAACGAGTCTTTGTCATAATAAAGTGTCCCAAATTACTGAGAATTTACGGTAACTTGTACTGGGCGCGTGGAGGATGTCAACATGTCACCAGGAAGTCAAGAATCTAGAATGACAAGTCTTTGTCATAGTAATGAGACACACATGCCACATCTTGCCCCCCTGTCACCGTATGAAGACAATGACTTTGACCAAGGTCAAAATGTATCAAGTATGATAGGAATGGTGGAAAGATAACACAAAAATGATGAGGCATTTTCTGCTTTAATGTCGGCTGAGATCAGAGCCTTAGTCAGGATTTAAAAAATGGATGGCAAAAATTGGCAATTGTAAAATTTTTGGGCGTCCTATTTTTTGAGGGAGACCAGAATATACTTAGATTACGATCATAAACGTATTCACTTATTGATGTCATACATGATATCCTTATACAATGTCTTGGGAATTCAATTTTGTTACTTATGATTACAGCAAATATATGCACTACTACTATTAAAATGAATAAAATTCAATTATATGCGTGAAATTGATATTTAAAAAAAGATTTACACATACATTCTAAATATCTTGATAAAGCAATATTATCAGAAATATTTGATCAAATGTTGTTGTTCCAGATGTCTTTTCCAATTACACTTCAAAAAATTTATGTCTTAATTTATCAGTACTTACCAGATACAATTGTGATTAAGGTTCATTGGAAAGAATAGAGCCAATAATTAACAGCAAGCAGTAAAGCCTAGTAGCTAAATCAAGGGCAGAGTGCAGTGAGTCGCAGTGACTCACCATCGACAGAGTGCTGATTGTCTGTCTGTGTGTCTGGCAGGTCCGATGCAGACACTATAAAAACTCTTCCGATGAATGCTTCAATCCCTGCATGGATGTCCTAGTCAATCATGGGCGTAATTTGAAATGTTTTTTCGTGACTGGTGATCATATTATGATTGTATGGCAAACAGTTGTGAGATTGATGCTATTGCATAATTTTTAGGTGTCGTCACAATGACTCCATCACATCTGGTAACAATTGATTATTTTTGAGTGTGAGAGCATTGCAAAGCAAAAAATGTCATAATACTTATTGGATTTTAAAATCCAATATCCTTTAAGAAGATTCTGCTTCACATTGGATGACATCATCGTCGTCGTCATCATCATCATCGTCATCATCATCATCAACGTCATTATCATCATCATCATCATCATCATCATGTGTTATACCTTACTAAAAACACTGTCAAGCAAACAGATAGGAAATGAATGTGATTTGGATATGCTGCACAAATAAAAATGTTAGCAAATGATTTTTACTCCTTACAAGTCCCCTAGTAAGTGAATTCATTAAACTGATCTCATCTCAACCTTGGCGACCACCTGTTTCCAACAACTAATCTCAAAACATATTAAATCAACCTTGTTATGGCAGCAGCACAAAAAAGCCAGGCTATTCCGATGATATTCTTTGAAAAAAAATCTGATTTATTTTTGAGTGAGAGATGATGATAAAAATCCAGGTTACAACTGCATGTGTATTTAATGTGAATTCATGATTATTCCTACACAGTTTTCAATAGTATCTCAGTTTCAGGTGGTATTTTTTATGGGAATTTATCCTGAATGGGCTAACATATCTATGTCCTGAATAAATACTTGGTAATCAGAAGTTAAAAAACATTCAAATATTTTCAATATGAAAATTTTAATAAAATTGTAAGAATAAAAAAAAACTGTCCTAAAATAAATATATGTAGTAAACCTATGTTTGAAATAACACCCTTGATGAACACGTAATTTTGTCAGAAATTTCTAGATACATGTGTGTTTTTCAATAAGCTTGATTGTGTCTAAAAACTAGGACATGATTTATATATACTATAAATTAACTATAAGAAGAAACCAAATGTTATTTGAATATCCTGCTGTTTTCCTCCAAAGATTGGTGAACTCAGTCCCATAATGCTTGCTAATGCCCTGCCCTGCAATATTTGCTAGAAATGAATATATCTCACCAGTATACGTAGGTGTTAGATACCTATTTAGGTGCTCATTCTAGCTTGTTATGACTGGGAACGACAGCTTGTGTGACGGCAGCATATTGCTTCCACATCACTGATCATAATCAGGAACAGATGGACAATATATGGCAAATCATAATTGCTCTTCAGTGCAAGGATGGTGTACAGCATTGCTGGATTCGCTGCTGTAAAGATAAGCTGTTCATCCTATAAAAAGATGGACAGTAGGAAAATATGATCAATGAGTGTCAAACATTTTTTGGTATAAAATGGTATTTCTGGTATAAAACAAAACTGTTCATCCAGTATGGAAAATAACTCCCATATTAAGGTGATTTTGGTGATATCTCTCACAAAAATAGTGTTTAAAAAATATTTGAAGGGGAAATATAGATTAGAAACTAAAGAGCAACTCCTATAATATTTTTCCAATTTGTAGTTAGTTGCAAGGTTATTCTAAAAGATATAGATCCAGATGAACCATTGCAAAGAGATCTTCTAGCATGAGTGAGTTAAAGCTATATGGCATTAGGTATTGGTGACTCATCTTGTCTGGCACGGCCTGATCATGCCAAGCTCGCATTATCGATTGCTATACGCGCCACAGGCAGTCAAAGAGACTCCACAAGTGATCTGACTAGACGTAGAGAGGGGAAAAGAAGTAAATGCACCTGTTGCCCATGTCTGAGACTACACATCAAAGCTCCCTACTCTGCAATACCTGATGATGGAAATCACTCAGTACTTACTGCATTGCTGTAAGAGGCAGATGGCTAATCCAGCCATATTGTCTATAGTGGCTGGCGAGGATGTCATATTCTCATATATGTGGAAAAGTTACAAGCCAATACATGGGCACATAATAATTGTTTGTTTCCTGTAACGGTCTGAAAAAAATAGGGTAGGTAGGTCGGTAAAAAAAATATTTTTTGCATTATTTTTTTGGTCAAAAATATGTGTTTTATGCATGTTTTATGTTGATCTGGAGTTGGGAAGGCAGTAAAAACTTTAGGGTAGGGATTTTCTTGAATAAAAACTTGTTAGGGTAGGGTTACAGGAAACAAACAACTTTTTTTTTAGGCCTTAAAGAGATATTCAAACCTTTAATATAGTTTTATTAGCAACATTGATTAAAGTGACTGACTGGTAATGTTCCTGGATAACACGTACCATAAGGGTATATACAAGTTGTTGATTGTCAATGATTGTTTAAGGTGGCTGGGTACAATTTGCATTATAAGTAAAACAAAATGACGAAAGATTGATAACTTTCATATTTTTGTTCCATTATTTCTCATGGATTACTAAAACTGCATCTATGCATAACTATAGTTTTGTGAGAAGGTTATCAGTGACTTGGGTGGTTTTCCAAAGGCACTTATAATCAGCTTCCTCCACCATTGACAACTGGTCAATCATGATTTCAAGCTTTTTTGGGCAGAAAAGGTGATGACGATGCACAAGATTCCACAATGAAGTAACCCTTATGGCAGTGTCTTAGCCAGGATTTCGAAACTGGGTGCCTAAAATTGGCAGTTGTAAAATTTTGGGGCGTCCAAATTTTTAAGGGGGATCACAAAATACTCATATTTCAACCATAAACATGTATTAATTCATCAAAATAAGGCAAGATATCATTAAACAATGTCATGGGATTTATAAAGAGATGAAAAAATTCAATTTTAAGCTTGAGATAGCAATATTTAGAAATTCCACACTGAAATATTTGGGTGTCCTGAGGGGTTCTTTTTAGGGGTTTGGGTGTCCAAAAAAGCACCCAGACGCCCTGCTGGCTAAGACCATGCCTTATGGCATGGCCAGTGCTGGTTTCAGTGGTGAACAAGATTTTACAATAAAAAAAACTTTCCCTTATCGGATATATCAGTGCTGGTTTGTTTTTATCTAGGTGGCCCTGACCTTATATTTTTGGCTAAAAAATGGTGGCAAGAGGAAGTTATAAACTAGCATAAAACCACAGTATGTGTAGAAAAGGCGATATAGCTAATGGCCATGTGGAAAGGTGAGATTGAACGTTAGCCAGCTGACTCGGTGAGGGAATTGATCCTCCTAGTGCCAGAAATGGTCTTACTTTTTGGTGATTGATGCATTTATTTTTTACAATTTGAAAGTACAGGTGAACTTGGATATGACGGACCACTGTACAACGGATTATTGCATATGACGGACGATATGCTTAGTCCCTGTCAGATGCATATCAAGTATTAGTCATATGTATACGACAGATTTTGCATGTGACGGACCAATTTTCCTGGTCCCATTGAGACCGTCATATCCAAGTTCACCTGTATTTTATTACAATAGTGTTTCCCATTCACAGAAATACTGGTTTGATTATTCATGTATGACTTATTATTAAATATAATATCATGATAATCTCTAAGTTGTCAAGCCACCAAGGTGCTCTGAGTATTAACAGGTTAAGTACAAGCCGAGAAAATGTGTAGGTCGGTCAGGAGCTCTCCACCTCCTCTCTGATCTACCTCACAACATGGGAGAGCTCCACAGCTCGCGGGTGGGAGGGAGATTGATAGTGCTTCCAGACATCGTATACACAAACATATTGCGCCTGCTCTCTAGAGAAGGAGGTTGTAAACATGTAAGGAGAGAGAACGGCTGAAAACATGACAGTATTGCTCCTTTAACCCTACCAATGCTGAGGCTTTGGATTCGGTTGTATCATATTGAGCAGCATATTTAACAGAATATATTTTTGGATTTTTTATTTTGAATATTTTTTGTGTGAAAAGTAATCTTGATTTTTTACCAATCATAAGCATTTCAATTAGTATTACGCATAAATTGTAATCCAATGTAAAAATCGAGTGATAGTAAAAAGCTCACAAATCCTTGATTCTTAACACAGACATTTCACCCCCAAACTCTGGCCTCTCAGTGTTACATGATACCGGATAGGGTGCTGGCACCCTGTCCGAGGTGATTAGGGTTAATATTTGATCGGGGTAAAGGGTATCTTGGGGGCATGACCCGTGGTATTGGTTCGCCTAGGGGTGTGAGCTCAACCAACCCTTAAGTCACGCTCTGCCCAAAAATTGATATATTTCTAACAACATTATTTCTCAGTTTGCAAAACATCAAAACATTTTGGGGGGCTGTCCCTTTGGCCAAGTGTTCTAGTGTATTGCACATCAATTCAATTACAATATCTCACCACTTGACAAACAAGGTCATAGTTTTTGAATCCTGGTTAAAGTTTGTATAATAGATTCAATAGATAAAGGGTAAATATTTAAACCCTACCACCCAAGACAGCTAAAGTGGGTTTATGGTTTTACTGTCAGGGCAAGTGAAGGGTGCAGCACCCTACCGCAGAGAAGTCCACTTGGTACCATACCAGTACTGGGCGTCTGGACAACATCAACCCAAAAAACAATAGATAAACTCATACCCTGGACCCAAAGCTCAATCCTTACGAACCTTAATACCCATCACTGTAGCTATATATATAACCTTACCTTTACCCATGACTGTACTCATACCCATAACTCAACCCTTAGGATCCCATATCCATGACTGTGCTCATATCCTAAACCTTATCCACACCCTTGATTGTACCCATACCCATACCAACCCTTACGACCTATACCCATCACTGATGCTATATCCGTATCCATAACCTTACCCGTACCCATACTTACATCAGTATGCATGGCTGTACTCATACCTATATCCATACCCTTAGTTGTACCCATACAGGTACCCATACCCTTACCATACCCCTACCCTACTGGGTTTCATAAACAAAGTTACAAACCAGAAAACCACTGATAAAAGGTCATCAAACCCTACTACCCATGACACCCGCACTGTGTTTATGGTCCTGTAATCTCCCTGAGCACAATTGCTTCCATATGAAGCTTGTCCCAGCTGTCCAAAACACCCTCATCATAGCCGTGGATTTACTGCTCAGGGTTTGTCTGCAGGCAGTGGCAGAGGATTTATCATGGGTTTGTCTGCAGCTGGGGCTGGCGAGTAGCAGGCGGGTACTGGTGACAGGTGATTAGGGCGAGATTAGCAGAGAGATAATCTGCAGGCATCAGGACACAGAAGGCCAGTGTAGTGTTGATGGTGACGAGTAATAAATATGTTGTCCCACACATAAATTATACCCGTAATCAGAGGAGTTGCTTTTGGTGAAACAAGGCCCCATCCTCCACTCAATGTAACACCATGTACTATCTTACAGGGTGCTTAACATGGAGTACCAGGATTCCTTGTGTATGTGTGTGTGAATGTATGTATGTATATATATATATATATATATATATATATATATATATATATATATATATATATATATATATATATATATATATATATGTATATATATATATATATATATATATATATATATATATATATATATGTGTGTGTGTCCTGTGTGTGTATAGTAAGGGAATGATTAAAGGCAGATCTTCCTGTGAAATTTGGTATCAAAGTTAATAAGACTACAGCTTTACAGTATGTCTTCCGTGATTCGGCAAAAAAATATGTCAAAACCTTAAATCAAATTTTCATTATTTATTTTCTGAGGGCATAATTTCTTCATGTACAACATCTTCCTAAGACTAAAGAAGATACCTGTGGGTATGACCTGCGTATGAACTACATCTGGGGCCAATTAACAAGCAATAGAGATGACTGCATTTTTTGCCTTACAGATTTCGGCAGCTATTTTTTGCTGTGGGTTATCGGGGAGTACAAGATCAGGGTGATAAATATCTCTCACATTACGCTCAAGTAGAAACCCTCGCCCTCAATCTTGACATTTCTGTTTGACTTTAACACATCAATCTGCAAACTTCATGACAAATGATGGCAAACTGTGTCATAAGTGCAAGGAGTTTAAAACTATGAGTTAGGTGAGTAAAACTGTTTCCAAGCATAATTTTCTTGTTGGTGGGACACAGATTAGGATAGTGAAGATTATAAACAGAGATTGGCAATGATTCTATTGAGAGCTTTTTTTGTGTGTGTGGGGGGGGGGGGTTCTTGAAATGAATGAGAAGACTGGCATGCTGCTTAGACAGTGGAAGCTGCTAGATTGAGCACCAGGACAGATATTGATTACTTGGAACTTGAATAGAAATCTCTCTCATTACTGTAATAATAAAAAAAATTGCTTCTTTCTCTGCATGAGCTTCAGGCTTAGATGGTAATCACCAAGGACTGGGACATTGAGCCTTGTAGAATTATGAGCGTCACTGATAGCAGGGGTCTGATCAAAGTCACCGCTCATGGTCGGTGCTCTGAAAGGGACCAATGCCTCCACTCAACCAATCGAAGGCAGGCATTCAAGTCAATTGTGCACTTCATAGGGAGCCGTGCTTTTGATGTTTCTGGTATCACTGTGGAGACTTTATCAACCATCCAGGCCTTTAACCCTTATGCTGCTGGTGGCTCATCTTGCCAATACAAAATGATGTGAAAACCTGAAAGATTATTGAAACCCTTGCAAATAGGTACTCATCTGAAAGTACTCAGTGAGAGCTTTCCAATGAATACCAACATGATAGGGTTTAGATGATTTTCAAGATATTTTGACTTTTTGTGCCTTAGACGAAAGTTGTCTCAACATTGAAAGGGTTAATAACAGGTTCTAGTTTCGGAGCACTTCAAACAGGAAGCCGCAGGAGAAGGAATAAAGGAAGCGCCGGTTTGAAGAAACCGATGGTTAATTAATGATTATTGAATCACAGAGATGTCATGACTTGCCTCCATATCTCCTTCTCCAGGGCGGCAGTAGACAGATAGCTGACTCACTCACAGCAGGAAAAAAACACAATAGAACTACGGAGATCAATTGTTCAAATTTAATGAGCTATTTAGCATGCGCTGCCTCACACAATAGCGGTGATTAATATTAATCCTGTGTGCAATCCAGATCACATTTCACTTAAAGCTGTCTAGGAAATCTTGCTGCCTGTGATCTGCCGAAAACTCTCTACATGTAGATGCTGTGATTTCTCCCGATGACACCAGGTGGAGCTTTTCATCTATTCTTGCCTAGAGCCCTCCTCCAAAAGGAATCATATATATGCATTTATCTCCTTGTGGTATTTTCTGATGTGATATCCACAAAAATGTCAGGCTTTTTGAGGTGCTGATGCCATGTATTGGGTCAATTTTAACCAAATTTGGAGCCTTAGATGAATATTCTATGCTAATTATGATGCAAGGGTTCATAAAGTACTGGCATACATGATTGATGAGTCTTGCATATTAATTAGCAGGATCAGCGGCCCTGGGGGCCATAAAACTCACACTGCCTGACACACCTAATGCCCCTATTGTCTGACAGGCCACCGTTAGGTGCAAGAGACAGTGGGATCTACAGAGTTCATTGTTTATCTTCCTCGAGGGAGACTTGAGACTGCCTCCTGAGCCAGGTGGTCTAATGCATGCATTGCCTTAATAATATGCCATTTGGTGTCCCCTCTCGTATGAATAACAGCATGCCTTAAAATGAAATGATTAGCTATGTATTCACTTTATCCCATTTGAATTTCAACCAGGTTTGTGAAATTTTGCACATGGTCTGATTGCTTATAACCTGTCATAGCTATCCTGAAATAGGAATGATATTTATTAATTTTAGTTGGAGAGGGATCGTATAAAAGGTTTACTCATTGATATATTTCTTGTGATATTACCTTGTTATCACAATATTTACATATGTGTCAGACCATGAGTGTTAATGGGTTAAAATCAATTAGATAGAATAATATTGAACATGCCATGATGATATATAGATTATTTCCCCGAGACAGTGATCAATGGAATGTCGAGATTTACCCATAGATCTGTTTCCTAGTGTTTACACTAGTCCAGTAATCCATCTATTTCCCCAGCTCTCCCTCATGTTGATTTCGCCAGAGCTTTATGTATATTTCATGCTGCGGCTTTATGGCGGCAACCCACTTGGCTGCTATTAGACGTCCCTTGATTTTCCTGCCTTGTGCTGAGGGCTCAGAAAATCAATATTCAGACTTGGGCTCGGAAACCGCTGATATTCCGGCTACTTGATGCTGTTCTGTCTGGGTCGGTGAATTATGGTCTTACTTTATGACTCAGTCAAGTAATTGTATGATTGATGCAGAAAAAATCTGATCACAAATGCATTGCGTCTGCATATTGCTATGTATGCTAAAATTGTTTTGCCGTTATTATGAGTAGTGGGAGAAAGATGGGGGAAAGATGAAGGTGAAATATATTGCCTGCGTTCACAGTCATCTGCCTATATTTTAACTTTGTCACGCATTTAAAATATGTTCGATGTGTACAGGTTTGCAGTCTCTTTTGGAGGCTGTGAGCATCAAAGGATTAATGACACGTGACCTGTGGTGACCTTTCTAAGGCTTGTACAATATGTCACTTTGCATGTAGGCTGAGACAGCCAGTGAAATACACATCATCCCTCAGTCTTGACTTGCACTGTGCATGCCACAGTCACAATGGAGAGAGAGAGAGAGAAAATGGCTATTGATTTTCAATTATTATTGTATGACCAGTGTCTTGAAGCGCTGTAATTCAGCGGTGCCTTGTTGGTGCCTTGTCGCTGGTGAATAGCACATAATGACAGTGTTATCCCGGAGAGAAGATTGCTATTATCATGTACTGGCTTGGATTTAGTATTGGAATCTTATTTATCATCACTGTTTCAGCTATAATTATCATTACTAGCCAGTTGAGAATGGTAGAGGAAACAGAATTACCCTGGGAAATACCACTGCCAACTTTCGCATATGCCCTAGGTAGTAGTACAACTCAGGCAGTTGTGAGAGACAGCAAGCAGTCAGTGCCAATGCCTTAGATGTAAGACCACTCAGCCATCAGAGCAGGTCTGATAGTGGCCTATAGAATGAATTATCATATTTTCATATACGACTAAGAGTCCATAGCTCAGTGGTTCTCTGTCACTGGTGAATAATATAATGGCATTATTAGCCAGTAAACCAGTGGTGTTATTATTACAGTGGTGTATGGACTATGCTATCCTGTATAGCGTGTGATTATGTATGGTTGCCTATCCCTGTTGTCATTGTCTATTTGCATTGCCTCCCTCCTGTGGGCCAGTAGGGATCCATTTAGTAATAGGACACCAGCTCAGCACCAATGGTAGTAGCCTAGACTCTAGACTGTTACAGGAAATCTATCCAACTCAGTATTTGAAATATGTAACCCTTTCAATGCTGAGGCTACCTTTGCCCAAAGCAGAAGGATGCAAGGATTTTTGAAAGTCATCTAAACTCTGTCATATTGGTATTCATTGGATAGCCCTCGATTAGTACTCTCAGATGAGTACTCATGTGCCAGGGTTCCAGTTAGTCTTTAGGTTTTTTGCTTCATTTTATATTTGCCAAATTAGCCACCAGCAGCTTAAGGTTTAAGGATGATTAAATCCTGTCAAGTAATTATTGTCTATTCTAAGGACTTAACCTCTACCAAATAGTCCATATATTACTTTTACCATATTTTTATCATCATCATCATCATCATCATCATCATCATCATTATCACCATGTTCATCATCATCATCATCATCAACAACATTATCATCTACAATATAATAGAAATGATCATCCTCCATCACCATGCTCTCATGCACAAGAATCTGGTTTGTTATGAGTGGCATGTCTTTTATTTGGCAGATACAGTTATGATTTTCCAGCTTCAGATTGCTGTGATGCCCTGCTGTAGATATCTTTTGCATATCCTGCTCCGATCCATCATCCTTTGTATTATGATATACAGCTTGAGTGCAGCAGCAGCAGCAGCAACAGCAGCAGCAGCAGCAGCAGCAGCAGTAGCAGCCATATTGCAGCATGCATGATATTCCACTATAACCTTTAACCCATTCATGCCTGCAGTGCTCAAAAACACCCTGAAAATGTTTAATAATATTAATAAGTTCTTTCCATGCTTTATGCTTAGAGTTCCCTTGAAAAGTATTGTCTTGAACTACACTACTTATGAAAATAATTTAAGAATAGTGCATGAATTCACAAAATATTTGAAGGAGAGAACTTTAAATCTTGGCTTCTGATTATCATTTCCTCATATTATATTTTACAAGAGATGCACTGGTCTAAATGATATTACCAGGAGATATTGTTGTCTTTGGGTGGCTACAGGCCTGTATGGGTTAAAGGCGGATAATGGGGGGAGCTCATGCTATCGTGTTGTTTTATGATTTATTGATATGCGGTTGTTGGCAGCAGTGTGTGAGTTTATTGGTGATGGATATGCTCTGCAGCCTTGCACAGTAGCCACTGGAATTAATGGCCATTGTGTAGACCCCAAATACCCTCATAGCGGGGTTCTAGGTAACCGTAATGTGTACACCAAGAAAGAAGGCACAGTAGCCACTGGGATTAATGGCCATTGTTCCAATGAGACCCTAAAAACCCTCATGGCAAGGTTTGATAATTGCTACAACTAGTCTTGTTCAGAATTTTACTGGGGGGGGGGGGGGGGGGGGGGGGGGGGGGCTACCCCACTAGCTCAGTAGTTCTAGCACTGCTCTTTGACTAATGTGACTCAACACCACAGAAGGTTTCAGGTTAAAATCTGACTTAAGTTGTAGTTCACTTGGTGTTTGCTGTGCACTGCAGTTTCTCCATCATTGACAACTTCCCTGGCAGGATTTGGCCATTGTAAGGCAGAAAAATGAGAAAAGATGAAAGTTTGAATTGAAATATATCCAGGACTCGTAACCATGTTTATGTATATACATGTAGTTGTTTTGGCGTACCTTAATTTGACACAGGTCCCCTTGATATTAAGTACTTCAGTACCCCATTCTCTTTTGTTAACCAATCAATCATCTGTCAAAAATTTCTCTGGGGTCTTTGTCTAAACTCATTACTTTGAGTCCTAAATTACTTATGGGACACTCTGTCTGATTAATTCTTTTTATCAATATTGTTGCTGTCGTTATGTTTTTGATGCATTCCTCTCACCATCATGTCTCAATACACCTGGCACATAGACTAGTAGCTGTGTGATTATACTATACCATGTAAGGAATAACTAAAGGACTCTACTGAACCAGTAGGTTCTCTGGTATACTCTGAAAATTACTTTTGCCTGGTGGGACTGACTTGAAAAGTGACATATGAGTCAAACTGGCCCTGTTTTGCTTTGTTACTTACTAAGCCTAGAAACTGTGTTAATTCAACAGTATTTATCAATCAATGCAGCGAATAAACACACACACTCACACACTCACACACTCACACACCAGGATGCAACATAGGTTGCAAAACATTATTTTCTGAGCAGGGCAAGCTGGCCCTAAAGTTGACTTGCCCCGTTGGCACTTCAACTTGCCCCGCCACTCTATTAAACAAACAAGGTGAGATTGGACTTTGCCCAAAACATTACTTGCCGAGCAGGGCAAGTTAGGGTCTTGTTCAGCTTGCCCCATTGCCGTTTTTTGCCTAATTCACTTGCAACTTGCAACGGGGCCAGTGGTTATGTTGCACGCTGCACACACACACACACACACACACACACACACACACATACGCACCTACACACACAAGCCTAGCATGGCCTACTTTCTGATCATAGTTCAAGTTATTGCCAAATCAGGGGAATAGTAAAGCATTAATAACCTAATATGCTGCTGGTAGCTTATTTAGCCATTGCAAAATAATGCTAAAAACCTGAAAAAATGACCAAAACACTGGCATATTGGTATTCATCTCAGAGTACCCAGCGAGAGCTATCCAATGAATACCAACATATCAGGGTTTAGGTGATCTTCCAAAATCTTTACGTCTTTTTGCTTTGAACGAACATTTAGCCTCAACATTGGAAGGGTTGATAACCACAGACCACCCTAGTATCAGTGCATCAGTGCCCTCTCTCAGTATCTGCAGTATGTGATTTTCATATTCTGGCATCAGTGGCAGGCCACTACTACATGAATACTAATCTGAGCTAGTCAGGCCACCAAACTCTGCTGGGGGCGACGAGACAATAGATACTCATCTCTGAGGTCCTCCATGTTTTGTCAGTCGAATGATAGCATGTTACATTGCAGTGTAATTGTTATGATAAGGGCTCAGTCTTGTTCCTCCAAGTGGCACTTTGTCGTCAGTTTTGTCATTGTTCCAAAATGACACACGTCTCACAACAGCACCAGATATTTGTCGCTTAGGGAATGCTATAACTGTCATCACCTGCCTCAGATGGCAAGCCTCGTCCCAAGACACAAAATCGTGCATGAGTGCAAGATACATTCTCTTTCCATTCACTCGTGTTGGAACCTCTATAACTATCAGGTGCCATGTCATCATCAGAGTGAAGCATGCACTTGCTTTCGTTTTAGGTGTTCCAGTTTGCATGAATTTGCAACACTATTAATGATAATTGAGTATTATCTCCCTGCTTATGCAACAGACTCTCCTATTTTACATGAAATGGTTGCAAGCCATCAGAATTAATTAGATAGGGAAACACAGAATAAGAAGTCTTTTCGAGGGAATTATTTCCCTGTTTATATAGGTGCATCAACAACCAATGGCCTTTTGATATGTGGATGAAATACTGTAAATTCTCAGTAATTTGGGACATAAATAATTGCAATTTTTATGGGTTGAGGGTGGCCCATGTTTTATGACAATACTGACCAAACAGAGTAATAGTTGTCCATACTTTGTGAAATAGCTACCAGCAATATAGCAAGGATGGTCCATATTTCCCAATAATTATTTTCCGAAATAGGTATAGTGACCCAAATTCGTAGGGTGGTGTGGATTTCCGAGAATTTACGGTGAATGGCCGTCATCATGTTGGGCCCTGGCAAGGTCAGTCTGCAGGGAGCCATCTTTGGAAGGCAATATTGATTGTGGCAAAAAGTGCTGGCATCAGATGAGTGGGACTTCACTGATAGCGTCTGCCGCAGTGTCAGGATATTGCCCTAGCCTGTTCTGGCAATCTAGACTATTAAGTGGCCAAAAGGGGCTTCACTATGTGGGCAATATCTTTGGACTAGAGCATTCTTTAGAAAACATTTGAAGGGAAAATGTTGTCTAGAACCTTACCCAGAACATTCCTTCAAATAATTTGTGATTTCTTGATTTTACAAAGGTTACTCTTTTAAGTATCAATCCAGAGGTCAGTTTTGCTTACTGTTCTGGACACTGGGATCACCATTCAGCTAGGTGTTGCATGTTGGGGGTAATCAGCATGTGTTGTTGGATACTGACTTTGTCAGAAAATAAATCTAGAACTTCAAACTCTCAAATAATATATCTGCCCCAATATTTACCTATTTATCATCTGTACCTATATTACCTATATTACTTAAGAATATTAACTACAGAATTAGTTGTGGCTTAGGTTGTGATGGGCATTTCATCTTTGGATATCTTTAAAAAAAAAACACTGGTGACGTCACAAAAATGTTACCAGAATGGTTGGGATCTTATTAGAAGCTGAAGGCATGAATGAATGAATATGTTTATGTTTGTTTTTACTCAGGCAAGGTTGAAACAAGTTGAAATACCAAGATGAATTGTTTTGATAACCTTGGTACAAATTCCTTAGAAATAAATAAAAATTCACAGGAATTCACCATAAAAATTGGTGTCAGTAGGCCATGAATATAGGTCTTGTGTCAGGTTTCAATAGGTCAGTCATTTTTCATGTGATCACCCTTGTGGAATGACACTTTATTAAGACAGCACTTTGTATGTTACACATTTAGAAATAGATGATAAGCAGATTAATATCTATTTCAGGCACATTGTGTGTGTGCCAGATCATGGAACTTTCATGAGAAAGTATTAACTTGGACAATATCATGAGTTCCTAGGGAATGCCTGTTGTTTGTTGGGAATGTGTGTGAATTAAACCCTACTACAGGTAATATAACAAGCACCCTTATCCCCTCACTGCTGCTGCCAACCTCATTAATTCTTTAATTCTTATGCTACTGGTCAACGTGAAATGATGACAGAAAAGCTGGGAAATGAATGAAACCCTACCACATGGGTATTCATCTGTTAGTACTCAACGAGAGCTTTCCTATGAATTCCCACATGACAGGATTTAGATGGTTTTCAAAAATCTTTTCGTCCTTGTGCTTTGGATGAAAGTAGCCTCAGCAATCAGCATTGGAAGGGTCTAGGAAAATCAACACTTATGAACAACCTCCATGTTTGTATATTCAAAAGTATCATACATTCAAAGGGTATTTTCACTGGGGTACATTCAAGCTTGAGGCATGGGTGGGTTTTGTATAACTGGTCCATGTGAATGGTTAGCTGACGGTCAGGCAGTGTAGTAACAGCTACAGTAAGTGGTCAGCACTTTAGGGAATAGTAGAGCGTTACGCAACTAAAGCTCATGTAACACCTATTTGGTTGAGAATGCTTTTACTTCAGCCAGCACTCGAAGCCTTCAGCAGTTTAACCCTCAGGTCACTGTAACATGTGTTGACTGTTAATGAGGATAGAGTGAGGCTGACCCTTTGTGATTTCAGGTGTCAACATTGAGGGGCGGAGACAGCATTTGAAAGAAAGGGGGGTACCTTTTCCAGCCAGTGTCAGGGTTACCAGTAGAAAATTCCATTTACTTTCGATTTGAATTTAGTATGTCAAATTGTAAATTTCAAATGTAAACAGTGGGATTTCACTATATGATAAGTGTTGATTCTACAAAAAATTTATACTCAAAATTTATACTTAAGAATTTAGATTAGAATTTGGACCTTTTGACTATGATTATTGTACCCTCTTCATATAAAAAATATCCATGAAACCCCATAGTTAGTCCTGTGTAGAATATGATTCGGATGTATCCAAATTCAAAATAAATGATTTGATGAAAATGTTATGCTTCAATCTTGTTTATGAATTCAACTTATTGAAATTTGGTTGTATTTATTCACATTTATTTTGTGTGATTTGCTAAATCTGTTTCTCTCTCTTTCCAGGTATGTTGATTTCAAGTGTATTTCTGTATCCTACGTGAAGGGTAAGCCTCAATATCTTTTAACCCTTTTAAGCTACATACTAGACTAGGTCCATAGTCCTTAATAATTGACATCCCCTTTCTGTGCTGACCAATCAGTGTGATGTAATACCAGGTATGGTAGATAGATGGCACCACCTGATCCTCCAATCTCTAGAGATTCTATTCAAACTGAATCCTTGTGAGATAAGTGTAAACTAAATTTACCACTATGGCCACCTAGAATATTTGATGCTTGGTAATAGAAAAAACATAACAGAAAAATACATATGACAGCCTAGAAGTCTAGGCTAGCTTCGTACATGCACGGTTAAATCCCTCCATTCTCTCTGTGGTTTCCTTCTGTATTTAACCCTACCAATGCTGAGGCTACCTTCGTCCAAAGCACAAGAACGCAAAGATTTTTGAAAACCTAACTCTGTCAAGATGGTATTCATTGAATAATTCACTGAGTACTCTCAGATGAGTACCCATGTGCCAAGGTTTCAGTATTTTTTCCAGGATTTTTGTATCATTTTGTATTGGCTATACTAGCCACCAGCAGCATATTAGGTTCAACCCTTTCAAGCTACACACATGCATGGTTAAATCACTCCATTTCGTCTGTGGTTTCCTTCTGTATTTAAATTGGTGTAGGAAGTATGCTCAGTAATTCATGATAAAGCCACATCCAATTTCTCCAACTGGATTATGCAAATATCTTAAGCAGGAGATTATCTAGGGGGTAATGGGTTATTAGTGTTGGCCTGCGCAATCCTCAGATTATACTGGTGATAATTGATACTGCTTCTTTAACCCATTCATGCCTGGAGCACCCAAAACCGCCTATTTTGGTGATATCTCTGACAGAGGCAGTTTTCAGAAAATATTTAATGGAGAAAACTTGATCATCATCCGAAGCATTTTGTTTTTTTGAAAAAAATTCAATATGCAATGGAACATAACTCAACACACACTTTTGAAATGTTTGACCAATTTATACCTTATTCTCTTAGAAACAAAAAAAAATGCTTAGAAGTTCTTCCAGAAATCCTCATCAGGATCCATGATACTCCAAACATTAGCTTTTGAATTAAGAATGATTTTACGAAACGCGTTTGAAGGAGAGTTGTTGGTAGTTCTCTTATGAGAGTTTCTCCTTCATGTGCTTTTCACCAAAGTTGTCAGACTGCTTTTGGTCATTAGGCCTAAAAAAGAAATTGTTTGTTTCCTGTAACGGTTCAAAAAAGAATAGGGTAGGTAGGTCGATGAATTTTTATTTATTTATTTATTTTTTGGTCAAAAATGTGTGTTTTATGCATGTTTTACGTTGATTGAGAGTTGGGAGGGTGGAAAAAACTTTAGGGTAGGGATTATTTTGAATAAAAACTTGTTAGGGTAGGGTTACAGGAAACAAACAACTTTTGTTTCAGACCTTAGAAGCATTGGCCGGTTAACCCCTCCACTGCCACACACACACATACATACATTTGTCATAGCAAAACCTAGAGGACTATGCATGCATATATGTGTGCAAGATAATCAAATTCATTTAAGAAGAGCCTGGCTCGCCAATTTAATATACCCCTACAGCTCTAGAATGAAAGCAATTGGACTTCAGATTGTTGTGCTCAATGCACAGTTCATTTTGTTATATGTCACATAACTATGCTGGACCAAAATTTTATAAGATTGTCAAACATGAACAACCTGGCATTGGATCATGGCCGATAATTTCCATCTTAATTTGGTATCAGACATGTGTGAGGAAAATTCCAAGAGTTAAAGAAAAGTGTTAATCATTATCATCCCCTAGCTTGTCATATATCTGATCACCTGGGCAAGGAAGGGTTAAATATGATATCATCACTTTATTGATCTCTAAGTAAGCAGCGGGCTGTAGCCATATTAACCCATGCCTATGATCCATGAAATATTGTTTTTATTTCTTGCATGATTTGAATAAATTTGAATGCGAAATGAGAAAGCCCGATTGATTTTCTTTGTTTTAGGATTGAACCACACTGCTGCCTTTGTTATCACTGTAACTATTGTTATGCAAATTCCATGCTTGTAAAACCACTATAGTGAACGGATGTCCACAGACAATGACAAGATGGCTTTGTCTAGCATTGTCAAAGTTATAACTTAGTCATCAGTTTGAAAAAGCTGGCTTCAGGGCTTGAAATCTAGTTGACAGTGAAGAAAGGATTGGATAGGTGCCATATTTTCACGTCTCATTGGCTGAGTGCTGACGGTGTCAGGGTCTTAGCCAGGAATTAGAAACTGGGTGCCTAAAATTGGCAATTATGAAATTTTTGGGCATCCAAATCTTTAGGGGGGACCACAATATACTGAGATTTCAACCACAAACATGTATAAATTCATCAAAATAAGGCATGATATCCTTATACAGTGTCAGTGGAATTATATGGAGATGCAAAATTTCAATTATATGCTTGAGATCTCAAAAATCTGGGTGTCCTGAGGAGTGGTTTTTAAGGGTCTGGGTTTCCAAAAAGACACCCAGATGCCCTGCTGGCTAAGACCATGGGCCTGACACTGGTCCTCTTCACAACTCAGTATTCCTACCATGATGATTATTCCCCAATAGCAGGATGTAATTGAAACAGGAACATGCATATTTCATTCTAAAAAGATCACTTTTGTCAAAAATGAAGTATGCAGTTATAATTTCAAAAAATTGTAGGTAATGTTAGTATGTATTTTTCAATTTAGAGGCCCTGGGGGTGACAGGTGGCTTATGGCAATAGGTTGTGGTTGTTGCAGGTTTGAGTGTATGGTAACAGGGATACACTTAAGGGCCAAGTATCTGAGATGTGCCAGGGCCGAGCATTTGTAACATGTACAAAGTTTTTAACATGGGTTACATTTTGTTCAGCCACGTTTCTCAATAGTGGCTGCCACTTGACCTGCGTGAAGCAATTATGTCATGCATGAGGGTGGAGCAGAGTTTTCCCTGCAATTTATGTTCCCAACATGCCCTCACGTTTATAAATCCTCAAAAGATGTGCGCCTCGTCAGGCATGAACTTAACCCCTTAATCCCTGTAGCGCCCTAAAACATCCTGACAACTTTGGTTGTACCTTTTTGGTCAGAACATTTTTCAGAAAATATTTGATGGAGAAATGTTTATCAATGTCCAACCAACAACTATCGTTCAAATAGTTGGTGAATTTATGCTTAATTTTGAAGTTATTTTCAAAACTACCCTAGATCCAGACGGATCTTCTCAAGGGGAACCCTAGGCGTGACCTTAACTGGGATTGCATACTTGTGGCTAGGATGTTGCTCATTTCTGGCTCTAGCAGGTGTCCTCAGAACACTCATGGGCTGTGATACCTGCTTTTTTAGGCTGATGGATCAAGTTATCTAAATTTCTAGTGCACGTTCCAAAATTATTTAGTAATCCCTTGAGTTGTTGAAAACATTTTTTATAGAATTATTTTCAGAGTTATGTTGTTAACCCATTTACACTTGAAAATGTTTGTGTTGTTTGGATCTCTGATACTTTGAAAATTATTTTTGAATGATTCACAAGAGTTATGGGTTTTGGTTTACCATTCTTTCTCCTGCAAATATTTCACACAAAAGCTCTGGTTAAAAATGATATCATCAAGAAAATCAAGGCAGTTTTGGCGCTGCATGCAGAAATGAGTGATTATTGACAAGAACATTCAGTAACCCACAAGATGGGCGTACAAGAGGGCTGAACAAATAACAAATATCTTGAAAATGGCACTTTAAATCCTTCTAATGCTGGGACTACTACTTTCGTCAAAAGCACAAGGACACAAAGATTTTTGAAAACCATCTTAACCATGCCAACCTGGTATTCATTGGATAGCTCTCGCTGCATACTCTGAGATGAGTACCCATATGCCAGGGTTTCAGTCATTTTTTTTTTTTTTACATCATTTTGTATTGCCCGAATTAGCCACCAGCAGCATATGGGGTTAAAGGAAACACGTCCACATCCAGGAAATGCAAACTTTGAACCCACAGACTGGAGATCCTACATACAGTTATTTCCTTAATCCTAGTCTTTAAGATAAACTGTGACACCCTTATCGGTCAACCTTTCGGTCGGTCACGTATTCGGTCACATATTAGGAATGGTGCTTCTGTTTACCTTTTTGTAACCCCGCTGGAATGGCATACCTTACAAAGTATACACAGTGAAACCTAAATATACACCGAAGTTAAGGGCCCTATGCAGGGGAGCAGTTGATATTTGACTTTCTGCTTAGGAATATTCAATCAACTCTGGTGCGTTTATTCATGTTACGGGGCCCCTCTTTGTGTGTTACATACCAGAACATGTATTGCAATTCAAATTGGATATAGGAATGTCATTAGCATTGTTGCTGTTTCACTATTTAGTGATTCAGCACACCCACATGCACAGAAAAAATAAAGATAAAAATGGAAAGAAAAGAGCGTCTAGTGTAGGGATATTTCACTCCAGGTGTGGACCTTTTTGTTTACTCTGTTTCTGATGTTTGTTTTTTATGCCTGTGTATGCTAACACTGAAATACAATCTTTCTACACATTTTTTGTAGCATATTGACATAGCGGTATCCTGTGTTGTCTTCCTGTTACATCCACCCACAACATAATACCTATGTTGTGTTGCATCGTTTTAGTTCCATGAAGATATAGTAGATCAGTAGGTTGTCTTTTATAGGTCAGTAATGGACATTATATTTTAGTTAGGTTCACTCTGATTATTATCATTTCCAAATTTTTCATTTTGTTTGACAGACACAGTTTTTCTGGAGGAACTCAGAGCATAAATTGACTGAATCAAGTACATTCAACAAATCCATTTGTGCCTAGAAATTTCCTATGATAAAAGAAAAATAACCTTTCAACAAACTATTTGAAGGAGGATGAAGGTTGAATTGTCATAAATGTTTCTTCAAATATTTCAGAGAGAGGAAATAGATAACCTGTCTGTTACAGCTCTAGTCCATTTCGCACTGGAATGCTACCTTGACCTACTATAGGGTTTCACTTGGATGTAGAATGTAACACATTTATTTTATAGAGTAACTGAACAAAAGAGGAATGTCCATGACTGGGCTTGTTAAGCCATTCATTTCTCTGGTACTCCAGATGAGCCTGCCTATGATGTTTTTATCTCATTGACCAAAGCATGTGTTTAAACCTTATGCTACTTATGGCTAATTTGGTTAGTAAAAAAAGCGATGCAAAATCCTGAAAAAATGACTGAAACCCTAGCACATGGGTACTCATATCTGAGGGTACTCAGTGAGAGCTATCCAATTAATAGCAACATGACTGGGTTTAGTTGTTTTTTCAAAATCGTTGCTTCTCTGTGCTTTGGAAAAATGTAGCCTCACCATTGGAGGGGTTAAAAATGTTTGAAAGAGGCTAGTTATTCAGAACTTTATCAACGTGTAAAATGTGTCAAAAAGTGTAAAATGCCAATTCATGCTGAGTTCCCATATTATTTTCAGATGTATCTTAGCATCCAGACACCTTTCAAGGGTAACTGTGAGCAATTAGGGTCATTCTGTCACACCTGTGGGCCAGTACATGTATATGTGATAGAATCACCCTTATCTGAGCTAAGAAAGCAGTGAGCCAAGAGAGAGGGCCACCTTTATGGTCCACTTAACGTAAAGCAATGAGTGCATAGAGAAAACATCTTCTTTTACACCACCGAGAATGTGACTTTTTGCAATAGTTTAAGCTGTAGGCGGTTCTCAGCACTTATGTTGAGTGTTGAAATAAGGTCCCTGTTAGAGCACCTGAAAAACTGGTACTACTTACCTTTAATTATAGCTAGGGTGATATCAGGGTTGCTTAATGTTGGAGGAAGGGTTGTCCTCAATATGTTATATTGTGGTGTATTTGGATGAATTTC
>OZ012693.1:2951198-2983698 GCA_963942565.1 Maea johnstoni
GTGCTCAGGGTAAGGTCAGCTGTCAGAGGTTAAAGGTCAGAGGTCAACTAGAGCTGTCAGAAGGTGAAGGAGAGACAAGTTCCATGTGCCATGTGCATTTCTCAACATAATTAGGAAGTCTGTGGTATATTGGTACCACAGA
Source organism: Maea johnstoni (assembly GCA_963942565.1). Taxonomy (NCBI): domain Eukaryota; kingdom Metazoa; phylum Annelida; class Polychaeta; order Spionida; family Magelonidae; genus Maea; species Maea johnstoni. Next base: position 2,951,341 of record OZ012693.1, read on the forward strand.
TTAAGATCTCTTTGCATAGGGTCTAATCCAAACCATACCTACATTCCCACCCCTTCGCCCATGAGTTAGTATTTTGACAAATTATCAAAAGAGTTCTGAGGAATAGATACTAGCCTGATAAATGTGTTTGTTAACCTATGTATTTAATTCACTGTATGATAAGTGTTTATGAAACAGGTATTTGTATATTTGTTGTCTCAGTTATGTACTTATTATATTTGTATTTGTGCTATTGAGAGAAGGGGACTCAATGTGAAATTGTGAAGAAATGGGCTATTTGTGAGTTGTTGGAGTTGGGCAAATTATGTTTGAATACAGGTATAGTATGCAAATGAGTAATGAGAAGTGAGAGTGCTAATGTGGCCAGCTGTATGAGAAATGCAAATTGTGGATGAAGAACATGTTCTAAAGATTATTCAAAATATATGTGGAAATTATGAAATGAGATTCAGAGGAGAGCTTATTTTCAGTCAGTCAACCCAGTGTATACTTGACTCTGTGGTATGAGTTGGGCAAGTTGTGTTGTGGAATGAAGCACATGTTGTAGGCAGTGCTCTGTATCTAGACGTGTTGTCCAGTGTGGCCTATGTTTAGAGAGGTATGTTCCAGCACATAGTCCCAGCTAGGGTTACACTCTGTTAATTCCTGTGGCTCCAGTCAGCACAGAAACCCCCGTGTTTCTGTCATGTGCCGGGTTTGTGGCGATGAGAGAACCAATGATCGGACATGTGAGACAGGGCAGCGAGACAGGGAACCACGGCAAGAATCTGCCTCACAGGAATCTGACATCCGATGCCAACAATGGAGAGACTGAATTTACCCTGGCTATAAAACAAACACAGTCTAGGCACATAACATCAATCACAATAGGCACTTATAGAATGAGAGAGAGAGAGAGAGAGAGAGAGAGCGAGAGAGAGAGAGAGAGAGAGAGAGAGAGAGAGAGAGAGAGAGAGAGAGAGAGAGAGAGAGAAAGAGGGGTGGGGAGAGAGATAGGGAGGGGTGGAGAGAGAGAGAGGAGAGAGAGAGAGAGAGAGAGAGAGAGGGGTGGAGAGAGAGAGAGGGGGTGGGGGAGAGAGGGTGGAGAGAGAGAGAGAGAGGAGAGAGGTGGGGAGAGAGGGAGGGGTGGAGAGAGAGAGAGAGAGAGAGAGAGAGAGAGAGAGAGAGAGAGAGAGAGAGAGAGACCGACAGAGGGAGAGAGAGAGGGAGAGAGAGAGAGAGAGAGAGAGAGAGAGAGAGAGAGAGAGAGAGAGAGAGAGAGAGAGGAGAGAGAGAGAGAGAGAGGGGGGAGAGAGAGAGAGAGAGAGAGAGAGAGGGAGAGAGGGAGAGGGAGAGAGAGAGAGAGGAGAGAGAGAGAGAGAGAGAGTGAGGGAGAGAGAGGAGAGAGAGAGAGAGAGAGTGAGAGAGAGAGAGAGAGGAGGGAGAGGGAGAGAGAGAGAGAGAGAGAGAGAGAGAGAGAGAGAGAGGGATAAATGTAACAGGTGAAGCATCCCACCAGATGGCGCCTCGTCCTCTGCCTGTATTAAGATTACCGCGGGGCGCCAGCATTATCATCTCCTGCCTCCCTTAGTGCCTCTATTCCGTCTCCTCTGGTGCCCAGCCTGGCAGCTGTCACCAGACAGGCTGCTGGGGGATCGCACCGAAACAGGATACCTAAACACAACCCCAGGGGGCCCCTCCCCTGATGAGAAACACTCCACCCCCATTCATACCTTAAGTCTTACGGTCAACATTTGTCAATTAGGGGTAGGAAATAATGAAGGCTGCGAACTACAATCATCCTCAGCACAATGACTGTACCCTTGACTAAATAAATTAATGAAAATAAATGTTAGGTTTATAGTCTTTTTCCATTTTATCAATGTTCACACGACTCTTACATTTATTCCCCAGCAGACCTGTTCAATCTTTGAACCATTTCAACTCCCTGGGAGCATGCAACCTTGGCTGCCATTTCGGCGCTCTTAGGTTGAAACAATCACATAGCCATTCTGCCCTTAATGCCAGGTACCCTATTCACAGCTGGATGAACTGAGGGCAATGTGAAGTTAACTGCCTTGCCCAAGAAACAGACCAAAGTTACCCGGCTGGGAATCGTACCGGCGACCCTCTGATCGCTGGTCCAACACCTAACCAATTGAGCTACCCTGTCTCTACTAGAGCCAACGCAACTGTAATATTTCTCACTGAAGACTATGAAAATAGGTGCGTATCTTATAAACTATGCCCCTCATAGATGTTCTTGTTATCATCAATATATTCCTTTTTCTAAATGTGCTCTATAGCTTATAGATATTATCCAACTCCAATATCATATTTTACTCCCCCCTCCTCCTCACTCAGACCCCCTATTAGATATCCCCCCCCTCCCAGTTTAAAGCTTGTTATCATTATGGTGTGATTATACACCACCCTGGTGCAGGTCTATCTTTCCACACTGTGCTCCAGTGGTGCTAACTATTCAGCGAGGAGGAATTCGGCCATCATCGGCAGTAATTAGCCAGGGGTCAGTGTGGTCAGTGTTTGTCCAGGCCTGATAGCACAGTAACTAGTGGTCAGGAAATGTTTACAGGCCCAGTGTGATGTTGGAGCTAATCTGACCAGGACTTGTGGGCAAAAGTTGCCTCTGGTCAGAAAAATTATTCGCCACTACCAAAGTCCTGTTCCGGCTTCCAGTCCTATTTGCACCTTGAAGGACTTGTTTCGATTTCAAATTAGCCAGAATTAATGAAGCAGAGATTTCCAAGAGATCGCCCACTAAACTGGATATTGGAGAAATGTTTAGATTTAATAGTAAGATTTTGGGCACCTACACCATTTGGGCTGGTGAAATTATAAGGTATTAATTGATCTCTGTATATCCTAATGTTTCAAGACTTGGGAAAAAATCATGGTTAGGAAATTTATGCTAAAGCATAAACCACATACATAGTCTTAGCCTGCAAGATGTCTGGGTGTCATTTGGATGACCAAAACCTTATAAATGAATTATCAGTACACCCAAATATTTTTTTGTGAAGAACATCTAAAAACTTCTAGATAACTGAGGTATAAGGATATTTAGCCTATCGCCAATAAGTAGATACATTTTTATGGGTGATATTTGAATATATTTCCTCACTTAAAAAATGGACACCCCAAACGTTTACAATGGCCAATTTTGGGCACCTGCATTCTAAATCCTTACTAAGAGTCTAAGACCCTGCCACATCACCTCTTATGCCATGCCAAGTTCCACTCATAGACTTTCCGAGTGTGGCTGGCGTGGCACTGATTCACAGAAACGTGGGTTCCCAGACATATGGGAACTTATCCCATGTCTGTAAGAAGCAGTGAAGAGTGAACGTGTGTTAAAGGTAGCCTTGTGGTGCTGTGTGAGGGGCTTCTGTTGGCTCGCAGGATGTGGTGGGTTGGGGGAGGGGGGAGAACAGTCGACAATAACAACAACCACAGACTACTGCTCTAGAGGGAAGTGGTTAGTCTGGCTAGAAACAGCAAAGTAACACCCCAGTACACATGGGAACTGCATGTATATCTCTTTCCTGGTACAGCTTCTCACAACTAAGTTGGAAACTTCTGTGGCCCTGGCACAATATTGGGGGCCCAATATTGAACATTTCTACATTTCCAAAGCTATAATCAAAAAAAGTTTGTCATGAAACTAGGTATTTTGGATTTGAAAATGAGACCTATTGGCATCTTGAAAGGCATCTTTTGGCTGCGAGGATGCAACATGGGTTAACATATTCAGGCCTGTAGTAACCAAAAACAGTCTGAGAATTTTTCGTGATTTCTTTCCAAGAAATGCATCTTTGCATTATATTTCAAGGAGAAATGTTGCCCGCAACCCAATCTACGAAAATCCTTCAAATATCTTGTGAATTCATTCTTTATTCCCAAGTTGTTTTGAAAAGCACCATATCTCAAGAAAACAATTTTCAAGGATAGTAAAGCCCATTGGTGCTCAGAGCATCCAAAAGCAAGCAGCTTGACAATTTTGGTGAAATCTTACTGTTGAACACATAGTTGGGAAATACTCGAAGGAACAATGTTAATTGGATCATTTCCAAAACCTCTCCTTCAAATATTTTATAAAATGATGTTTTTTTCCAAAGTTATTCTCAAAATTATCATAGATCCAGACGACACCCATGAAGATTTCATAAGCATGAATGGGCTGGAACTGCATAGCAGGTGCAGTTTTGGTGCCAGTGGTCCAGCCTATCATCATGCTGAATGCTAATTCTCCCTAATGAGCTAAACACACAGAGACGTCCCACTGGGATGCTACGGAATACCCCTCAAAATCCTAATACCAAAAATTCCAGAATTTCGAATGCAATTACGCCAAAAAATGAGCACGGCTTCTGTGTGTTGCGTTTAGCGGTCGGGGGCGACCTGTGAGGAACGATCAGCTTTCAGACAAGTTATGGGTTAGCGGAGGGCGAGCAGAGGGAGAGCGGAGGGCTTGCTGTGCTAGCACTCATCAGATGTCAATCAAAAGGGAGGGTACAGCTTTGCAACACGCTGGCTTTGCTATAATAAGACTTTTATCATAGAACTATGTTTGTAGCAAATTGTTTCTGTCGTCTAATTGATTGGGATATTTTGGTGCTCGCCACCCGCCCTGCTGATAGAAAGACGAGCAGTTATAATGTTCTCTGTAGGATGGTTTTATGGTAGAGAGATAAGGAAAGAGACCAAAGGCAGTTTTTTTATCCCATTTATGTTGAGAATTACCCTGGAATTGGTCTACATTGGCTATGGTACTAGATGAATTATATTGTAAGTGAAGCAGTTTTTTTAACCTAATAACTCATGGTGATTCCCATGAAAATTAGCTATCTGCCAGGTACAGAATTAACTCTTATGCTGCTGATGGCTAACTTGGCCAATAGAAAATGATGCAAAAATGCAAAGAAACCCTGGCACATGGCTACTCATCTGAGTGTACTCAGCGAGAGCTATCCAATGAATACCAACATGACAGGGTTTAGATGGTATTCAAAAATCTTTGCGTCCTTGTGTTTGGATGAAAGTAGTTTCAGCATTGGAAGGGTTAATGAAGTGTCTTAATGAAATGGAGAATAAATTTCCCAAATATGTGTTTGTTTGGTTCCGAATAAAGTTTCTAAGACCATCCCTAGCAGGAATAAGTTAACACAACCATCCCTAGATTACTGAGCGGATAGATTTTCAATGAAAGCTTCAACTGTGAAGTAGATCTGCTGTAGAATACACAATTAGCACCAGAATGCAAATTAGTCAAATATTTTCTCTGTTGTCTCAGTATTTTCATTGTTATCAGACCATCACAATTATACTTTCTAGATGGTACTTGAAGGGTGAAAAGGTTAAATCTACCCCTCCCTGTGTCTTTCAGGATATTTACCTTGGAATCCTTCTTTTAGTGCTTCCAAATTTGTTATGCATCGCAATAGCTTCCTTGGCACAATGCTGCTGCTTTTCCGGAGTTAATAATTAAAGCCAATATCATGCTCTGTGCTCACATCATGGAATAAACCCATTCATGGGCAATGGATGCTTGCAGCCTAATGCGACTAACGAGATCTTGAAAACCACAATGATTTCTTAGAAATTTAATGACTACTGGTGTTGTCTCATTTGGGAAATAATCCTCTTTCAAACATTTGTTGGAAATCACTGTTTGCTTGATATATAATTATATTCAGTAAGTTGTATGGCCATCTCTGCATTATGGGTGCATTAAAGAGTTAACCCATAGATGCTTAAAGATGGTTGTAAAAGACTATTTGTGGTATATCTTTGTTGTAAACATTTATTGAAGAAAATGACTTAGGAGAACCCTTAGTCGCAATTCAGTTAACAACTCTCTTTTAAATACGTCTTTAGTTTAAGCTTAGATTTTAAGAAAATTTTGAAAGTCACAATGATTCAGGAGAAAACCTTGCAAACGGGACACTATTCATTACTTGCGATTTCTTCGACATGGGTCGTCTGGATCTGTAATGCTTTTGAAGATAAACATTTCTCCTTCAAATTTTTTATGAAAATTGCTTTTGTTAGAGAGATATCATCAAAAGAGTCTGGCAGGTTTTGGTCACATGAATGGGTTGAAGAAGCCGAAGGGAAAGTCATCATTGATTGCATTAGATGTTCCTTTGAAAGGGCTGGTGAAGCTCTCGGCTTATTGAGGCTGTCTCTGCATAATTGGATTAGTTTTTGTCTGAGAAAGGGGAGGAGGTACGCCTGATTAGAATAGGAATAACAAATTAAGGAAGCCAATCTCTAGAAGTCGGTCGATTCTGACAATTCCAAGTAACGGAATGAGTCATGTTGTGACATTGGTGACTTGGAGTACCAGGTCAAGTTATTTCAGTTTGGCCACATGGGATCTGTGGACCCAGTGACCTCCCCAGGTACATTGTATAGCCTAGTATGTACATTGGGACCTTCTCAAGTCATTAATGCTATAAAGTTTACTCTTGAAATTGTCGTCTGGATCTTTGACACTTATGACAATAAATTGGAAATGAAGAATTATTTTACAAAATATTTGAAGGAGAGTTGGTTATAGTAGTCTGATGAACATAATCTCCTTCAAATATCATCCCAACTTTGCTTTCACCATAAAGATTTAACCAGAACTGTGTGTTAACATTTGCTAACATTTGTTTAAAAAGGTGAAATATGAATGACATGAAAACTAGCCTAACCTACATTTTTAGCCTGAAATATCCCTTTTTGCCTTAATTGTGCAGGGGGTAGCAGAGGTATGTGTTGATTTCCCTTGTTGTTAAGCAGTTGTAGTGTTGATATTTTCCTAACCCCTGTTGTTTGTGTTTCCTCTGTTAAGCTGTGGCCCAGGCATTTCACCAGGGTGCCTACATGTTGTGTTTGGGGGACCAGGAGGAGCTGGCATCATTTCATTAAGACAACTCTTTAATTGCTTTTCTGTCATCACAGCTGAGGCAGGTTAGGGCTAAATGTATGTGGGGTCAAGTGGCTGTCAAGTGGCTGTCAAGCGGCCTCATGCCTCCTGTTACTATAGAATGGAAGTATGAAAAAATGGAAACTGGTATATGGATGAAACTGGAATCAGAAAAAGACAGAAATTTAAAAATGATTTGACAAATGATTTCAAGTGGCCTCATGCATCTTGTTACTGTAGAGAGGAAGTATGAAAAAAATTTGAAACTGGTATATGGATGAAACTGGAGTCAGAAAATGATAGAAATTTAAAAAATGACTTTTGTTCAGTATTACCTTAAGTTAGTTTTTTGATATAGATGAATGCATTTACATTTAGAATCAGCTTTAACAGTGAGTGCTATTGGTGTGTATTTTGAAATCAATTTAACTTCTGGATTCTATAAAAAGAAATGGACATGCCAAATCTCATTATCACAACAGGAAAATCTTAATTCTTAATGTAAAGCACTGAATAGTCAAAAATATACAGAAACGTAAAATCTGAAGTCTTAAAATCCATTCATGTCAAGTGTCTGGAGATCTGAAAAATGAATTTGTAAAATAACAACAATGCTTTTAACGATAACTTTGCAATAAAGCGTTAAATAAAAATAATTGTAGGTGGATAATTATTTAGTTTCATATATTTTTCATTCAAATATATTCTGAAAATTACTTGTGTTAGAGAAATATCACCAAAATAGTCAGTAGCTTTTGGGTGCAAGAAGTGTTAATGGCTTTAAGCTAGGAAAAAAGCACCAAGGCTCATGGGGATAACTGATATCAACTCATCCGCAGTTTTCTAAAAGGCACAATTCTACAGCCTTATGGCCATGTTTCCTCCTCTTCCCTCCAGACCGCAGAGAGAATTACCATAATTATAAAATCTCAAGTGCAGAAAGGTGTAATTTTCCCCGTGCCCCTGTCAGCAACCTCTTCAGACCCTGCCCAAATTAACATTTTTCTAGCAGGAAATAGGCGAGCGCGAGGCACCAGGTTGACAAATAGTTTGAGTAATTACGTTATTTGGTCTGGGATGAAATATGAGCTCTCATACTGTCAGTCGTGGAGATGTTTTAGCCCATTCATAGCCTGAATTTCCCATGAAATTGTGCTCTGATGCCATGATGCCTTTCAGCATATATACACTGTTAATCAAACTCACACCAGTTTAAAGGAGAGTTGTTGGTTAAGTTCTGATTCTCGTTACTCATGAAAATATTTCCCAAATGATGTAGATGTACTCATTTTAGAATTTTTTGCCATTTTTTGCGGGCCTTTTTGTGGTGCATTGGTAATGAATGGCTGAATGTAGGCTAGGCTTGAACTGGTATGATAAATATAAGCTTTAGGCTTTAAACCTGAAAATATGATATTCCACTTACAAGTGTAATTGTGATTTGAGTGATTTGTGAGTGAGAGGTATGAAAATGGCATAATAGGCATATGATAAAGGAAAACCTTAACTTCCTTATTAAAATTCTCCAGCTGAATATTTTTTATGAATGACCCAGGTAGTTTGCGAATCAAAGCTACGTTTCAGTTGTGAGATCATCCATGCATCCATCCCCAGGAAAATAGGTGGCAATCAGGCATGCAGTTGTATATTATGCCTGGGCTGGCCACTCATTTAATGCAGGAATTAAATGTCTGCACTGTAAGACAGAATGGCGAGGAGGTTGTAATGATTTTGGGACTATTTGCTGTAGGGGGAAGAAGTCGTTTAATGCGAGATGTGATTCGGCCGTGTCGTGGCCCGCAGTAAGATCTATCATAAACCTCTCATTCCGTAGGCCTGAAGGCGAGAGGCGGGAGACTGGAGTCATATTATTTTGACTTATTGGATAACGGGACGCTCGCTATGCTTTGAAGTATGGGAAAGCTGCCAGCATGTGCGAATCCAAACCAGTTTTATGGGAATGTGCTATCATTTTAGGATTGTGGTCGTATAATTTGGGCCCTATAAACATTGCTGAAAAAAGGCGTATTTGTATTTAGTATCCCACTTGTGGTTTCCCAGTTGATATTCTGAATGCCATGAGAAATGAATATAATGCAAAACAAAAGCAAAACAACATTGTTGGCTGATGAGTCGTAGTTCATTGAATGCTTAGTGTATTGGGTTACAATGGGTATAGTGTTAGGGATGAATTTTAGAGTGGAAGAGTTTATGAGTATGGCTGTCTTGGTGAAAAGAATGTATTTTTGACTACTAAGTTGTAATCCATTCATGCTTTCCGATTGAAAAGTGTTACACAGAAGTATAATAGATTTGAGAATTATTTGAAAGAGAGTTGTCCATTGGATTCTGATCAACATTGCTCCTTCAAATAGCGTTGAACAATTGTAACAGTCAGAGAAATATGGTTATGAATACCATAATGAAATGTCACCACAATGGACTTGCAGGGTGTTTAGGGTAGCTCGAGGTCATGCATGCCCCTTAGTACCATACCGATAGATCTGTACCCTTGATATGTATGTAATATTTTGTATTCTTGATTTATGGTTCCTCAATTTTATACCCATTCCTATTTCTTGGCTGGTCAACTTATTTTCCGATAATCAATATTTTGATCAATGATGCATCTGCAGTCCCTTCATCTCCAACGCACACAACAAGGTTAGCATTTCAGTAATAACATTTGCAATATGTTTTAAAGTGAAATTCTTTCCATATCTTATGTATCTTTTTTTGTCTTTTTCAGGTATGTATAGCTGAGAAGATCAGGGTAGTGAACAGTTGAAAATGGTTGGTACCTCTATGAGTCATATGGTGAGTGGGTGAGACAGTGAATACCTAGAGGGTCTCATCATCAAGCCATCAGGAAAATCTGGCGTTTCTATTACCCGTTTACATCTGCACAGAGAACATGGTCTGAATTTCAATTATCATCACTTTTTCTGCCATATTAAGGCTAATTTTCATCATCTGATTGTAAGTGGTGGAGAAAAAACGATTTTGGATCTCATTGCAAGGGTCTCAGCAAATAAATCATACATACTATGAACCTGGTAGTTTTGATATTGGACACCTTTTCCACAGTGTTGGTATGTTACAGTACTAGTTCAACTCCTCTTAACCCTTCCAATGCTGAGGCTACTTTCATCCAAAGCACAAGGATGCAAAGATTTTTGATAGCCCTGTCATGTTAGCGTTCATTAGATAGCTCTCGCTGAGTACTCTTAGATGAGTACCCATATGCCAGGATTTCAGGCATTTTTCAGTTTTTTTGCATCATTTTGTATTGGCAAAATTAGTCACCACCAGCACAAGGGTTAGTATACCGTATGCACTCCTCAGTTTATATGGATACCCCTCAGTGAACTTTCCCTTTGTTGTTCCTGATCTGCTCTTTGATCTTGACATGATAACAATACCAGAAATCCGATACCCGGAAAAGTTACGGTAAAAAGCATGTGCAAGGTTCGGGAGTTAATTGTTTGTGTTTATTTTTGGGTGCACTTTTTGCAAGCTTGTTATTTTAGTAGTGACAGGCTACATGGTGAAGTATATAGAGGACCGTCTTGGAGAGTTGAGTTTCAAGGAAGTGTAGTTGAAACCTTTTATTCTCAAGGATACAGGATGCAGGTCATGCCAACCTTAGTAGTAGTAGACAGAGAAAAAGGGTGGATGAACCCAGATGAATTTCTTTTCCCTTGATAAGCTATGCGGAGAGAGAGAGAGAGAGAGAGAGAGAGAGAGAGAGAGAGAGAGAGAGAGAGAGAGAGAGAGAGAGAGAGAGAGAGAGAGAGAGAGAGAGAGAGAGAGAGAGAGAGAGAGAGAGAGAGGGAGGGAGTGAGTGAGAGACAGACAGACAGAGGAGAGAGAGGCAGAGAGAGAGGGAAAGAGAGGAGAGGGAGAGACAGGAGGAGAGGGAGACAGACACAGACATGCAGAGAGAGATAGAGGGAGAGAGTGAGTGAGTGCAAGAGAGAGAGAAAGAGAGATAGAGAGAAAGAGAGGGATAGAGAAAGAGAGAGAGAGGGGAGGGAGGGAGAGAGACAGGCAGAGAGAGACAGGCAGACAGAAAGAGAGAATAAGAAAAAGAGAGATAAGAGAGAGAGATAGAGAAGTTACGTCTGACATGCACAATAAAAAGAGTTAGACACCAGCAATGTTAGTAAACCCACTTAGATCTGACAGAAGCCCAACGTGGAACATGACATTTAGAAGTATTCCCTCCTCCAGTTCTTTCCTAGAAGAATGGTTGAAATAGACGTTGAAATAGACAGCATGATAGAGGTCGCTGAACAGTAAACAACAGCTAGTAAACAAATAATCCTGTCATACTCTAGAGTAGCCTGGCATACAACAAACATGCAAAAAATGGAAAACTGTCTGGAATTCAAAAAGATATTTGAACAGAAGTTGTTTTTCTTCCTCGGGGGAACAATCCTCCTTCAGATAATTTTGAGTAGTGCTCTTATTTTTGAAATATTACCAAAGTTGTCAGATTGCCATGAAAATGTTAAAACATCTGCTTCATTTTGACAGATTTTTTGCCTGTCTGTTTCACTTGAGCAGCTGGTAGGGAGGTCTATGCCTCAGGTATTGTAGGAATGGAAATCGACTCACACACTCCCTTTCAGGAATCCATTAGTATGTACATTTCAAGGTCACTGAGATATCCATTCATTGGTGTATTTGAAAAAAAGGTGGTAAACCTGAATTATTTAGTTTTCATGGTGCCCAGGTATTTTAGATTAGATACCAAATGTCTTTGATTATGAAAGAAACAAAACAATAACAACAACAACAACAACAAAGAAAAACCCTATAATCTTCTGTACCATCTACTTGAAATCTGAAAATTCCTGTATTTCTTAAGAAGAATCAGGGATTGATTTAGTTGGGGTGTCATCATACCAGTGCATTTTGTGTAGGTTATTTATGGTGTGCCCAGTCAGCCCCAGACTACCCTTTTATACCACACTTAAAAGACCCTTATAAAGCTCCAAGTTAATGGTTGTCTATATAATGGCCAGTAGATAGCATCTTAATAGGAAGCACCATAAACACATGATAATGTGATTTGGCTAATTTACCCACACAATAAATAGCAATAAACCAATACTTAACCCCTCTATATACTGACAGTTCCACAGAGGAGTATCTGACTGGGTCTATGATACTGCAGAGGTATTAACCCTTATGCTGCTGGTGGCTAATTTATCCAATACAAAATAATGCAAAAAATCTGAAGAATGATTTAAACCTGGGCAGTGGCACATGTGTACTCCTCTGGGAGTACTCAGCGAGAGCTTTCCAATGAATACCAACATTTAGATGGTTTAGATGGTTTTCAAAAATCGTTTCATCCTTGTGCTTTGGATCATGAACGGAATTAGCCTCAGCATTGGAAGGGTTAAACATGAATTCACAAACAATCAAGGAGGATTGTTGGTTGGCTTATTATGAATGCTTTTCCTACAAATATATTACAACTGATACCAGTGCCAGAAAGATAGGCATCAAAAGGTTGATTGTCAGTTAGTTTTGTGTTATGTTTATAGACCTCTTAGGAATCTGAAGGTACCTTCATGGGAAGTCAATAAGTAATTCAGCAAATGTCAAATGCTGGCTGTCTACCCTTTTATTGGGATCACTTTGTGAATTTGTGAGAAATATTGAGGTATTAACCAGCAGTGACAAACCCTGACTACCCTCTTGTAGGGCTTGGTTTTTTATCTGAAAGATATTATCAAAACATTCTGGTCTTTCTTATCTGTTCCACAGGTATTATAATTGATATTTGATATTTACTATTGATATTAGATATCAATCCAGGCATGAAAGGGTGTATTGCTTACTCTACTAAGTACAACTATAAACTTTCTCTATGAAGTAATTAATGAGACAAACATGCTAGTCAAAGCAGCAACGTTTTACAAATATTAACTTACCCTTTATGGGAAGTTGAGTAGCAACCGTAGCATTTTGACTTGTCCTGCCGGGCTGAATTTGTATATGTCCCTGGCCTTAGTCTCTAGGGCTAGTGTTAATGTTGAGCCCTGGTTTGTTCGCTCAAACAAATAAGTAAATTACTCTGTCAGTCAAAGACTTGTGCAAGCAGCCCAATGCTTGCAGAGCTTACTTATATAAATAGGTTTACTTATAGTCTCAGCCTGTGTAAATTCCATTATGTCTGCAACTAACAAAGAGAAGTTGTTTCAATGAAAGTTGTATGCCGAGTCAGCATGTCACATAAGTAAGACAGCATTTTCATTTTACTTTTCCCAGACCTGAACCCTGAATCTGATTATTGCAGAGAGATGCTCTTTATTGACAGTTAAAATATGATACATATCTAATCCATATAAGTGTGAGACTGGCCTTCTAGACAGGTGGTCTTCTGAACTAGTTTGGTAATATTTAGAAACCCCTGGCAATTGCCAGGTGTTCTTAATGTAATCTAGGGTCATAATGACACTGTAATATCTCTGTTTTTCATGCAGTAGTATATGGAGTGCACACATGGCCTGGAAGGAAGGAATGGGTTTTTACGTCACTTTTAACAGCTTGGGTCTTATCGCGATGAGATAAAAACCCTGAATAGAGAAGAAATCACCTTCTCTTCATGACTAGTTCTAAGGGGTCTTTTAGTTGCAGAAGTACCATAGACAGCCCACCACAATGCCGCACATTTATAGAGTGACCAGGTCAACCCACTTAGATATCCAGCAGAGATTCAAACTTGCAAACTCAAGCTTGGGAGCCTGAGGCATGGTAACCACTAGGCCACAGGGGATCCCTCCCCTCGCACATGACCTGGCATCATTGAATATAACTCATCAAATATTGTGATATTTGAAGAAAAAATATTTGATGGGGATTGTTAAACCATACAGAAGCGAAAACATTCAGTCAAATAAGTATTTCTTTCTCATTGAGATATTTCGACGTGTTAGACCATTGCTATGCTCAATATGTGAATGATTTAATCCATTCATGCTTTAGAATTCTTCTAGAAAGATCTGTGATACTTTGGATAGGACCTTTGAATCCAGAATGATTATTCAAAATATTCCAAGTAGAGATGTTGATTATGTTGTAAACATCATTTCCCCTTTAAATATTTTTTCCCAACTTGCGATAACCTGTAAAATTCACACCAAATTGTCAGGCTGTAATGTTAGCTGTGAGCAGTAATGGGTTAAAGGCCATGCCAGAGGGTGGGATGGAGAAAGTGCTGACAGTATCTGCAGAAGTTGTGTATAAGTATAAGTAGGTTCTGGTGTGACCACTTGACAGGTCATCCCACCCATGTGGGTGGGGAGGGGGTGCGTCTGAATGATTGATTTGCCCCCTCCCACCAGATATATAATGATAATCCTGACCACCAGGGAGTGCCTGAAAGTGAGACCAGTCATTTAAGAAATTGGTGAGAGACCATTTCTTTAGTATGTGTGGTGAAATATCCATTGGGGAATTCAGAATTTTTATTAATTGTCACATTTTCTGAAATGTTTCATGACGAGGCAGAAGTCGTGTTAGTTATTGGAAAATGACTTCTATCATACAGTTAAGTTTCAAATGTGGATTTGAAATTTTGTTTATCATTATCTGCTAGGTAGGTTTAAGTATGATTATTTGGTACTCAATTGAGTACAAGAGGAGAACCACAGATAAACCTCCAGTGTGGGATGCAGTATCTGTGATGTCTCGAGTTTTCTGACCCCAAAACTTGCAGTTGGTACATCAGACCACCAAACCATGGAGGCAACCCCCTCAGACATGAATGCCTCTGAGCATTGGAACACATTCAAAACAAGGCATTGGGGAAATTTTGAGTGCTCTATTTTTTGAGGAATACATCCAGATAGTGATTTTAACAAGTATTTACATATCAAAAAAGACAAAAAATACATTGTTCATCTTAAAGAAATCTGCAAAAATTTCTAATTTGTTTGATATTGACATTTAGTGTGATCCTGTCCAAAAGTTTGGTTTATTTTTTAAGGATTTAGGTGTTGAAATGAGGCTCTTAATTATACCCTGCTTACAAGTGAAATGACACTAGAGCCCTAGATAAACTGTAATTAATACTCAAGCCAAGGACTGATTGAATCTCAAACCAATCATTCAAGCTGAACCAAAGCGTGTTGCTAGGCAACCGAAGTTGGTTGTCATAGTAACACCTCCACCATCTTAATTGCATGGTGCCTGGATTGTCTCCTGTGTGCAGACAAAGTGCTATAATAACACAGGACACTTCTTAAATGCCAGTGATGTAAACATGAAATAAAAACATAGCACACCAAATTGGGTGTGCCTTTGTAGAACTGTAGGGGGCCAAGAGTTGAATATATTTCCTTTGTTATGAATAAAAATACTTGTGTGTCTAATTTCAGATGTGGGAAATATTGTTTTCCTTTTATTTTTGATAAAAATTAAATTGGTTCATCCATTTATTTTTATAGCATTCTGGGTCACCTTAACTTAATTTTAGGTGGCACAAAATAATTCCTGCTTACCTCAGTCCTATCAGGACCTTCTAGTTTCAATATCAAACTGTACAGACCTTGGGAATTGAATGTACAACCGTCTGATCACTGATGACACACCTAACCAAATGAGCCTCTCACCCCTATCATCTGCTGCTTGGCCCCTATAGTGTCACTAGAAGTGGGGGCGGAATTCTGTCATATATTTGTGTGTTACCATTAGCCCTATACACTCAACCCATAGACTCTGTAATGACTCTAGCATTGGAGGTGGAATTCCTATACATAGTGTATGTTACCATTAGCCCTATACACTCAACCCCCTAGACTCTGTAATGACTCTAGCATTGGATGTGGAATTCCTATACATAGTGTGTGTTACCATTAGCCCTATACAGACCCTGTTATATGAGTCCACTTGTGTCAAGTTGCTGAGATATCGTGTATGGCAGGAAGCCAGTTATAACACACTGCCCACTACCACCACTACAGGGTACAGGCTCTTAACTATGATATATTTGAAATAGACACCTTCTGATGCAGACCATCTATTCCAAACAGACTGGGACCAAACATGCTTATTCCTGTTGAAATGTAAAACACTTTATAATGGGAGAACATGTTTCACCAGGTTATAACATGTTTTTCCATGAAATCCCATTTTGAAAAAAATGATAGTTCTTAGAGCTATAAAGTTAAACATTTTGCCTTACTTAGTTTAATTTAAACTTTTATTACATTTCTTCTAAATCTACAGACTCAGATTATTGAGCATTATTGATGTGAAGCCAAACAAGTGGTTGAAAATGTTTATGCTGTCTGAAGTCTACTTATATATGTACTGCTCTTTAAATGCAACCCTGACTTCCTTGACAACTTGGTGCTTGGCAATAGAAAAACTTAAAGTAAGACAAATACATATGATGGTAGACTGAGACAAGTATATATGACTGCCTAGAGTCTAGGCTAGCTGCTGATCCACTATGCTGTCAGGAGCTGCCTGCATGGCTGTCTTGGCATGGTGTGATTTCCCTTAGATAATACTGCACCTGCCTGAGAATGGAGATAGCAGTGTATAATTCCTCTGCTCTCACTCGCCAGAGAAATACCTACAAGTGCCAATGTTTGGTAAACACCAGCCTGTGATACTGTAACCCTACCAGAGATCTGCATTCTCGGAACACAGACTCACACACGTACACAGGCACACGCAAGCATACATAAATACACACACACACACTCTCATAAACACGTGCACATGAACTCATGCATACATGCACACACAGACATACATGCACACATACATATATGTATAGACATACACAGGGTCTTAGCCAGGATTTAGAAACTGGGTGCCTAAAATTGGCTATTGAAAAACTTTTGGGCGTCCAAATTTTTGAGGGGTACCACAATACACTCAGATTTCAACCATAAACATGTATGAATTTATCAAAAATAAGGCATGATATCCTTATACAATGTCAGCGGAATAATATGGAGATGAAAAATTTTGATTATATACTTGAGATTGACATTTTAAGAAATTCCTCTCCAAAAAAATTGGGTGTCCTGAGGGGTGCTTTTTGAGGGTTTGGGTGTCCAAAAAGACACCCAGGCGCCCTGCTGGCTAAGACCATGGACATACATATACATTCATACTTGCATACATATATACTTGCATACTTACATGCATACATACATACATACATACATACATACATACATACATACATACATACATACATACAAACATATATACATACATACATATATACATACAAACATACATAGTTTTTTATTTACATACATACATACATACACACATATATACAAAATACACATTCATACACCCTCCTACACATACCACACACTGAGAGGCACACACACACACACACACACACACACACACACACACCCACCCCCTCCTCTGCTGCCACACTCTCTCCCACTCAAGTAGCAGCTCTGTAGCAGGAAGGTTTGTTTGGTCATCTGAGCTGGCTAGGTATCGTAGTCTGACACTGGTACATACACAAGATAAGTCCTAATCCGATTGAGTTTAGAGGAAACCTCTCAACTTCTAAGTCAGCTGCCAGGCCAGTGGCGACTTTCCTGGTCATTTGATTCTTGTGTCTGATTGAATACACCCCAGGTCTGATACCGCTATGAGATAAGTCTAAATCAACTAGTATTCGTGGAATGTACCCCTAGCTTCATCTAACTTAGCCACTATTGAACCAGCTGTGGCTTGGTGGGACATTTGTCCCTGGTTCCTGATTTTATCCTCGCAAGATCTGATACCTCTGTAAGATAAGTTTAATCCTTCCAATGCTAAAGCTTCTTTTGTCCAAAGCACAGAAATGCAAAGATCTTTGAAAACCATCTAAACCCTGTCATGATGGTATTCCTTGGAAAGCTCTTGCTGAGTACGTTTAGATGAGTACCCATGTGCCAGGTTTTCAGTCATTTTTCAGGTTTTTTTCATCATTTTGTATTGGCCAAATTAGCCACCAGCAGCATAAGGGTTGATTTTCATTTGCTCAAGACTCTAACCTGAGCACTCAACAAAACAGTGCTGGCACTGGGTGTTTGTTGGAGGTTGTGGCACCCGTGTTTAGAAATTGGAGAAATTGTCGAAGAAGTCTCGACAAGACCTGCGTGATTCCAAAGTCAAGCACCATCCCCAAACAAACCTGGGTGGCTGCGTCTGTAAGCCGCGCTTGTTGAACAAACTTTCCGTCTTGAATTTCTGCTCGCCCACTTCAGAGGGCAGTGGAATTCAAAATATCACCCTCTATGATACCAATCCGGCAGTGCAGTCAACCCATATGTACATAGCCCATTAAAACTTAAGATTTTCTATAAAAATTGGCATCTGGATCTTTGATACTTTTTCAATATATCCGGAAAGACCGGAATTAGAAATAATATTACAAATTAATTGAAAGAGAGTTGTTTTTGGTGTTCTAATTAACATTTCTTGTTCAGATACTTTTCCAACTATGCTGTTGCCTGAAAGATTTCACCAAAATTGTCAGGCCGCTTTTGGCCTCTTTGAGCATCAATGGGTCAACCCATTCATGTCTATACCAAACAAAATGTCATTGTTATTTATCGTAATATCTTTGTGATCAGAGTATTTTTTCAAAAAATGATATTGTGCCGGAAATATAACTTATATGCTTAATCTGTGTCAGTCTTCCAGATCTGATGAATTGATAACCTAGATAAATCCATAATTCCTGTTTTTCACCTGTTAAAATGATCATGTACAGGTGTTTTATGTAGGTATTGTAAGTGACACTTTGAAATACTGACATCGCTGATAAATTACCAAAAAAGTACTACATCTGGATAATGCCCAAAAGGTTATAGTGATAAAAGGGATGGAAGTTGAATGATAATCATCCAGCATGCCCTTCACTGGTCATAAGGGCTATTTGTGTTGAAGATGACAAGTTCATTCCCAAAGTCATCAATTACAGTCTCTATTAGTTCCCTGAAGATGACAGAGAGATAAAATCAAATTAATATCCTATCAGACTGTCGCGATCTCTGTCGCTATTCCTTTGATATTGATGATAGGGTGAGTTCGTCTGTTGCCATGGCGATCCTGGTCTGAGGTTCTGATTGGCTGATGCATCTCATGAGGTCCCTGGGAGAAAGACACTCATCATTGCGGTTTATGACGAACATGATTGCAGGCGTTTGATCACGATGAAGGTAGATCTGTAAGCTCCAATAAACAAACATGACTGGGTGATGGATTGACTACTCTAGATGTAATGAAAGATAAATTGACACTTTCATCAATCCAGTCATGTTGGGAGATCTCCTTAACAAATGTCATCGGGACCTATGATACTTTTGAAAATATCTTGGAAATGAGGGATCTGCCATGGCCTAGTGGTTACAGCTCCCAGGCGTGATTTTACAGGTTTGAGTCACTGCTAGCTGTCTCTCACCACTGCCAGGTTAGAATCTTGGCTGGGACATATGAGAAAGTTGCCAGTGACTTGGGCATAGGTGGTGGTTTCCCCTTGGTACTCTGGTTTCCTCCACCACTTGCAACTGGCTGGTCACAACTTGGCTGGAATATGGCTAGAATTCATATTCACTAATATTGTGCTTGTCTTTGTCAATTTAGCCTTAATATGCCAGAAAAAAATGATGATCAATGAAATACCAGTTTCCGTTGAACAGGGAATATGAGTAATTTAGTGTGGTGCTAACTCTCAGACAGATAGTTGATGCTACTAACGAGGCCTAATTGCCTGGTCGTGCTGCTGTGGGTGATAGGAAGAGTGATACACACAGATAGGGGGGTCTAATTCTGTGCCTGTCTGTGTACAGAGCAGATAAGCCAGCTATGAGCCATGATCCTGCATGGGGTGTCAGGAAACCAGGAGACTAACAGACTAACAGGAACATGTAGCTATATGTAACATGCTATAAGAGGGGGTAAGTGGGTATGCCACCTACCCTACTTAAGACTCCCTAATGATACAACAAGTGCTGCTTGGGGAATGGTAATTGGTATGTGCTACACTACCAAATACAGTTACTGCTTGCCTAGCCTTAGGACAGCACTTTTATTTCTTTTTACATATGACTGACTCAGGGGCTGACTGCACATAAAATCTTAAGTCAAGAAACTAACTTGATTGCTATTGTTGTAATTGTTGACTCATAATTTTCCATTTCTTGGAGACAAACACTAAGATTTGCCTTCTTTGTGCAGTTGGCCCGAGAACTGAGTCTTCCCTTATTTAGTTCTTGAATTGCTCACCAGGTGGCAACATCTAGGTTGGTCTACCTGATCAGGGTGACCACCCTTGGTATGCCTTCCCTGATTTTATTCTGAGCTTGCGCACCAGGTGGCCACAGTTAGGTCGGTCTAGCTGATCAGGGCAACCACCCTTGGCACCCCTCCATGATTTAGTTCTAAAATTGCTCACCATGTGGCCACAGTTAGGTCGTTCTAGCTGATCATGGTGACCACCCGTGGCACCATCTATTCTGTTCAGTCAGAGAAGCTAGTACATAGACATTATCATGAGTCTCTCTTTGCAGAGAATGAATGAATGGGAAAGAGTCACACACATGTGTGTACTATGTGTCCCGCCTGAAGGAGAGGAGTGGGTCAGTTAACCCTTATGCTGCTGGTGAGAGGCAAAAACCTGAAAAATGACCGAAACCATGGCAAATGGGTACTCATCTGAGAGTACTCAGTGAGAGGTTTCTAATGAGTACCAACATGACATGATTTGGATGTTTTTTTTAAATCTTTGCGTTCTTGTGCTTTGGACGAAAGCATTCGAATGGTTAAACATGGCTTACATCACTAGGACAACAGGAGTGTTTAGGTGTTAGCCTGGGCCCAGTGTAAACTTGGTTCCTGTTTGTTTTCAAACAGAGCAAGCTAGCAGCTTGAGGGGGTACCTAGAGGGGGAGGGATCCTCTTCCCTGTTTGTTTACCTCGCAGGGACGCTGAGGGCCTATTCAGGAAGAGGATCCAGCTCACAACAGGAGTGGATTTTAACCACACATGTATAGAGTAATTAGAGATATCTTTGGAGAGTGTGGTCTGGATGAGAGGGGACTATGGATGTATCTTTGAAATAAAGCAGAAAAGCGCAAATTATTAGAAGGAGCCTTGTAGATTGAGTGTTAATTGACATAAATCTTTCAAATATATTCCAAAAATATTTTTTTCAGAAAGATTTTATTTTCATATGGTCCAGATGTTTTTGATTGCTGCAGGTATGATTGAAATAAAATCAGTGACAAAAGGGTATAACATAGGCTAAAGTTTGTGCTTTAAGCACAATAACATAAAGGGAAAAGCACAGGCTGATCCTCTATTCATGAGGAAATCCTGTTGCATTTTTGTTTACTGATTATTGCTGGTATTTTGTAGCTCTATATTTCATGAAATTCTGAGTGAAAGGGTAATCTTTATTACTGTTTGCAAATACACACATCTTAGAGGTGACCACTCGTTGCTGGTAAGTAGTACTGCGGGACCTTTTTCCATGAACAGAACATCAAAGTTAGAATATTATTTATATTACCATTTGCTGCCAAGCATCTAAGAAGGAGTTAGTGATTGCTTTGAAGTACTTGGGGGCTCTTTTTTCATAAAAAGCCAAGGAGAAAAGGTTACTTTTGTTGCCAGCATCTGACGGCAGATTGCTGCATGCTGCCCTCATACTGAACTGACCCCTCACATCTAACAGTGGGATGAGAGTGGACAGCTCTAGGGAGAGAGGAGATTTCTTAGAGAGGGCGCCCAGGATCAATGTTTTTATCCTAGGCCTAGCCAGCACGCAGCCTGGTCAATACTCTACACAAGTACAGCACCAAGCAATGTGAACATATTCATGTTGCGGATGCTAAAATAAAAGACTCTTTTAGTAATATGTTTCTGGCAAAAGCACATTTTGAAATTATTTTTTTTAAATCTTGATTATAACTCGACCTACAACTCTCATTCAGATATGTTGCACTTTCTTAGTCCTTTTTAAAAGTTTAGTAGATCCTTAGATGACCAAACACTTCTTTTCTTCATCCAAGGTAGATCTAGACAACATGTAGAACTATATTCTACATATCGTCAAATATAAGGAAATAAGTAAATGTATTGCCTTTATCCATCACTCATTATATAGAGCCTTAAATGGAATGAATACTTGAAGCTGTAGTAACGTAATCTCTTCTTTTCTTTCTTGATGGGATATTGGGTTTAGCCACAGGGTTTATTGGGGAACCTATGGTATTGTAGGCTCTTGTATGGTATCCTCTTATGTACAATGAAGTCACCTCTACTCAAGGGAAGGTCTATGGGTACAAGCCTTAGCCTAGCTACTAGGCGTCACTTACCATATCATACATACTGTAGAACACACACATGTCGCGTGTCCCAAATATAGCGAATTGGGGAGTTTTAGCATCATAGCGTATCTTTACATAGCGACGGTTGCTGCCGCTAACAGCGCCAGTACAGTAAGAAAAAAGTATAGCGTTTTTATATATAGCGAAGCGGAACCACACGCTATGTACGCTATATATAAACAGACGCTAACATTGTGTGTTCTACAGTAAATATATGCCTGCACCTATACTACTTAAGGATTTGTGGTCCACTGTTGGTCATTTAATTCACACAGATGCCACACGTGGGGGGTGTACTGGCAGTAGATATTTTTCAACCACCTTCCTAGTGTGTGATACCCTGGCACATGGGTAATCATCTGAGGCAACACAGCAAGAGGTATCTAATGAATACCAACATGACAGGGTTTAGATGATTTTCAAAAATCTTTGTGTTCTTGAGCTTTGGACCAAAGTAGCCTAGGGTTCATCAACATCTAGTTATGATTCAGCCTAGAAGGTCAGAAAAAGGGATGATAAGTTACAATATGTCATTCTCACACTTGGGCAGGGGGCAGGTGGATTTAACCTCAAGGCGTTTGAGAGATGCGATTGGTGCATATGGTCGTAACTCGCTCGCTGGAGAAGAAAATCCCATTAGAGGTTCATCCCGCCCGACTTGGCCTGCTCTGTCAACTCGTGAATGGAATCACGATGAAACAGTGCACAGCTTTTGTCAACCTTGACCTCTGTCAAAATCTTAGGTGCGACACGCTCAATGTCTTAATCGAGCACTCACTGAAACCCTTTATTACCCAAGGTTGCAGGTGACTGTGGAGTGAAATTACGGTACATTGATTCTGAAAATTGGTTTTGTTAACCCTTATGCTTCTCGTGGCTAATTTGGTCATTACAAAATGATGCAAAAACCAGAAATATGCTTGAAACCCTGGCATATGGGTACTCATCTGAGAGTACTTAGTGAGAGCTATACAATAAACCCCAACATGGCAGGGTTTAGATGTTTTGTAAAATTATTTGCATCCTTGAGCTATGGATGCAATTAGCCCTAGCATTGGAAGGGTTAAAGTTCATTGATCTTGAAGATGACCGGATGCTAAAGGCATGGATGGGTTAAGGGGCAGATGCCAGTAAGACACTGTTATTGTTGTGACTTACTGCAGCCGCTATAGGTGATCAACATAGGAAATCGTCCAATTGAATCTCTATATGAGGTAGACGCTGCCAGGTTCATTCAGTTTGGTAGAGAAGATGGGATGTTGGGGGTGGGGATGGTAGACTAGGCTCATAGTCCCTGGAAAGTGACTTTTAGCTTTTAGATGAGTCCTCATATATTACCAATTACGAAAAATCTGATTTTATTAAAGTGAAGCTTTGAAGTTAAAGGATTTAATTTGGTATTTATAGACATGCATGCCAGCACAATTGCCCTTGAATGGCATGTAAATATCACAAAGAAAAGTTAAGTAGAAACTTGAGCCAACCTTATACACGCTAGAATTTATTTAATGTGACAAGAGTTAACTTAATCATCTCCTGTATACCTAGAACAAGTAGCAAAAGGATATAATGCTGTCTTTGTTTCAACAGCAAGACCTGCGACATCAAAACAATGGCTCCTTGTAAATTCAAGGATCCCATGACTTGACTACTAAATACCTATAAATCGCTGAGGGCTGACACTTGTCCTCTCAGAGCACCTGTAACAAGCAGGCTCTCTGATCAGATCCTGTGTTGTCCAGAACGCTCATGGAATAGGCATGTATTTTCTAATCCTTTATCGTGTACTATCTGTGCTATGGCCATGATTAGTTGACCTGGGACAATGATTGCTCATGACCTTGGGATTCAAAAAAATCGTTGCGCTTTCTGCGGTTGGCTAGCCAAGCCTAGGAGTAGAGAATGACTGAGAGTAATTTTCCTCTGCTTGGCGAGCGTGCCTTTATTACAGAGAACATAGTGGCCTCTCACCACTCTCTGCTCTCTTAATAGTGGCAGGTGTGCTGTATAGTAGTGCTGACGGGATGTTCAGAATATAAGATAATAATAATGATAATAATAATGATGATAATGATAATAGTAGTAGTAATAATGATAATAATAATGACGATAATAATAATAATAATAATAATAATAATAATAATAATAGTAATAATGATGATGATAATAATAAATGATAATAATGATAATTATAATGATAATTAAAATAATAATAATAATAATAATAATAATAATAATAATAATAATGATAATAACAATGATAATGATATTAATAATAATAGTAATAATAATAATAATTATAACAATAATAATGATAACAATAATAATAATAATAATAATAATAATAATAATAATAATAGTAATAATAATGATAATGATAATAATAATGATAATAATGATAATAAATTAATGCTCGGCAAAAATGTCTGAGCATCCTGACATTATTTTTTGGATGTGTTGCAGAAAACAGTGGTTTCTCAACAAATGAAAAATAAAAGGCAGGTATATGGGTCTTAAAATTTCTATTAGGTGCAAGTTGACCATGTATTGCGTTTCTGGCCCAGTGCCAAGCGGCGGACCTTGAGCCTGTAATGAGAATGGTCAGTTAACAAGGTCAAGATTGTAGTTAAGTCCCATGGCCATCTCAGCCCCGTGCAAGCAGATAATCACCTCTCCAGTCTCATAGATCAACCACTCTCATTTGCCTAGACTAGCTCCTAGTCTATGATTTCATTAGATCATTCTTTTCTTTGTTCTGATCTCTATCATTTGCTTAATGTCTAGGTGTTAGTTCCTGTGGCTTGTGATAGATGGCACCACGGGTGGGCACACTGGTCAATCAGAATCATAAGAAATCCAAATGAACCTATGCTGGCCGCCTGGTGAGCCAATATAGAACTAAATATGGGTAGACATCTTAGAATGTTATAAAAACATAAGATAAGTTATTAAAGACGTGAAATAAATTTCTTAGCCTAGGACTAGGCTATCATTTGCCTTATATTGTGCTATGGTCTAGAATATCCTGGCCTGCCCTTATGGCCAAGCGGTCTAAGGTATTGCCATAGACTTTGGGAGTATATTTTCCATGATTTTGAGTTGGCCTATCTTAAGGTAGATTTCCTCTGATATCAGACTAATGGCTTCTACTCTCTCATTTTTCCTCTCAGATATTACAAGCTGGTTGAGCTAGATAACTCATCTGTCAAACGTATCAGCCAGACCTCCTTATAGATGCAGCCGCTGCTCTCTTAATTAGTTCAACCCCAATAACCCCAATTAGTCTGGTCTGTGTGTATTTGCATATGTGTTTGGTGGGGGGAGGGGGAGGGAAGGCAGGGATGTTATGATAATGGTCTGAAACACCAATGACAGTGTGACAAGTGTGTGTGCTTGGGGGGGGGGGGGGGGGGGGAAGGTGGTTGTGTGTGTGTGTGTGTGTGTGTGCGTGTTTGTTTGTTTGTCTATCTGTCTGTCTGTCTGTGTTGAAAAGGAGGGTAGTGGGGAAGGGGGGGGGGGGGGGTTGTAATTATAACGATGTGAAATGCTAATGAGAGTTTAACAAGCTGTTAGTACAGTTACATCTGCCTCATACATTGAGATAGCTGCATTTTCAATACATGTAATTATCTCTTGATTAGTTATAAGCCCTCAGGCAGGAATAGGGGACTGGGGTAGAATGTTATCTTTATTCCACATGCTAGAGGCAGTATTTGTTGTACGTATCATACTAGGATTTGACAATAGGGCTGTTTTGGATGCTTCTCCCTTTAGGAATTACTCTTAATTATGTTTTGGACCAAACATTCACTATCTGATATGGTCCTGATAATCATCAAGAAATGCAATTACCAGATTTTATTTGATCTTACATATCTAGTTGCAGTTTCTAAGTTATAGTTCATAAATTACCCCATCCGTTTTTGTTGCATTTCTGGAATATCGAAATAGTTTTGAAATTCAAAGATATATTTCCAGTCTCCATGCCTTAGATTAAACTTATAGGTTGGCTGAACATTCATGTTTTGAAATATTAGGTTTTAAGTTTATTGCAAAAGCAACTTTATTGAATATTAGTTGTTGTTTTTTATTCAATCGTGTATATAGAGCATATCATCACAACAAGGTGTACATTAGGGTATGGATGAAAAGTCATATATGTTAACTACAGCAATGTAAAACCTACTAACTGTTATGGAAAATGTCTGTCTTTTTGTATCTGTTTTGTGAAGAGGATAACTGTTATTGTACGCTCACCAAGCTTTGTGAGGAATAGAGGAGGATTGATTGTTATTTTCCTGTGCCTTATGAATATTCATGCCGTGTGTGTTTTCCCCGCCAGGCGCTGGAGGAAAATGGGTAAAACATGGAGGGGGACAGCTGGCCAATTAACCTATGGTAATGTCACTAGGATGGCGCGATCCTCCGGGATCAGGCGGAGACATGAAGACGCATAATAACAGCGTCCTGAAACGACACACACTAGCCATCTGACGGGTATAGGGTGTGAAAAGGGTGTTGGTGTTATATACTAGATATGTGCAATTCTAATTGAGAGAAGGAAAATATGAACATGCATGATAATAACAGCTCTTGAGACTTCATCCAGCAGTGACAACACACACTAGCCATCTGACAGGGTATAGAATGTCAAAAGGGTCCTCAAATCCGGTTTTGGTGATATATATTAGAAATGTGTAATCCTTATTATAAGAGGGAAAACATGACTGTACAGGATAACAACATCCTGATACCTCATTTAGCAGAAACAACACACACTAGCCATCTGACGTGGTATAGGATGTGAAAAAGATCATTAAATCCGGTTTTGGTTATATTTATTTGAACAACATGAAGATGCATATAACAACTGCTTCTGATACTTTTCCTAGCAGCATTGATACACACAGTCCATTTGACAGGGTAGAGTCTGTGGAAAGGCCTTAAAGGGTGTTCATATTGAAGGTCCTGGTGATATACACCAGAAATGTGCAATCCTTAATCAAAGACGGAGGTCATGAACATGCATGATAACAACTGTCCCTGATACTTCTTTTAATAAAATCAACCCAAGTGCACACGCACCATCTGACAATAAGGATAAGGTATGAAATGTCATACTGCAAATGGGTCCTCAAATCAAGGATGTACCTCAGAATGGCATTATCCATTGGGATTCAGGGGTGAGATATGTACATGCATGATAACAATATCCTCATACTTTAATAGTATCGACACACGTGCCATCTGACAGGTTATAGAACTAAATCAGGCTGTGATTGACTCCCCAAATAGAGGGTTTTGTTAATATTCACCAGAGATTGGCTTGATCTGTAGGGATTGGGATAAGACATGCACATGTGTGATAACTTCCCCTGATACAGTCAACATCCCATGCCATATGACTGGGTATAGAACTAAGTCAGGGTTTTGAGGGTTTTGTTATTATACACTTGAGAATGGCACGATCTGTAGGGATTGGAATAAGACGTGCGTGCATGATAACTTTCCTGACACTACCAACATCCCATGCCATATGACTGGGTATAGAACTAAGTCAGGGTTTTGAGGGTTTTGTTATTATACACTAGAATGGCACGATCTGTAGGGATTGGAATAAGACGTGCGTGCATGATAACTTTCCTGACACTACCAACATCCCATGCCATATGACTGGGTATAGAACTAAGTCAGGGTTTAGAGGGTTTAGTTATTATACACTAGAGAATGGCACGATCTGTAGGGATTGGAATAAGACGTGCGTGCATGATAACTTTCCTGACACTACCAACATCCCATGCCATATGACTGGGTATAGAACTAAGTCAGGGTTTTGAGGGTTTAGTTATTATACATTAGAGAATGGCACGATCTGTAGGGATTGGAATAAGACGTGCGTGCATGATAACTTCCCTGACACTACCAACATCCCATGCCATATGACTGGGTATAGAACTAAGTCAGGGTTTAGAGGGTTTAGTTATTATACACTAGAGAATGGCACGATCTGTAGGGATTGGAATAAGACGTGCGTGCATGATAACTTTCCTGACACTACCAACATCCCATGCCATATGACTGGGTATAGAACTAAGTCAGGGTTTTGAGGGTTTTGTTATTATACACTTGAGAATGGCACGATCTGTAGGGATTGGAATAAGACGTGCGTGCATGATAACTTTCCTGACACTACCAACATCCCATGCCATATGACTGGGTATAGAACTAAGTCAGGGTTTTGAGGGTTTTGTTATTATACACTAGAGAATGGCACGATCTGTAGGGATTGGAATAAGACGTGCGTGCATGATAACTTTCCTGACACTACCAACATCCCATGCCATATGACTGGGTATAGAACTAAGTCAGGGTTTTGAGGGTTTTGTTATTATACACTTGAGAATGGCACGATCTGTAGGGATTGGAATAAGACGTGCGTGCATGATAACTTTCCTGACACTACCAACATCCCATGCCATATGACTGGGTATAGAACTAAGTCAGGGTTTTGAGGGTTTTGTTATTATACACTTGAGAATGGCACGATCTGTAGGGATTGGAATAAGACGTGCGTGCATGATAACTTTCCTGACACTACCAACATCCCATGCCATATGACTGGGTATAGAACTAAGTCAGGGTTTAGAGGGTTTAGTTATTATACACTAGAGAATGGCACGATCTGTAGGGATTGGAATAAGACGTGCGTGCATGATAACTTTCCTGACACTACCAACATCCCATGTCATATGACTGGGTATAGAACTAAGTCAGGGTTTTGAGGGTTTTGTTATTATACACTAGAGAATGGCACGATCTGTAGGGATTGGAATAAGACGTGCGTGCATGATAACTTTCCTGACACTACCAACATCCCATGTCATATGACTGGGTATAGAACTAAGTCAGGGTTTAGAGGGTTTTGTTATTATACATTAGAGAATGGCACGATCTGTAGGGATTGGAATAAGACGTGCGTGCATGATAACTTCCCTGACACTACCAACATCCCATGTCATATGACTGGGTATAGAACTAAGTCAGGGTTTTGAGGGTTTTGTTATTATACACTAGAGAATGGCACGATCTGTAGGGATTGGAATAAGACGTGCGTGCATGATAACTTTCCTGACACTACCAACATCCCATGTCATATGACTGGGTATAGAACTAAGTCAGGGTTTAGAGGGTTTTGTTATTATACATTAGAGAATGGCACGATCTGTAGGGATTGGAATAAGACGTGCGTGCATGATAACTTTCCTGACACTACCAACATCCCATGCCATATGACTGGGTATAGAACTAAGTCAGGGTTTTGAGGGTTTTGTTATTATACACTTGAGAATGGCACGATCTGTAGGGATTGGAATAAGACGTGCGTGCATGATAACTTTCCTGACACTACCAACATCCCATGCCATATGACTGGGTATAGAACTAAGTCAGGGTTTTGAGGGTTTTGTTATTATACACTTGAGAATGGCACGATCTGTAGGGATTGGAATAAGACGTGCGTGCATGATAACTTTCCTGACACTACCAACATCCCATGCCATATGACTGGGTATAGAACTAAGTCAGGGTTTTGAGGGTTTTGTTATTATACACTTGAGAATGGCACGATCTGTAGGGATTGGAATAAGACGTGCGTGCATGATAACTTTCCTGACACTACCAACATCCCATGCCATATGACTGGGTATAGAACTAAGTCAGGGTTTTGAGGGTTTTGTTATTATACACTTGAGAATGGCACGATCTGTAGGGATTGGAATAAGACGTGCGTGCATGATAACTTTCCTGACACTACCAACATCCCATGCCATATGACTGGGTATAGAACTAAGTCAGGGTTTTGAGGGTTTTGTTATTATACACTTGAGAATGGCACGATCTGTAGGGATTGGAATAAGACGTGCGTGCATGATAACTTTCCTGACACTACCAACATCCCATGCCATATGACTGGGTATAGAACTAAGTCAGGGTTTTGAGGGTTTTGTTATTATACATTAGAGAATGGCACGATCTGTAGGGATTGGAATAAGACGTGCGTGCATGATAACTTTCCTGACACTACCAACATCCCATGCCATATGACTGGGTATAGAACTAAGTCAGGGTTTTGAGGGTTTTGTTATTATACGCTAGAGAATGGCACGATCTGTAGGGATTGGAATAAGACGTGCGTGCATGATAACTTTCCTGACACTACCAACATCCCATGCCATATGACTGGGTATAGAACTAAGTCAGGGTTTTGAGGGTTTAGTTATTATACACTAGAGAATGGCACGATCTGTAGGGATTGGAATAAGACGTGCGTGCATGATAACTTTCCTGACACTACCAACATCCCATGCCATATGACTGGGTATAGAACTAAGTCAGGGTTTTGAGGGTTTTGTTATTATACACTTGAGAATGGCACGATCTGTAGGGATTGGAATAAGACGTGCGTGCATGATAACTTCCCTGACACTACCAACATCCCATGTCATATGACTGGGTATAGAACTAAGTCAGGGTTTAGAGGGTTTTGTTATTATACATTAGAGAATGGCACGATCTGTAGGGATTGGAATAAGACGTGCGTGCATGATAACTTTCCTGACACTACCAACATCCCATGCCATATGACTGGGTATAGAACTAAGTCAGGGTTTTGAGGGTTTTGTTATTATACACTTGAGAATGGCACGATCTGTAGGGATTGGAATAAGACGTGCGTGCATGATAACTTCCCTGACACTACCAACATCCCATGCCATATGACTGGGTATATAACTAAGTCAGGGTTTAGAGGGTTTTGTTATTATACATTAGAGAATGGCACGATCTGTAGGGATTGGAATAAGACGTGCGTGCATGATAACTTTCCTGACACTACCAACATCCCATGTCATATGACTGGGTATAGAACTAAGTCAGGGTTTAGAGGGTTTAGTTATTATACATTAGAGAATGGCACGATCTGTAGGGATTGGAATAAGACGTGCGTGCATGATAACTTCCCTGACACTACCAACATCCCATGTCATATGACTGGGTATAGAACTAAGTCAGGGTTTAGAGGGTTTAGTTATTATACATTAGAGAATGGCACGATCTGTAGGGATTGGAATAAGACGTGCGTGCATGATAACTTCCCTGACACTACCAACATCCCATGCCATATGACTGGGTATAGAACTAAGTCAGGGTTTAGAGGGTTTAGTTATTATACACTAGAGAATGGCACGATCTGTAGGGATTGGAATAAGACGTGCGTGCATGATAACTTTCCTGACACTACCAACATCTCATGCTATATGACTGGGTATAGAACTAAGTCAGGGTTTAGAGGGTTTAGTTATTATACACTAGAGAATGGCACGATCTGTAGGGATTGGAATAAGACGTGCGTGCATGATAACTTTCCTGACACTACCAACATCCCATGTCATATGACTGGGTATAGAACTAAGTCAGGGTTTAGAGGGTTTAGTTATTATACACTAGAGAATGGCACGATCTGTAGGGATTGGAATAAGACGTGCGTGCATGATAACTTTCCTGACACTACCAACATCCCATGCCATATGACTGGGTATAGAACTAAGTCAGGGTTTAGAGGGTTTAGTTATTATACATTAGAGAATGGCACGATCTGTAGGGATTGGAATAAGACGTGCGTGCATGATAACTTTCCTGACACTACCAACATCCCATGCCATATGACTGGGTATAGAACTAAGTCAGGGTTTTGAGGGTTTTGTTATTATACACTAGAATGGCACGATCTGTAGGGATTGGAATAAGACGTGCGTGCATGATAACTTTCCTGACACTACCAACATCCCATGTCATATGACTGGGTATAGAACTAAGTCAGGGTTTTGAGGGTTTTGTTATTATACACTTGAGAATGGCACGATCTGTAGGGATTGGAATAAGACGTGCGTGCATGATAACTTTCCTGACACTACCAACATCCCATGCCATATGACTGGGTATAGAACTAAGTCAGGGTTTTGAGGGTTTTGTTATTATACACTTGAGAATGGCACGATCTGTAGGGAT
>OZ012693.1:2988698-3082337 GCA_963942565.1 Maea johnstoni
TGGCTAGTCATAATTCAGCCTATAAATGGCTGAAAAAGGGACCATAATCAAAATTCTCAATTTCCAAAATCTTTTCGAGTTGCTTTAATTGATGTTATGCTAATTGCTGTTGTTTGTTGTGTTTTCAGGATCCGTCCTCAGCTGGCCCGGGAGAAGATAGACATGTGCCAGGTGTGCACGTTTGTCACACCAGGGGAGCCACAGGTCTCGCTAGGCAAGGATCGCGCATTCACCTACGACTACGTGTTCGACATAGACACAACTCAGGATAATGTATATAACTGCACAGCGCAAAGTCTCATTGAAGGGTAAGTCATATTTACACATTATAAAGATTTATTTTCAGCTATTGTTACTGTTAAAATCATTAAGTCATATGTACAAGATTCATTTTCAGCAAGGAATCTTACAGAAACAGCTGTTTTCACTGTTAAAATTCAGTCTTACACTTAAACCTATTTGCATCTTGAGTGGACTCTTGGTTTGACAACTTTGAAGAAAACTTTGTGAAGAGAGTTTTATCAGGGAGATGTTTTAAGAGGTACTGCTAAAACCCAACAGGAGGAATATAGAATGACTTTCAGTAAAATTGCTTTCTATATATTGTTTTATTATTAATATATAGTTATAGGTGTCAGACCAACCATACACTTAGGATGTGAATGGGTTAAGAATAGATATGTAAAGTGTGTTTCAACCCCTTAACGCCCACCCTGACCTTCCTAACATAAATAGAAGATATAAAGGAAAGATATTAGATTGGTTCTGATAAACTTTCCTACTTCTTACCTCCGAATATCTCAGCCTTTATTTTCTGACTGCAGGGAATCGGTTAACTATAATTTATTTATTCTGATATCTTTTATTTAAACCGATATCAACTATATTCCAAGCCAGCAGACATAATTGCTCAAATGTCAAAACATAGTATGGGTTCCCTGGGATGTAACATACTCATGAACTCTGAGGTTTTGCAATGCATTTTTTGCCTTTAAGAAAATAAGATATAGCCTCATTTTGAATTTATGCTGACAGGTTTGACTGCCTTGCTAATTGATACCAGGGACCAGCTGTCATGTCTTTAAGTGTGCAACTCAAAGCTGGTATCTTATTCAGATTGATGTATTTTTTTGACCTTTAACTTAGCTTATCTTGTCTGTTTCTTATTTGTGTCATTTTCCATCATAAATGATCAACTTAAAGCTTTACATTCATGATAATGTTATTAAATTTCTCATAAAAATTGAAATTGGAGAAGAAATAAAAAATACCAGAACTATAAATACTTATAGGTATTATGTTTAATTCGCTCGAACTATTAGTTTATATTTTGGTATTATTTATAATGCACTAGTCATCTTGACTTATATTTCTTATCATTTATGATAATCTTATTAATGGAGACGTTTATTACTAGTTATATATTAAGCATATTTTAACACTTTGACTGGAGGATTTCTAAAACACTGCTGTAATGCTCTCGAATTAAGAACAAACCCGAATCATCTTTAACCCAATTTTGCCTAAACTTCATATTTCTATTCATCATCTGGATATATCACTTGTCTTTGATGATAACTTATTTATGAAATTTTTGGGATTCCTAGGGATTGAAAAGGTTAACTATGCAGGGAATCCAATATCAGGGAGAACACATGTTAGATGTATGGATGTTCCCTCCTCTCACGTTTCTCAGTCTCCCCCAAGAAAACCATGTGCAGCTATTTATTGCAAGTAGATCTTCATTTTCCTCCATGTGGCTACCAGTCATAGGAGTCATACTAGGCAGGCCCGGGCCTAGACTAGACACTAGTCTGTATCTAGAACAATTGGATCATTCTTAAATCTTGGTTCTTTTCTATTTTACTTCATCCCAAGGTGTTTCTAATGGTGATCATAGATGGTACCGTAGGTAGTCAAAGGCAATTCCAAAATTATCTAGATCTCGTTGTGGCCCCTTGGTGAGCAAGTATTGAACTGAATTAAGGTAGCAGTATTTATGAAATATTACAGGACACAATTTGAAAAGAGGCCAGTTTTAATGTTGATTCTGACCAAATATTTGGGACAGAAGATGAAATATGAATCAGACTACAGAAATAGTCAGTATTCTCCCAAACATTTGTCCAATTCTCAATAATTTTGTCTGCAGATTATTCTCTTAGGTTTAAGAGCATCTAAACAATATATTGTCAGCAGGATTATGAATTCCTCAGTTATTTTTCTATGGGCCGACGCCTGGTGACTGTTAGTGAAAATGCTTTCCAGCAGCAAGTAGAAGCATCAGCATTATTGGCTGCTGTTGGCACACGCAGACTGCATGCTAATCTTGGTCAAGTGCGATTGCGGGAGGTTGGCTGTTTAGTAACACGGGAATTGGTTTGGATATTGAAGATGATAAATGATGAAAAAATGGGCCGGCGCAGGCATTAAAGTCAGATTAGTTGTCAGGGTGAGGCTGAGCAGATTTCACAGCAGCAGGTTGTTTGAGCTGAGCGATATTTCACCTGCAAAGGTCACGACCTTGAGCAAAGGTCAGCCATAGATTATTTGCTTAGGGTCAAGGTCATTTTTCTTCCACATTCTTAGCTGCTAGATGCTTATGCTGAAGAATTTCAGTTCTGCCTGGACTGCTCAGTGCCATGCCTATAATGAGATGATCTTAGCAACGCGCTGTATGGATTCATAATACTTTCCAAAGTAACTTAGGAATTCATCAAAAGTTCACAAATAATATAAAGAATTGATGTGTGTAGGGTTATGATAATTATTTTGCTATCAAATATCTCCCAGAAATTGGTAAAAAATAAATAAAATGAATACCATTGCATACAATAATTTTCTTTGTTCATTGATCTGACAAACAGGTTATAAGAGTCATTTATCACTTAATTGCACTTCTGTGAGGTCTTAACCCTCCTGATGCTGAGGTTACTTTTGTCAGAAAAATACATGAAAGTCGTCTTAGCCCTGTCATGTTGGTATTAATCGGAAAGCTCTTGCTGACTGCTATGGGATGAGTACCATTTGTCATGGTTTCAGTCATTTCTCAGCTTTTTGTCATCATTTCATGTTGACAAAATTAGCCACCAGCAGAAAAAGTATTAAGAAAAAATAGTCAGGATCTAGAAAAGTCCTTGGCACATTAGTTTGTCTTTTTTTTTGCATTATCTAGGTCAAGATTACCTAAATCAATCCACTTCAAGTCCACAAGGGCTTAAAACTGTGAAATGTCTTTATTATCTAGAGTAGCTTGTGTATGTGTTTTGGAAACCTGTTTCTTGTTTAGGGTCAGAGGTTAGGGTGAGATTGGGGAATGTGCAAGTACTGAGTGTAAGAGTGAAGAAGTATGGAAAACAGCACCACAACTGACAGCAGTGACAGTTGTGAGAGTGACTTAACCCTTTCATGCCTGGGGATCTCTTGACAAGTGTTGTCTGGACCATCCACTCTTTTGAACATAACTTAAGTATTATGCATAAGTTCACCAAACTTTTGAAGGAGAGTTGTTAGTGTCACTGTGGGTTTCATCGACATTTCTCCTTCAAATATTTCCGAAAATATGTTTCCATGAGGAAAATGTCACCAAATAGTCTGGACTTTTTTGGCTGGAGATTTTGTCACATTTTGCGGTAACTCAGATAATGAATATCTAATAACTCCTGTGTTGGTAAGGTTCTGATTAAGATTTTTCTTCTAATTACTTTTCAATGTATTTTATTCTTCTTTTTTATGTTGTTTTTGATAGACAGATATTACGAAACTAGTCTGTTTTGACGTGCCGTGGGCGGGCCTGTATGGGTTAGTTCATGTTGAAATCCCTACACATCCATCATAGCAAGATAAACAGCCACCACAGGTCCCACCCCTTCCACCCCCACAGAGAACCCTCATCATTACCCCAGCAGGGGTGTCTTAATGGAGGGGTGTCCCTTAAATACCCCTCACCACCAGCCTCAGTGATACCCCGTACCCCATTAGCCTCATGGGGTGTTGGTCAACTATCAAGGGACTGGTAATCTGGGTGTAATTATTGAGGCTGTAAATAAATAGAGTTACTCTCTCTTAAACCAAGTTACTCTGATGATCTATAGCCACCAGACTAGCCACAATGTAGCCACCGGACTAGCCACAATGTAGCCACCGGACTAGCCACAATGTAGCCACCGGACTAGCCACAATGTAGCCACCGGACTAGCCACAATGTTGCCACCAGACTAGCCACAATGTAGTCAATAGGCTAGCCACAAAGTTGCCACCATGCTAGCCACAATGTAGCCACCAGACTGGCCACAATGTAGCCACTAGACTGACCACAATGTAGCCACTAGACTGGCCACAATGTAGCCACTAGACTGGCCACAATGTAGCCACCAGACAAGCCACAATGCCACCAGGCTAGCCACAATTCTAGAGATGACTTCATCTCATTCTTGTCTAGCAATCTTTACAAGTGTCATTCTTTTGTAATAACATTTGAAATTCATTATAAATCACAAAAATAATTGAAGGAGAGCTATTGGTTGGGTTCTGATCAATATCTCTCCTTTAAATATGTTCTGAGAAATGTCTCAGGTCAAAAGGATAATTGCCAAAATGTTGTATAAGATTGGAAAGCTGGATTGGAAATATCTTGCACCTCCAGGCGACTTGGGTGTCCTCTTTAGTGTAGTCATGGCTGTGTTTACAACTTCTAGCTCGGCCTGGGAACCAGATAAATGAAGTCATGGGTTAAGGCCCACTACTGGTCAGCCATGGCTCTAGTCCTTTGACCAGTGGTCAGAACCTGTAACTTGTACCCTTTTCTGCCAAGTGTATGTGTTTAAAATGGCATTCTTTAAGAGGTCAAATGAGGGAGTTTCCTATGAGGAAAACTGAGACGATTTTCATTCCCTTGGCAACTGCATATGGGAAAATATGCCCACCCTTTGTGGTTTAGAATCCTTGAAGGAAGAAAGGCAGTGACAATCATTGAGGTTTATGCGATTTCAAGATAAGCTTATTATCTTGATATCCCGTCATATGATATCTTAGGAAGTTCAGCTGAGTGCAAAATAAAACTCCACCCAACATTGAGTATTATTGTTTTGGGGAGGGTACTGCACATATGTTGAAAATGAATAGCTCTCAATAACAAGCTAATTCATGTAGTAAAGTGTTTTTTGCATACTTGCACAACAACATCATTTAATAAGGACAATGACGCACAGTCATACATAGTTGAAACAAGGACTTCCCTTATATGACATCCATGGTGTAACATACAGTACAGAAATGATATCTATTATATACAGATGGCACCGGAGTGTGCTATCTAGAGTGATCAGTTGGGAATTATACTGCTTAAACAATTCATTTATTTATCAATAGTATGAAATAAATATCTGCATAGCAGGGTCCTTAATTTATGTATGAGAACTGACGTTAATGGCAGTAAGGGCTTATTATCTGTTAACAGATTTTTTTTTTAAGTATAAACTATGTCAGTGGCATATGCAAGTATGTTGACATCAAAGCACTGTTTTGTTGGATATTTGACAGAGATGTGTTGATCCCTTTGTGTATAACAGTGCATCTTTGTATATCTTTTTCAAATATCCCTTAATTCATGATGAATGGGTTGTGTTAAGTAATGGTAAGTTGATAGATCAGATATGCACTCCAGATGTGAATAGCTCACTTCACTGAATATCAGACAGAGGTTCATTATAATAACTACTTGAGGGTGTTCATTGTCTTCAGTACTTGGTTGGGTCCACACACCCTCCCCCAACCCCCACCCCATCCATATGCTGCGTGCCTATTATACTATATTGCCAGGCCAGGGTCAGAGTGGATCAGGAAAGGGTGTGACTAGACAATGCAACATGACACTGATGTCACACCTATTGTTATGATCCTCCTATTGTTTTGTTGTTCTCAGACATTTGCTGTACGCTCAGCAAATTAATTGGTGAAAGACCACTGAAAGCATGCTTAAAATACTCTGTTAGGAGAGGTTGTATTTCCTAACAAGTAAAGTAATCAGTTTTCCATCCCAGGGAGATTTAGTCCTGGTCTATACTATAAGGCAGGTGGTCTCTCAGCTGGTAATCTCTTGCCCAGGTTTGACCCTTCCTTTGAATTAGGATGTTGATTTTTCTGCCATTTCTAGCTAGCTAATAGTGCAGGAACCAGTGGAACTTCATGACAATTCATAGACTACATGACATTTTCAACATTTTATTGGGATTACGAGTAACTAAAGGCTTCTTCAAACTATCTAATTTGTAATTATATTTTACCTGTGTTTAACGAGAGAGAGAGAGAGAGACGAGAGAGAGAGAGAGAGAGAGAGAGAGAGAGAGAGAGAGAGAGAGAGAGAGAGAGAGAGAGAGAGAGAGAGAGAGAGAGAGAGTCAGTGTCAGAGTCAGAGAGAGAGAGAATGGGAGAGAGTCAGAGTCAGAGTCAGAGAGAATGGGAGAGAGAGAGAGTGTGACAGAGAGAGAGAGTTAGAGTCAGAGTCAGAGAGAGAGAGAGAGAGAGAGAGAGAGAGAGAGAGAGAGAGAGAGAGAGAGAGAGAGAGAGAGAGAGAGAGAGAGAGAGAGAGAAAGAGAGAGAGAGAGAGAGAGAGAGTATTCACAACAACTCTGAAATGATTAATATGCATACATCTCAACTTTTGTTTGGGGGTCCCTACCAGTGTCAGGGTGCTGAAGGGTAATTCATATGGGGTGACGGGTCAAGTGTAGGGGTATTGTAAGGGGTACGGCTACCATGTGAGTCGCTCGCACCCTTTCTTGGCTACGCTCTCTCCCACAGCTCCCAGGGCTCCAGGTAAACTGCCTACTATCATGGAGGCCATGTGTGAGTCATCTTATTATGGGATGGTTGCCATGGTAACTAGGAGATGGTCTGGTAATATGTTAACCCTTTTCTTCCTGCATTAAAGAGGCCAACAATATTGCACACAGGAGGTCAGGCTAGGTCAGGCGGACTATTCTGTGGAAATGAATATAATCCTCTGCATGCCAGATTGCCTGCTGGATGGATATGTTTCAAATATGTTTCATCTAAATATTTGCTCATTTTTCATCTAAATAGGCCCTATATATATTTTTCAAAACATGTATTTAATAATTTTTCTCTTTCAGAAGTGTTTTACTAATTTGATTTCAACTGGGCCATTTTATTGATGTATATAGAAATAAAGTTATATCATTATTAAGTTGAGTTTGATGTTTTGTGATGAAATAGAACAATGAATGTATAATTCCTCTGTCTGATTCTTTGTTTTATTTTTTCAGGACTTTTGAGGGTTACAATGCTACGATCTTCGCCTATGGACAGGTAAGTTGGTTGTGCTAACCAGTTTGCTTCTCTAGTTCACACACTGTCTGACCCGACAACTTTGAACATAATATATCAAAAAAGTAATATTGGAAGAAATGTTTGAAGAGGTGTTAATCACAACAGGAACATCTCTTTTAAACCTCCCAATGCTGAGGCTACTTCCATCAAAAGCACAAGTATGCAATGTTTTTTGAAAACCATCTAAACCTTGTCATGTTGGTATTCATATGACAGCTCTAACTGAGTACTTTCAAATGAGTACCCATATGCTAGGGTTTCAGTAATTTTTCAGCTTATTTGTGTCATTTTGTATTGGCAAAATTAGCCACCAGCAGCATAAATGTTAAATCCAGTATTTCTCAAAATATTGCTTTATTGTCAAGATAAGAGAAGCGAAGAATCTTTAAGGATGTTTTGTCACAGATATGCCACAAAAAAATTAATTTAAATTGTATACTACTTTTACTTTGAATAAGATTTACTCAATAGTCCAATAAATCAACCTTGCCACATTCTTCCAGGTACAAATTTGAAAAACTTTCTACAGGTACCTACGAAGCTGTTGTGCCCTTGTTTATCAAGACACTTGTTTTTGTTTGCCCTCTAAATTGATTAGGGGCTTTGTGTAAGGTTATTCCTAAAAAGTTATTTTCTCATAGATGTAGTCATGCCTGCAGTTATAAGCCTTTTGCTCACAGCATGAGTCTGTCTAGCTACAGAAACATCAAAAGTTAGAAAAATTCCTCTGGAATAGAAAGTCGAGCTTGGAGATGTTCTACAAGTGTATGTTTTTCAAAGGGATAGCTATCTGTAGGAGTCTGGTGGCTCTCAAGTCTGATCTCACTGTAGGGATCACTGATCACAGTGTTTGTTATTGTCTGGGGCTGACATCTGGTGGCAGAGTTTGGAACTAAATGTGTTGATTTCTTTACATCTGCACACTGCTGGTGCTCAGTGCTAGTGAGTTAGTATTATGTATATGAGTACACAATTACTTATGGGGGTGAAAGGTATTTGATAATTAATGTGTAATCTCTCTTTTTGTACACCTGTCAACATTTTCTTTTCTCACAACCAATATTTATTAGTTTTGAGTGGGAAATAGATACTTAGATACTCATGCTTATTTGATTAATCCACCAGGTTTTCGTTGTCCATGAAGAGAGAAGTGTTTTTTTTATAGGATGAAGTCCTTAATATTTGTAACTAGTCATAAAATTAATCAAAACTTAGAAATGAACCCTCCCCCAAAACAAAATTGTATGAATGGATATCAAAACGTACCAAGGGTTTTGGTGTTTGTCCTAAATTTGTCACTCTTGAATATCAACTCTTTTATTTTGGCCTTTGTTATATATTAAATCTATTTCAATCTGGAATGCCTATATGGTCTCATAACTTTGAAAACATCTCATCAAATGGGGTATTGTTTGTAAGATATTTGAAGAGGGATTGTTAAATCCACCAGGAACAATAACATGAATTTATAAGTACATGTATCTCAAATTATTGCTTGTTCATCAAGATAGATCCAAATGTCCCATACAATGTGTACACTCTAGATGTAAATCGGTAAATTTAAATTTTGTTCCCCCTAATCACAAAATTTTGCGTTTCTCCTCACACAATTTCTATAAACAGGTGTTTTCCCATTGAATTCTGATAATATCTTTAAGGGTAGAATGCAGCCAATACATTCACACTGTTTCTCTTACATTGTGGCATTTCTCTTGCAGACGGGTGCCAGTAACTGTTACATTATGGCCTTTGCTATGTAGTTATTTTATTTAATCCTATGGTATTTTTGATCCCCCGTAATCACAAATTCTCGCATTCCTCTTCAGACGGGTGCAGGAAAGACGTACACGATGGGTACGGGGTTTGACGCGGAAGACATGCGGCAGGAGGAGACGGGTATCGTACCGCGCGCCGTGGAGCACCTCTTCAACGGCATCGAGGAGCGGAGGCGCGCCGCCATAGAGAGAGACGAAACACCGCCAGACTTCAAAGTTAATGCACAATTCATGGAGGTAAATACATTCAAATATTGTGATTGGTTAAAGACTCAAACCTAGACTTCAAAGTTAATGCACAATTCATGGAGGTAAATAAAATCAAGTATTGATTAAAGACTCAAATTTCTCAAGACTTCAAAGTTAATGCACAATTCATGGAGGTAAATACAATCAAATATTGTGATTGGTTAAAGACTCAAACCTAGACTTCAAAGTTAATGCACAATTCATGGAGGTAAATAAAATCAAGTATTGATTAAAGGCTCAAATTTCTCAAGACTTCAAAGTTAATGCACAATTCATGGAGGTAAATACAATACACTTTTATTATGATTGGTAAAGACTAATTTATCAGAAAACAAGCTTTATATTTTTTGGAAGGGAATGTGTAAAGGCTTGGGGCATGGGGAGAACAATGTCATGTTAATAAGTGCAGAGTACTTCATACTGAAATATCATATCGTGTAGTATAATGCTCAAGAGTTCCTCCAGAAATTGTTGGCTGGATCTGAAATACTTTTGATGATAACTTTGGAATTGAAGGAGAGTTGTTGGTAGTTTTCTTATTAACATTTCTCCTTCAAATATTTTCCCAACTATGCCATCCCTTGATAGATATCATAAAAATTGTCAGGCTGCTTTTGGTCGCTGTGAGCATTAATTGGTTTATTGCCACTAAACTTGTAATAACAACTGTAATAGTTTATTTGTCTTTGTATTTCTGACTCATGCCTTAATTTTTGTTTGTTTATTTCAGCTATATAATGAAGAAATCATAGATTTATTAGACACTACAAGAGATCCCGTGGACAGGGTAAGAATTTCTAAGATGTAATGAATAACAGGATTTGATAGTAGTTTTGTAACCAATTACCTAGGGGTGTCATCAATATGGCTCATATCGATATATCAATAACTCTCCTCAAACAATACAGCCTGCTTACACTTGGCAATACACATTTCAATGCATTGATATATCAGAAAAAATGAAAATGGAAAATAGTCAAAATAAAATCAGTGATGGATCTTGCTAGTACTGAGGGCGACATGCTTTTAAAGCAGGTAATATGTGTAATATTACCCTAAGTAGACCGATCCGTATCATGTGAAGAAATAGTTCCATATTTAATCATCAGTTGTCTTTCATGGTTATAATCAATTTCATTCAACCAAAGAATTTAGTCTGAGGAATATATTTTTATTCCGATTAAGAGATCGTAACTTACTCCATTGTAACAAAGTAGATATCATGGAGGAATATCTTATGATTTTTATATTCTAACGCGTGTTTCTCATTTCAGGGTCGGAAGTCACACATCAAGATTCATGAGGATGCTTTAGGGGGTATATATACTGTAGGAGTCACACAAAGGCCAGTTACTTCTTTACAAGATGTAAGTCTAATATTATACTTCACAAAATGAAATGATAGTGAGGGCAGTTCTAATATTATACTTCACAAAATGAAATGATAGTGAGGGCAGTTCTAATATTATACTTCACAAAATGAAATGATAGTGAGGGCAGTTGTACTAGTAGTGCTTGCGGAAGCACTGGCAGTAGCATTTTGTAGTAGTTAAGTTAGCAACAGCTGCAGCAGGAGCAACAAAAGAAGAAGAAAAAGTAGTAGTAGTAGTTACAAGTAGTAGTAGTAGTAGTTGTTGTTGTAGTAGCAGTAGCAGTAGCAGTAGCAGTAGTAGTAGAAGTAGTAGTAGTAGTAGTAGTAGTAGTAGTAGTAGTAGTAGTAGTAGCAGTAGCAGTAGTAGCAGTAGTAGTAGCAGTAGCAGTTGTAGTAGTAGTAGTAGTAGTAGTAGTAGTAGAAGTAGTAGTAGTAGTAGTAGTAGTAGTAGTAGTAGTAGTAGTAGTAGTAGTAGAAGTAGGAATAGAAGAAGAAGAAGTAGTAGTAGTAGTAGTAGTAGTAGTAGTAGTAGTAGTAGTAGTAGAAGTAGTAGCAGTAGTAGTAGTAGTAGAAGTAGTAGTAGTAGTAGTAGTAGAAGTAGTAGTAGTAGTAGTAGTAGTAGTAGTAGTAGTAGTAGTAGTAGTAGTAGTAGTAGTGGGAATAGAAGAGGAAGAAGTAGTAGTAGTAATAGTAGTAGTAGTAGAAGAAGTAGTAGTAAAAGAAGTAATAGTAGCAGTGGCAGCAGCACAAGTTCATTGCGATATTTTGAATATTCTGCTATTTTTCCTTCAGACGATGCAGGCCCTCCAGAGTGGGGCGTTGTCTCGGACCACTGCCAGTACCAATATGAAT
Source organism: Maea johnstoni (assembly GCA_963942565.1). Taxonomy (NCBI): domain Eukaryota; kingdom Metazoa; phylum Annelida; class Polychaeta; order Spionida; family Magelonidae; genus Maea; species Maea johnstoni. Next base: position 3,000,297 of record OZ012693.1, read on the forward strand.
GCACAGTTCTTTCTATCACATGCGATATCATGAATATCTTCTATTTTTCCTTCAGACGATGCAGGCCCTCCAGATTGGGGCGTTGTCCCGGACCACTGCCAGTACCAATATGAATGCACAGTCTTCTCGCTCACATGCAATCTTTACCCTCCACATCAAGCAGCAGAGAGTGGTCAAGGCGGAGGTAGGTGGTCATCCTGGGTTCTATTGTGTCCTATCTGTAGTATGGGGGTTTCATAACAACAATATACAGGGTATTTTGTATTGTAAAATGAGGGAATGGTGTCCAACGAGATGCTGAATTGTAAAGCTTGGGGACTTTGTGTCATTTGAGTTACAGATTTAAATAATTTTTATCATTTTCAGCCAAAACCATCTTGATATCTACACTTTTCAAAGCTACAATAGAGAATAATCAATTTCAATTGTTCCATTACCTTTACAATCTATTGAAAACTATAGATTGTTTTCTATTATTGGCCAGTGAGTATTATTACATGGCTTTCTTGCTTACAACACTTACTCAAACCCCATTTAATTGTTTATAGGCTACATTGTTGGATGCCTACCATTGGCACATGAAACTCTTCTTCCCTTATTTCTGACATTCTTTTTTCCTGAATTTTTTCCTTTTTTCCTGACATCCTCCCTTTCTCTCTCTGCAGGACGTGGATGATGAGGAAGAGAAGGATCGAGACACCACTCAGGCCATGAATGACTTTGAGACGCTGACGGCCAAATTCCACTTTGTTGATCTGGCTGGCTCGGAGCGACTGAAGAGAACAGGGGCGACGGGGGATAGACAGAAAGAGGGAATATCTATTAACTGTGGATTGGTAAGTACTAGACTACAGGGGTGTCCAAGTATGCAAGTCCCATGCCACAGACTAGCAGTCCTAGAGCACAGCATGTTTTTGTTGATTAAAGTGGCTTGTGGGGTTAATTTGTTAATATAGGGTCATTTTGAGATTTTTCACAAATGTTAAACCCTTTATTCTTTTCCTTATAATCAGACCAATTGTGAATGTCTAGGCAATCATCGTGCAAAGCGAGAGACCATCTATTACAAAAGCAACCATGACTTGTACACAAGCAGGAAATCGTATTTCACCAAGACGTGGTCCTTTCAAACATGCATCTTAGGTATCAAATGTTAACAGATTTGCTTGAAATTTTCAAATAGAAGAAAAATAAATTTGTTGTACAAGATATGGATTTCTTTTTAATGTTGAGAGGTTTTCAGTTGATGTGATGCTATTTTCTCTTATATTTCAGCTTGCCCTGGGTAATGTGATATCAGCTCTAGGTGACAAGGCCAAAAAGGGAAGCCACGTGCCATATCGGGATTCCAAACTTACGCGATTACTACAGGATTCCTTAGGAGGAAACAGGTGAGTTTTAGATAAAATGAAATAGAATGAATAATAAATTTGGGATTAAATAAAAAGAAAGTTGGCAGAAACAGGTCAGTTTGCAATATTAGACGATTGGTTGAATAAATGAAAGTGGATTCTGTATGATACAGATTTTTTAAAAATAAGTAATTTCCTAAGCAGTTTTTTTTTGTGTTGATTTGGCTCCAACTTGATTGTCATTTCTACCTATCAAAGGTTGATATTTCATTAGCATAATTGATCATTTGTATGTAACATTCCATCAATATTATTTGATGCTAGATTTCTGTGAATAAATTGCAATGAACAGAATCTATTTAGTGTTAAACCTATTCTTAATTTTGTCCTTTTTGCCGACATGTCCTCTTACCAGTATATCCTTCTCATTTCAGTCGCACTCTAATGATTGCGTGTATTTCACCATCAGACCGGGATTTCATGGAAACACTAAACACGCTGAAGTACGCGAACCGAGCACGTAACATTGAGAACAAGGTGATGGTGAACCAGGACAAGACGAGTCGGCAGATCTCTGCGCTACGGCAACAAATCATCCAGCTACAGGAAGAGCTATGTGAATATAAACAGGTACGAAAAAAGGGCCTTGCACCAGTTGCATAAAACATCCACGTTTCACCATCTATAGACTAGGCTCCTAGTCGAGAGAGTTGACATTCCCTTTTGTGTTGTCCAAGCAGTGTGGTGTAGTACCTACAAATGGATGAAAAATAGGAAGTTCCTGCAAGATATACCTTACAGCACACAATTTTAGCAGAAATTTTACTTTCAAAAGTAGTTTTTTTTTCACATCTCTGAGGTTTCACGCTGTTTCTTATCTGATTTCTTTCCCGCTTTGTTCACTGTCATTGTTCTTGTCCTTGCAGGGTAAGCGGCTGTGTGACGCGGACGGTGTCGAGTCCATCAACGACATGTTCCACGAGAACACGATGCTCCAGACAGAGAATAACAACCTGCGCATCCGCATCAAGGCCCTCCAGGAGACCGTGGACACCCTCACTGCCAGAAACACACAGCTATTGGCCGAGAGGGCGCTAGAGAATATCGCTAACATTGGAGGTAGGCATTGGCAACTTGAATATTTTCACAATACCCTACAATATAAATACTGGCGAACTTGCATATGACGGACCACTGTACACCAGACTTTTGGCTATGACGTACGATATGCTTGGTCCCAATCCCATGCATATCAAGTAGGTGTCATATGTATATGACAGACTTTGCGTATGACAGACCAATTTTTCCAGTCCCATTGAGTCTGTCATATGCAAGTTTGCCTGTATTTTCATAATGATAGGACATGAGAAAGAGTACATTTAGACTTAGAAGAATAAAAACAAGTGGATATGAAACAATCAGGCCACGGTGAATAGCCCAAAAGTTACGTTATGCGCATGTTGCTGTGCAGCTTTCTCTGTAATGTAAACGATTGAGAGCCCTCATTGGTCTTTGACTAGGAGTGTAATCGATACCAAGGAATCGGATGGTATCGACGATCCCATGGAAAAGATCGCTATAAAATCTCATAGCAATCATTCCGATTCCGGAATCGGTAAAATGTTGATACTAATTGACGCTAACTTTTTCATATTATTGCAATGCAATAAGATGACAAAGTAACTAGACAACGCCAGTCAGTAGCTCAGTGCGCCAGGTAATCTAATCTACTACCTTAAAAGGAAATTATTAGCATGGGAATTTTAAAACAGTGTAGCATCTGATACTCTTTTAAACCGAAATGCTATGATTCTTCCCTCTATATACGTCGGTAGGAATCGGAATCGGAATCGGAAAGAACCGGGTTTTTTTATTACCGATTCCGATTCCAAACCTTTGATACCGATCACACTCCTATCTTTGACTCATTATAACTTCACCACTGAGTCCAGATTCGAGACCCCTGAGATAGCCAGGTCTTCGCTATAGCGCATATGATAATTGGTCTCTTGCTACATATCCTTTCTTTTATTCATCTAAGATTTAAAGCAGTAACCAATGTTTTCACATTACTCAGTTAGTCAGAAATCCTCAGAAATTTTAGATATAAGAAACAAACCTCACTTGGGTAGTTTTCTTGTATGATTATGATGTAGTGGTACCAACCAATTTTCCATATGTACTTTCAAGTATTAGCTACTACCAAGAGACTAATATTAGCTGATATGTTTGGTGGGATCTATTTGTGTAGAAAAACAATATAAAGGCCTAAATCGACCTTTGAAGGTACTGAACTTTTAACTATTATTGCTCACAGCGGCCAATACCAGCCTGACAATTTTGATGAAACCTTTCAGGCTTTAACACAATTGGCAAAGTATTGGAAGGAGAAATCTTGATCAGGAAATTACCAACAACTCTCCTTCAAATATTTTGTAAAATCATTCTCAATTCAAAAGTTATCTTCAAAAGTATCATCGATCCAGCTGACAATTCCTGGATTTACTCTTCAGTGTTAGTGGGTTAATAACAAGTCATCAAGGTATGTTAATGTTTATGTTTCTATATCTTACAGATGACGATGGTGAGTATAGACAGCCATTGCGTAGTCCATGCTTTAGCACCTTTACCCCTACACCACATACACTCATGCTACAACCTCTCACTGTGTTGCTATATCAGATATTAATAATTTTCCTTTCGTTTTTTCTCAAGAAGGCTCTTAGAATTCATTGTGTATGAGTTTATATAGTTAAAATGTACCAGTTTCAACATTCCCAATGATATCTTTGGAAACTATTTGTATAAGAGATGTTGATTGAACCAAACCAAAAACTTTACTTCAAATACTTTCTTGATTTCTTGCTTTCTTCATAGGTCAATTCCATTAGTATTAGATCCAGTCTGTCATTATTAAGGGATAGTCTTGAGCATGAATAGGTTAAAGATTTTCTTTAAAAATAGCAAATGAGTTTTTAGGGTTACCCCATCCATTGCTGGTACGGGTTTGGAAGAGTTGCTAAAGGACACCTGTAGTTCAAGCTTTACACTAGAATAATTTAACAAATGTAGCAACCTTTTTCTTGTCACTCTACAATCAAAGTCTTGTTGTGTGTTTTGTTCAGGACACTGTGAAGTTGTGGTGCATTTTAGCCTCCATTTCTTTGTCATAGATCATTATTTATGCTTATTTATCATTTGGTGCATTTTTACTGACTTTCCTCAATCTGTATTTTTACGAATTTTGTGATGATGTCGTAATTATTGACTTATCTTGATTTTAGTGTATTATGGATTTTTTAGCAAAGTTTATCACTTTTCCATTCGAAGATTATATCTAGAACCGACATGGTTTGATTTATCCAGAATATCCATGAGTTGAAAGATGATTACTTCACGAAAGTAACTAATTTTGACACCAGTAAACTTTGTGAAAAATGTTGTTTCACTTTCTCTTTAGCTTTTTGGGCATTAGAAGGTTAAACTTTCATAACTTACATTATTGATTATTGACTCTAAAAAGGTCTGGCTATTTTGTTAGTATCTAGCTAACAAAATTGACATTTGTAAATTATTTGAAGGAGAAATGATAATCCAAAATCCACTAACAACTCATACTCAAAGTGTTGAATAATTTATACTTTATTCGAAAGTTAGTATCAAAGGTTTCCTAAATACAGAAGAAACTTATCTCAGCATGAATGGCTTTACAAGACAGGCATTCTTTATGAATGAAATCCCCACCATTTTGGTGTCTATGATAGATGTTCTCCTTAAGGTAATTGCTCTTGGAACCGTGCCGTGGTTGTGTTAATATTTCATGTGTTTACTCTTTATTCTTCCCTCCAGGAGAGAAGAGCAGTGACGAGATCACCAGCCTCATCCAGGGCTACATCAAGGAGATTGAAGAGCTGCGAACCAAGCTCGTGGAATCGGAGGCCGTGTGTGAACAGATACGTCGCAATGCCGCGCGTACGCCCTCACGGAGCTCCATGAGCCCGATGACCAACCGACCAATGACAGCCATGACGACAACCAGCCAGGACTTCGATCTGATCAGCTCTCCGCAAGGCAACGTGAGCTCTCTAATCGAGGAGGCCAAGAAAGATCTGAAGCGTTTGAAGAAGAAGGCGGTTAAAAGGCAAGATGTGATATCGGAGGAGACAGAGAATACGGAAAGGTAGTACACGTTTTGGGGCTGACAGTCACCAAGATGTTTAAATACAGGAGACAGCAAAATCTGAAAAATATTGCTCCAAAATTGAACCTTTTTTAATGAATTGAAAAAAAATCCAGATAAATAATTACTGAATTAACGTCAGTTAAATAATTTACCCCAAATCAACTTTATTAATGATAAAAATCATTGTACCTTTAAGAGTAAACCTAAGATTATTACTCCTTACATTTCGCTGCATACTCTAAGCTCTTCACCCTAGCATCCACAGAGTGCCCCAAAATACCTGACAAATTTCAAGATTTTTCGCTTGTTAAGAAAAAATGACCATCATCAAATTACTTTCATCAAATTATTTCATATTTTTCAAAATGTTTTTATGAATTAAAAGTATGCATATTATTCTACTCTAAAGGGACTCAAAAGATAAATAGGTAAAACTTGTAACTATTGATGATATTGAGATCAACATTCTTCCTGCTGAAAATTACCTTTAAACTTCTCCATATCATATCGTATCCTATCTTAACATGGTGTTAACTGACCAAGTCTCCCAAAAGGTTTGTACCCCTGCAGTATTCCGTATCAAATCCCTTTTATTCATTTTTATTTCACCTTTGTTTGGAACAATCCCCTCTTTTCTATGATTATCCATTTGGATACTCCTCCCCACTTATATATTATTGCATTTTTACTTCCATACTCACTTTTGCTGTCATCCTCTTTTTATAAGAACAGAAAAAGTAACTTGGGACCATACCAGTCTAGATAAAAATTTGTTGATAATGATTCCTACTTATAGTATTTTATTATCCTTGTCAAAAATGTATGAGTTTGTATAGGTGAAAAACCAATCATATCCATTTTAAGGTGCTGACTGGGTTTCAAGATTAGAAACCAGATTTTATAGGAGTTGCCTTTTCTGAAGAAGGTGTGGGTCACCATTTATAATGAAAATAAAATGAAAGTCATTTTCTTTTTAAAAGAATTGTGTGTCACTCAAAAACTCTTTTACCTGGAAACTCTTGATTCTTTATCTTCTCGCCAAGAAATACCAATTACCTTACACATGCGTCTATACTGGTTTTGGGCCCTGGATATTTTTCTGTGTATTTGTTACTGTTGCAATTTGTTATGTATTTTATCTTATGCACATTGGACCTCCGTTTTACCACCTTTTAATTTGTTTAGAAGTTTAGAGAAACAATGGTACCTCTAGGCTCTAATAGCACCTATTATACCATTTTCCCTTTCTTCCTTAGTGGGCCCCAAAAAACACCTTGATATGATTTTGATACGTGTTATTTTCCCAACAAAGCATCTTTAGGAAATTATATGAAGAAGAAGTGTCAGAAATGTTTTTTAAAAGCTTACCTACCACTCTCCTTCAAATATTTTTCCCACAGTATTATTCCAGAAGTAGCATAGTTACAGAGAACATCTTTAAGAACAATAGGTATCAATCGGTTCATTTTGGAAAATCATTTTTAATTTCCAAGTTGTCAAAAGTGTTAGAGATCCAAATCAGAAAATATATAGGAACTCTATTTAAGCATGAATGAGTGTAAGTGTATGTACATATAATTTCAATTGCATTGAATTATCCTCAATGCAGTTTGATATAAAATCTGTGTTCCGCAATAATTTACAAAATGCTTCATTCAATATACCTGTTTCTTTGATATGAAAGAGTAATTCTGGAAGGTATGAGTACTTGAAGTTGCATTCTATAAAGGATAGCAATGTATTTGGAGTATTCTTAATTAATTCTAGAAAATGAATATTTATTTACTACACAGTTCATGTGTCATCTGTTGGGAAATACATTTGAAATGTTACACTAGTGAGAGAAAGTACTCTTCATGAAAGTGATATGTTTACATGATATAGCTTTCGTCTTTAGTGATAGAAAGTATGATCTCAGCATCGATCATATTGGATCAGATTTATATGAAAATTATTCATTTGTCAAAAATTAGAAAAGAATAATTGATTTAAAAATATTTATTTTGTAATAATAGTGATCAAGTCATAAATAAGAGTATAAAATCATTTGAAAGAAAAAATACATGAGAAAAGTTTAAGTTTGTTCCTAGATTAATAAGATATATGTTTTTTCTTACAATCACAATGTGTAAATTCAAATAACATTTCTGATCTGTAGGAAAATAGATTGTTAAAGCATTTCTGCAGGATACTAACATGAGACCTGTTTTTGTTGCTATAGTGATAAGGAGAATGTCCCTGGCGACGATGAGAAGGGTGAGAATGAGGTTGAGGAGGGAGAGGAGGAGGAGAATGATGAGGAGGGTCAGGAGAAGTCAGAGGAGGAGTTGGAGGAAGAGGAGGAGGTGGAGGAAGTCGAGGTAGACTCGGTAAGCTAGGTTTTGTTGTCTGTGTCGCCTTGGCAACTGAAGACCCTTAGAGACTTTGTAAAGAGATAGGATTTTTTCCTGTGTCTGGGAAGTATTTTCAATAAATTAGGACCTTTCTGACTAAAATCAAATTTACCCAGTCACACCTGTGGTAGCCTGACTATCTATATAGCATTTTAAAAATTAATTGGAGGAGAAAAGTGCTAAAATCAAATCTACCCAATCATATCGGTAGCAACCTGAAAAAGGCTGGACTATTTTGTTGTCAATGTTGTCTGGATCCTAAACTGGTGTATAGAAAACTCAACAATGATCTTTATTCTAGACGACAATCTTTCATTTTGTTAAATCCTGTGATGCTGTTATTTCAGGCCAATGAAGCGGACCATGTGGAGGATGATGATGAGGAAGACGATGATGGGGTGAGCAGCGAATCAGAGTCTGAGCTGGAAGAGAGAGGTGAGAGACCATTAATTAACAGCACTTTTACTGCCGTAAATGCTCAGTAATTTGGGACACTTTTCAATAAGTGCAATTTTCATGGGTTCTGGGTGCCCCATGTTTCCTGAAAATAACTCCACATAGCTCCATATTTTGTGAAATGGCAACTGGCGATAGATCGAGGGTTACCCAGATTTGCCATTTATTATTTTGCAAAATATTTAGTGTGGTCCAAATTCCTAGGGTGTACTAAATTTCCGAGAATTTATGGTACTCAAAGATAGGGATCAGGATTGGTACTTGATACATTACCAAATATTTATATCCAATAGGAAAAAGTATATAATTATATAATGACAGAAATGCTGTAGTTCTTTGCTCAGCTGTAAACCATACGTAAAGGACAATACCAAATATAAAAAGTTTTCCTTAAAAACTTCAAGGTGTGTTTGCTCTATATTTTGCCTCAAAGAAGATTTAAACTTTATTTCAATATCTCTTAGTTAATGAAAATAATTTTATGAACAAATCACAAATGTCTCTTTTCAATTCACAACAAGACAAATATAGCACAGGTCGTTAATAACAATTTTATTAGTTGAAAATGTAAAGATCAGTGTTAATTTTATTTTTTACTGTAATTTAAAAAGTGTCAATATCAAAGACACAAAATAAAAATGTAGTTGTTGACATATAATCCTTATTCAAAACTTGTTTTGAAAGAATTATAGTTTTAGCATTATTCATATCATTATAACATTCATTTCCAAATCATCCTCACAAGTTTATCCTTCGATCTTTAACAGTGTATGTAATAGGTCTTCCAATTAATTCACAGTGGGAAACCCTAAATTCCTGAATAATAAGTATTTGTCTGGAATTGTTCTACCAGATTCAAACACCAATAAATGCAAATGTGAATAAAATATTTGATGAATGTTCACAATTTAATGTTTAAATTATAACCAAGAATAAAATTGTACTGTTGTCGGTTGTGGGTGAAAATGAACTCCTTTATTTAAAAAAAACATCCCAACACCCATATCTTATTATGCCCCCTGATATTTATATTATTGGTTTCTTAGAGCAGATCATTTATTTTATAGGGAACCACTAACCAACCCACCATTCTTTTCTTACTCTTTCTATCATAGTCATGAGAATATTTTCACATTTCAGATTGGAAACCACTAACATGTAATTCATTTTTTCACTGGTTCTATATTTGGAATATTTTTGATATTATCATATTTGTATATACCACACATGCCATAACTTCACCACCTCCTTGTCACATCATTTTTCTCTTCATTGGAGCAGCCCCGACTAATTTGCATATTTCGTATCGCTTACCATACACCGGACTAACCCCTTTCACTTTCAGCCTCCAAGTCACTGTGGGGACAGATAGCACAAATAACTGGTTGTGAGTCTAAAGACAATTCTCTACCGTATCTATACCCTCCTGTAATGGCTGCCGCTCGCTGCCCATGCTTTAACGATCCATTAATCGACATTCTAGACTACTAGCGCCATCTTGTGGGTCCGATACACACGAATGCCGAAACAAACAAACTCAGTCGCTTAACATGAATGTCTTTTGTCGCTAAAGAATCTAATCCTTTCACTTCATCCTTAAAGTATGAAACAAGTCTTATTAGATGGGAAATATTTTGCTATAAGTTTCATCATCTTCAAAAAATATTTTGTTTGCAAAACATTATTAAACAATTAATAGGGAAATGTTTAGGAAAATCCATCAATGCTTCGAAAATCACAGCTGAATTTGATAAGGCTTGTCAAAAAAGAATATTTTTTTGAATTTGGGATTTTATAAGGTGTTTCGGAAATTAAATTAACACTTTTTTGAATTAGTACATTTATGAATTTGGGATTTGCAACAAAATATTGCAAATATTTGAAAAAAATAAAGCAATTTTTCCACTATGTTTCATACTTTGAGGATGAAGTTGATAATATGCTGCTCATCTTGATGCCTTCACTGCTTATAATTTTTGTGACTTCTGCACCAGATTTCCTTTTATTTTTGGTTGCCATACTACATAATCTATCATCTACGACTACAATATATATACTTGCTGTCCTAAAAATCCATATCCTGACCCAAATGGATATCTATGATATTGCCTCCCAAAAGCAAATGAATTTCTCTTTTTCTTCTTGGATGCACCAACTGCTCAAGCCTGTAATCTTTGCCTCCTTTTGTACTATAACTCAATGCCAGCCCATCTGACCCTTCGACCTTGATCTCCATACTTATGACCTTGAGATGACCTTGACCTGATTAATATGACCTTGTCTTCCAGATACTGCTGGAGATGTATTCTGTGATTCAGTGCACATTCGGGAAGGCCTGGCAGACCTAACCCTTGACATAGCCAATTATATCATGGCCGTTCAGTGTAAACCCCTTTGTTTCTTCCCATCAGCATGCTGCCTGGTTTGAGGAGAAAACAAACAAACAAACAAACGAAATAGGCTGCAAAATGACCTTGTTTACTAACCTGAACTAATGACCAGTTGTGTTCGTAGGAGCGCCCGCTAGTGGTGTCAACTGAAGAAGTATTGCCCCTTCTTTTCACCGCCCCCCCCCCCCCCCCCCCCCCCCCTCCTGGGTGCCATGATCTGTCTGTTAGGTTTTTGATTTTGCAAACTTTATGATTCCCATTTACAAGGATATTTCATTCATCATAGTCACTTTTTGTGCAGCAATTATATCAAAAGATTGCTTTGGGTTTAAATCGCTATGGAGTCATTTCAAGAGGGGTCTACCTCCATTGCTGAGTGATCCGGCAAATCGCAAGCCAAAATCTTGTTCCTCGTCCCTGTATTATTTCATGAGATATGTGAGAAAGTTGCCATTGACATGGGGTTAGTTGGTGGTTTTCTTTGGGTACTCCTGTGTCCTTAAGTAGTAATCACTGCCTACTCCAAATGTCCACCATTGCATTTTGAGAAATTGTTCCATTCATCACATGATGCTTTCCCAATTTAAGAACTAGGCATATGGAAATCTTTAAACCCCTTTTATTTATTTCCATTAAAGCATCAGAGATTATCCAATCCTCTCCCTATCTGAACAATAAAACAGGTTCACCTTTAAATATTGCATTTTACCATTATAGTAAAATAAAAGTATTGACTAACATGACAGTATGCCGCTGGGCTTTGCTTAACCTAACCTCGTATCATGTACTTGCTGTGGAGTAATACCAGTTCCGCTGTTTGTATGAGCTATTAAAACTTCATTTTTCATTTCATTTTTCCCCCATATGTTTATATTTCTTATAGTTTTACACTAGAAACAAGGGTTGTGAGCATGAACAAATTTTAATTTTGTTTGATTACTTTTTGTTTTATCAATGTTTGTATAAAGATATAATTACAGTTATTTTCAGGTGTGTGTGTGTGTATGTATGTGTGTGCTGGTATTTCTAACCCAACTAACCCCCTTGGACATGTCCTTGAAACTATTAGGGGCTGATCCAGATAGATTCCCTTTGATATTCGGGGGGGGGGGGGGGGGGGCTGCAGGGGAGTATATGTAGATCCCTTTTTGTTAAAGTACCAAATTCCAATACAAAACCATTATTTTATTTATGTTAATTATCATTGAAAATAAATCTCACCACCACACACACACCCTCTCCCTTGAATAAGGAAATCTTTGTCTAATGTCCAATATGGCACTGCAATTTAATACCAGATATAAAGCAGCCATTTGAGAGGGATGTGGACCTTTTTTTTGGGGGGGGGGGGGGGGGGGGTTCATACCAAAAGCAGAATCATAAAGTCATTAAGTAGCCAATACTGAATGAGGGAGGAAACCAAGGAGTACCCAGAAAAATGCGTTTTGTTCTTTAAGTCACAGGCAACTTGCGTACCTCATGAGGGGTGGGGATGGAGGGGTTAAACCCCAGGCATTGTGCATTTGTGAGACACATCAAGTAGCACTTAGGAAGGCAGCTCCCATAAATGCCATACCTATACATAACAGGATCTTACTGGGTGGGTCTTCAAAATGCAAACCCCCTTCTTGGACCGCCCTTCCATCATTAAACCTTCTCTGTGTTCAAAGCATAGTTGATTTTAGCATTTGCTATCAATTGATAGAATTGTGATTAGTTATTATATGTTTTGATTTTCATGATAATGTGTATTGAAAATGCAATTAAATATTAAAGTGAACTTCTACTTTTTTGTAAAGAATGAAGTTGTAATTCATTGAAACTGAAAGGAAGGTTTTATGGATGGAAATAATGATTGCCCGATGACTGATATTTCTGACTGATATTTTCTCTCTGGTACCACAATTTATACTGTACAACACTATATCTTGTCAAAATCTAGGCAATGCCAAAATAAGTAAGTCTGTAATATTCAGCAATTCAATAAATGTGGAATTGAGAAGAAATTGTATCCCCTACGTTATTTTTGAAATGGAATGTATTTTGTCTAAAGAGACTAGAAAATGAAAGAAATCGAAATACGTTCATGGCAAAAGTCGCATTATGTATGGACAATACCTTCAAGTGTTTTACAGTATATTTTGCTTTTCCTATCTATACAAACTCTTGCATACATGGACTTGCCTTGAATATCATGCATTTCAGCGACAATTCTACATCTTTCTCCCTTTGCTAGACATAATGCAAAAATACGAAGAAAAAAAAGATGCCTTCAGATATGCATTTCAGGCTTTTCAGCAACATCTTTTCCCTCCGCTAGACATGATGCAAATATACAAAAAAAAAGATGCATGACTATTGCAAACCGCATGTGCATCTTTTGAATGGCGAATTTTATTACTTGAACCCGACTCATTTTGTGATAGAAGTTTTCGTTTCTCATCTTTAGACTCGGATAAGATCCACGAGGACCTCGCGGAGTTGACGTGCGAGATCTCAATCAAGCAGAAGCTGATCGAGGAGCTTGAGCTGAGCCAGCGCCGGCTGCAGACGCTCAAGATGCAGTATGAGGAGAAGCTTCACAATCTACAGCATCGCATCAAGGACACCGAGATAGAGAGAGACCAGGTCCTAGCCAACCTAGGTAAGTCATTGCTAGTCAAATAGCTCGAACGAAAAGTTTAATGCATGAAAAATTGTGCCATGAAAATTTCATGTATGAAAATGACATTTCCATGCATGAAAATGAAAATTTTGCCCCAAAACAGCCCAATTTCCAATGAAAATTTCTTGGGCAAAAAAATCATCCCTGGAGCAAAATTATTATTTTCATGCGTGGTAATATCATTTTCATGTATGAAAATGCCATGTGTGGAAATTTCATATTTTCTTTCATGAAAGTGAAATATTCATGCATGAAACTTTTATGCCACAATTTTTCATGCATGAAACTTTTCATACAGTATAAGGACAATCTGAGCTTCCAAGAGGCTTCTAACTAAAGCATGTTGTGTGTAGGCCTATGTGTCATTGCCATAAACCCGTTCACATCTGTAGCAATCTAGGTGAGTCCTAGCAGTCGTATTCAGGACAATCTGAGCTTACACGATGCTTATAATTAAAGCATGTTGTGTGTGTGTGTCATTGCCATTCTGCATTCAACCCATTCACACCAGTAGCATTCAAAAAGGCTGCACTATTTTAGTGGCATCTTTCTGATCAAAGCATCTTGGGTAAAATGTTTGATAAAGAAATTTTAAACGGAAGCTAACCTATTCTTCTTCAAATATTTTATGAAATGTGGTTTCATTTCTATGTTTTAAAAAATCTTAGACACATAGGAACTACTAATCCTCAATTAGTTAGCAGTGTTTCTGAAAAAGGGTTTGAATATTTATAGAGTCGCTTCGGATCTGGTTAAAATTTCTACCTCAAGTTTTTTCCAGAGCATGAGTTTCTCAGAGAGATATTCCATATTTCCCAAATTTGTTGGGTTATTTGTGGTACTACAGGCATGAATGAGTAATTGAAAGTGTGTTGCTTCTATGTATAGAATAGTTTTCTTTAATTATAGAAGTCTTAAAGCTTTGTGGCATGTTGTGTTCATGCTTTAGTCATAGGATAGTTACCACAATCAGAATGTTCAGAATAGTGATATGTTAGTTTTGATAGATATTTACTGTTTGTTCCCTATTCTCATACTGAAAGTACTACTATGTTATTTGAAATAAAAAGAGATGTTATATAAATATTTTCTTTTCCCCCTGTTTAAATAGCTAAAAAATCTGGTAAGTGGCCATTTTGAGCGGTGTTTGGTGGGACAAAATTTGTGATTGCTTAAAGTAAGATCCCAATGCATGCAAATCTGCTTTCACTGACACTGGCACTGCTAGATAGATATCACCCACGCAATGGAGAAACCAAACCAGTCAATTGTTTCTTTTCATTTATTTATTTTTCTTTGTTTTGAAACATATGCTTTCAACCGGACCTGGCCTATCTTAAGGTCAATCAATTTGCTGTATATCTTCTTTGATATCTCACTAATGTACAAGTCACAGATGAGTCTACCCTCTTTTAGTTGTATAATTGGTCACAAGGTGGCCAGATGAATATCATTTCCATCCAGTGGTTGGTTTTAAGTTAGTGACAATGCCTCAGTCCATCTATATCAATCTGTGGGAAGAACTATTCTGGATTCAAGTGAAATACAATATATTTAATTATTCCCTAGACAAGCAGCTATTAAATCTTAAAAGGACTCTACCAGGATGAAAGAATTAGAATTACCATGAAAATATTCATTATACAAGTTTTGGAAAAAAAATATCTTATTGAAGGATTAGTTTCATCATCTTTGGGGCAATCAGATCATTTTATTTATTTATATTTCTTTCATTTACTGAAATGCTTTAATTTGGTAGGCAACAAACACACTACATTCTTATTGAGTTAAACCATTCATCTCTACTGAAGGCAAAAAGAGCTGGACCATTTGAACTATTAATTTCAAATATATCCGGGCGTCCAGTCGACATCTTTAAAGGTCACTCGGAGCATGAATGGGTATAAACCAATGAGTTATTTTGTACATCTTATGTTTTAGTTTCATGCTTGAAGCTTATACCTTTGTTTTATGTTTTCTTGACATCAAGACTTGACATTATGAATTTGACCCTTTTGGGCTTAGAAGATTTAATATAGAAATTTGATTTTCTGGGCAAGTGGGGTTAATTGCATCATTAATAACTGTTGTCAAAATAATAGAGCCTAAAAAGGAAAGAAAAACAAACTCCATAACAAATAATAATTAACAGCCATTTTAAGAATGACTGTCTGACACATTTTAGTTGTCTGGTCAATGATATTGTTTTTTGGTTGGTTCAAATAAATATCTATTTCTTCTAGATAAAAAAGTCAGTTCTTAATGTCAAGACCTTAATGTGTATAGTGTTCCAGATCCATTTCCAGAGAATCTATGGTAAATATAGGATCTGGAACACTAGCTGAACATGAACACCTGCACTGTGTGTTTCTGCAGAGAGAAAAATAGGCATGCACCCCACTTTGCACTATTTTTGTACTGTACCCTTGTTACTCCTATGATGAAACCCAAATATACAAAACAATTAAATCTCTCTCTCCACAATGTCGCAATGGTCTGATGAATACATGTCTGCTTGCATTTCTGTGCGGAGATCCTCTGTTGAAGAAATTCATTTATCCAGGAATAGTTTTCAAAGAGAAAAAACATTTGTAAAATATTAGCATATGGACCTGACTTTTACGACAATGGTTAGCAGAAGACACTAATTGTGGAATGGACATCCAGAAATATTTGTTATAGAACATTATTTCATTAAAAATGACAGCATATGTTTCAAACTAGGATAGCTTCTCAGTTAACTTTATATTTGCCTACTACTCTTTAGGTGACACATTTCTATAAGATGCATTATGGCTTAAGTTTCCTTGTCATCTGATAGAGGGCTCTGCATACCAATTACCCAGAGGGGGCAATCATTATCTGCTTTGTATTGAGCAGCGGAAATCGACCCTTATTTTCCAAACAGAGAATGATATTACCCCGGGGGTCATTTGAGAACCCAATTGGTCAATCTCTCACTCAATTGTGATGAGCTACTTCCAAGATGCGATGAAGGACAGGCCATCAGAGTCAAATTTGCTCAGGGGGACCACCTGTTTAGAAAGACCACATGTCCACAATCGCAGAGTACACTATATCTTGCTTAATAAAACATATAATACCTCACCAGCTAGAAAAGTTCAATAGCCTATATTAAGACCACTTTTAACTTGCCTATTCAGAGGTTCTATGTAGCAGGTGTGATAGTACAGTGTTCTCATCAAGTGCTCGTCGTAGCACTTTACCACCCTAGCATTACTGGGGGCGAGCTGTAATTACAACATGGTCAGTTATATGGTGAGCCTCTGGTAACCCCAGCCTCTTAACCTATTAATGCTCACAGCGTCCAAAATCAGTCTGACAATTTTGATGAAACCTTTCAGGCTAAAGCATAATTGGCAAAATGTTTGAAGGAAAAATGTTCATCAGAACATTGCCAACAACTCTCCTTCAAATATTTTGTTAAGTCATTCTCAATTCAAAAGTTATTGTTAGAAGTATTTAAGATCCAGACGACAATTTTTAACCTTTTTCTGGAAACATGAGACACACTGTTGTGACAGGCTTGAAAGGTTGAAAAGCATTGTTGTCAGTTTTATATGTGTGATAAATGTCTCCCCAACAGAGCTAGCATATCCCAATATTACAAGGGAACAATGAAGCACTGTAAATATCTCTATTGCCTCAGGGCAAATAATTGATGGTCCCTCATGCCAGCACAATATGTCACCTGTGATATAAAAAATAATGTATGGTCCTCGTGCCTGCAAACAATGGCAGTGCAATGAACGCAGAATGTAAATATGAGTATTAATAAGTGATAAAAGCAGACTTATGCAGAATATATTAGCCTATTTCATAATAATTTGGCACTAATTTTGTAAGGTACATTGAGAGATTTCCCCTGTCATAGATTTTGTATTATTTACTCTTAAGAATTCCGATGAGAGTTTAAGGAAATCCCCTCTTAAACAAAACATTCAAGTCTCTTACTGCATTTAAAAAAAAAGATTTTTACGAAATGGTAAAATACTGGTACTTTTTATAATAGGTACCGGTACTGTGGTACCGGTACCCAACCCTAGCCATGGGGAACTGGCCAGTCCAAAACCTAGACCAGCAATCGTTTTATGTAACTTGCAATTGAGTTAAGGTTGCCAAACAAGTGAAAAAGTTAAATCAGTTTACCAGATTGTATCAGAATAGGTGGAAGAAATATTTTTCCCCAATAACTTAAATCTCCAAATATATTTAGTAGAGCTGATTCATAGTAAAAAACATATTCAAATCTGGGCCACCAAAATCCCAACTCTGTCGGCCATAGGTCCACAGTGTTGTCAGAAACTTGATGTATCTCTGTGCGCCAGACCCTAACATGATATCATCTGTTACATATTGAGAAAGACCATCTCTTAGGGTCAATGGACCAGATCTGTAATCCTATGGAATTCAGGCCTACATGTGTAATAAATCAACTTGGAAAGCAAGACATATACAGATTGCAGGGCCCTATACATTACACACTAGTCCCGGACCATGTACAATGTACAATGAAAATTATCCATGTTCCTGAGGTAGACCTAGAGGTACATGTCCAGGTAACTAACCTTGATTAAAGGTTTTTATTTTGGTACACCATCCAGTACATTTACCTGTAGTTGTTCATCTGAGATGCAGTTCTACCTGTAATCAGCATTGTAGCACCTGTATGGGAAGTCTAAGAGGATGGTCATTCTGGGACTGGAAGCCCGATAATTCCATATCCAGATCACAGCCGGGAATCAAACGCCTTACCACATGGATTTATATATCATGGGATAAACTATAAAGTGGAGCGTGACACATACAAATAGTTTACAAAACTTGGATGTAGATTTCAAGGGAACGTACTTACTTTGGAATGTGATGCACTTAGGATATTGATAACAGCTCAAGAAACAAAGTGCTCTCTGTGTTAATGCTCAAGTACTGGAATAAAAAAAAAGCAAAACATATTAGGAAACCATTCTACCTGTTTTATTACTAAGTAACGGAAGGTCATGTTTCTGTGTGAATACTTAAGCACTGGAATAAAAGCAAAATAGGAAACTGTGAACAATCTGAAGTGTTTTCTACCACAGTTAGGAATCTTTAGGATGTTGGTTTCAATTTAAGATACTTACTGCGGAAACAAGCACTCTCTGTGTTAATACTCAAGTTCTGCAAACAAAAAACAGCATAAAAAACATAAGGAAACTTTGTAAGACAGGCTAAATCGTAGGTCTTTTGCTACCATGGTTAGGAATATCATAATCCATTATTCAGTATTTTACATTTTTTAATGATTTTACCTGCCAGTATCACAAACCAATTAGTCTATTGACAACTTTGATTTGAATGATAAATTCAGCATCAGTTAAAAGCATGGAGTGGAAAAAAATTCTCAACCCCAAAGGGTTTCTGGACATGGAGGTTGTCAAAACAAAAAATAAGAAAAACAGAGCCATGAATAGCGCCGATGAGGATTATAGGGTTAGTTGTCAAATATCGGGAGAGAAAATATCCCCTTGTGTCACTCGCATATCTGGTCCAGAGAAACTAGAAACAGATTATTCAAGTGGAGATACCCACATACCGGGACGTACGTTTCCCCGGAGATTTGCCTCACCTGAGCTACAATGTAGCGAGGAGAAATATTCTCGGGCAGGAGCGGAGAATTCGGGTCACCCCGCTGAGACGAGACCAAAAATGACATCTGAGAACCTCGATGACAAATTTAAAAGCATCTTAGAAAGTAGCAAGTCTTTATCGAAACGCGTTGCTTCAAAAGAGTTTTCATTCTCCAGATGCGAGAGTCGTTCTCACGTAACATCTCCAGCATTAGAGGAGACATTTGATGGTTCGTTAAGTGACATGGAGAAGGAGACTCCAGATACCAGCATATATATAGGTGGGCAAAAAGTGAGAAAATTGGTAACTAGATCTAAAGGTAATTTTCTGAGGGGCAGATCAGAGCACATTGAGGGTAGCTGTGTAGGTAAGCAGGATAGGACAGAACAGAAAGAGGTAAATAAAACTGGAGATGACTTATGGAGATGCACTCCTGAGAGAAGGCAGGATAGCTGTGTAGGTAAGTCGAATACGACAAAACGGAAACAGGTAACTGAAACCAAAAGTGGTTTACGGAGCAGTCGATTAGAACCAACTCCAGATACCTTCATAGGTCTGAAAAATATGGCTAAAAGGAAGTGGGGTAATGCATCTAAATGTGATTTTCTGGGTGACAAACTGGAGTCTACTCCAGATACCTTGAAAGGTGTTCGGAGTAAGACTAAAAGAAGGCAGATTATTAGACCTAAACATGATCTTCTGAGCAGGAGCTCTGAGCTCACCCCAGATGCCGTTATAGGTGTGCAGGATATGACGGAAAGGAAACAGATTATTGAAACTAGACGTGATTTTCTAGGTGTGGATCTGGAGCAAACTCCAGATGACTGTGGAGCTATGCAGAGTAAGATGACATATAAGGGTGACTATGAATCTGCAGGTGATTTTCTGAGAGGGAATCTGGAGCAAACTCCATACAGCTATGGAGCTGTGCAGAATAAGAGGACACCGCCTGGGGACTATGAATCTGTAGGTGATTCTCTGAGTGAAAAAGCGGAGGCAACTCCAGATTCCCGTGAGGATCTGCTGAATAGGATAAAGAGGAAGTTGGATTTTGACTCTAAACATGAGAGGAAGCAACGAGGGGGTCATTTGACTTTGCACTCATCACCATTAATTTCCTACCCCTCTTTGAGAGAGTCTGATTCCCCCAGCTTTCAGCATGGACCTCACTTTACTGAATCCCCATCTATTCAGTCCCACAGATCAAGCATGGCGTCCTCCATGGAAATTCATGATGGACGAAAAACTCCAAAAAGTGAATTTTCCGATTATGACTGCTTATCGGATTTGGATAGCGCTGATCAACATAACTTGTATACAGAATGGGAACTCGACCGGGACTATGTGCTCTATAACTATGTCACAGCTAATGGAAATTCTGATGATTTTGAACGCCTTGCTTCCAACCCTATTGAACCTCTTTTTGAAATCAATGAGAATGCATACGATTTGAAGTTATGGCGAAGTCTCTCTGTTCCATCGTTTTTAGGTTCCATGGAATCGCACACAGAGGAAAAGGCAAAGAAGATCCGTGAGCAGTACGAGAAGAAACTGAACGATATGACGAATGAGATGAAGAAGCTGAACGCTGCGAAGAAAGAACACGCCAAACTTCTACGGAATCAGCAGCACTACGAGAAACAGCTGAAGACGCTGCAGAAAGACCTGGTGGACATGAAGAAAACTAAGGTAAGTTTCAAATGTGCCTAAATAATTATATATATATATATATATATATATATATAGAGAGAGAGAGAGAGAGAGAGAGAGAGAGAGAGAGAGAGAGAGAGAGAGAGAGAGAGAGAGAGAGAGAGAGAGAGAGAGAGAGAGAGAGAGAGAGAATGTATGTATGTATATTTATTTTTATTTTTGAAAATTTCCTTTTTCTGCTCTTTTACTCAAGACTGAGCCACATAGTTTCTATTAGTCCTTGTGTCTTGTTTTTTTAGTTCTGTCTTGAAAAATGTAAACATATGTTTTTAAAACCTAAACATCTTCGGCCTGCTGTTATCACAAACTCAAAATCAAAAGAAAGTATGATGTAGCACTCAAAAATATGTATGGGAACTTAGTTGATCATTTTCCCATATGTTACTGATTAATAAGGTTTGAACAAATGTCAGTTTATTCAGCCAGTTAGGTGATGAGAGGGTCAATCTGCAGAACATGCAATCCCTAAATAATGATATGTAATGATCACCTGTGATCTAACCCCTGACCTGTGACCTAACTATGGTGAGACATTGTACAATGTTGGGTAAGACCCAGACCTGTAGCTGCCCTCAGAGCTGCTACACCTGGAGGATGGAAAACACCTCTTAAAGGAACTGCTGAGCCGTACCATTCCCTAACACCTGACTACTTAGTGGATAGCCTAGATTTCTAGGCTGTCATATGTATTTTTTCTGTCATCAAGTTTTCCTTTTACCTGGCACCAAGTGGTCAAGGGGACACCAAACTGTCCTAACTATTTGATGGTATCGAACATCTCGTTTTGGAACATATTCAAACAACAAATGTGTTTCAAAATTCAGCCAATCCTCTCACAAATACTTTGCAAATTCATGCGACATCAAGTGTGTATCAGCACTCAGTGCTATTCACATCTCCTGTCAAAGAGTGTTTAATGGGACAGGCCTGGTGGTTGCTAGTATGATTTTGCATGCACCGCTGAACAAGTGATTCATATGGTCTACTCATGCCTTGAATTCTAAAAACAGAAAGTTTTTCAACAATTTCAACATGTCATTTTAAACTATCTAGAAAATGAGAAAGCTGATTTTTCTTCTTTTTTTTAACAATTTCGAGCTGAAATGGCATTATCAGTTCCATGCTTTTGTCAAATAAAAGCTGTTCAAGACAGCTTTTCAACAATTTCAACATGTCATTGTCAACTAGCTAGTAAAGGAGAAACCTTTTTTTTTCTCAACAATTTCAACCTGAAGTCATTATCAGAACTACGCTTTTGTCAAATAAAAGCTGTAACAAAATCCTTGAAAATGAGATGATTCTAGGTGAAGTTGATGAACCAGACCAATTGTTACGTGTCACTTATCAACTATCTAGAAAATACAGTTCAGTTCGATGCTACTGTCAAATTCTGTATAACTGGTATTCTTTACAGGCATTTACTGTTTGCTATTTTCGCACCCACCATGATAGTGCCAAACATAGCATCAATCAAATAAGTATCTATATAATAATAAATATATAGTTTGAGTGCTTGAATGCACAAATTTATAGTAGCACAAATATCCTCCAAAAGGGCTGCAAAGCAAAATCTTTAGCACTCCAAATTAAAGCTGTATACAGTAAAAAGTTTTAAGAATCTGTGACAGTAAGATGTGTTTGTGATTGCAGGTGAAGCTGATGAACCAGATGAAGGAGGAGTCTCAGAAGCACAAGCGCTCGGACGCTGTGAAGGGACGCGAGATCGGGCAGCTCAGGAAGGACCAGCGCAAGAAGGACAGCCAGATCAAGTCACTCGAGGCGGAGAAACGGCAGAAGGAGATTGTGCTGCGGAGGAAACAGGAGGAGGTGGAGGCACTCCGAAAACGCAACAAACCAATGTCGGCCAAGGTCTCTGGCAGAGTCGGGCGCTACGAGAGGCAGCCAACTAAACCAGCCACAAGTGAGATTTACTTCTCACTCATCCTAATATGATAATACATAATAAAAAATAATGATGATAGTGATAATAATAATAATAATAATAATAATAATAATAATAATAATGATAATGATAATGATGATAATAATAATAATAGTGATGATAATGATAATGATAATAATAATAATAATAATAATAGTAATGATGATAATAATAATAATAAAAATAAGAAGAAGAATGATAATAGAAATAGTAATAATAGTAATAATAATAATAATGATAATAATAATAACATTAATAATGATAATGATATTAATGATTATGATGATAATAATAATTATAACAATAATTATAACAATAATAATGATAATGATAATAATAACAATAATAGTAATAATAATGATGATGATAATAATAATAATGATAATAATAATAATAATAATAATAATGATGATAATAATAATAATGAAAATAATAATCTTTTTTTAAAGAGGGTAACTCAGTCCAATGATAAGGATCTTCCCTGAGGCCCATATCATATCAAAGAGATTTTTTTGCAAGAAACACCTTGACTGTACTCATGATCTGATTATTTTTTCTCCTCTCTCAGCTATAATTCAGTCACCAAAGAAGAGACGGCGAGACGTTTTCAATTCCAAGATTGCCAAACACAAGTGGGACACAATTGAGAAGACCGTGTCGCAAACCATCAACCGTAGACAGACGATGACCAACATGGAGAAAGACATGGAGAGATGGCTGAAGGTGAGATACTAAGGGGCATCCCCAATGGCTGCATGGTCTAGCATACCACTCAGTTCTTGTCATGATAATTTTCGAGAGATATGTTAGATTCCAGTGCAGAGTGGTTTAGCCTGCTGTTTGTCAAAGCCTTAAGTTATTATAAGGGCTGGCCATTTTGAAGCATCCCTCATGGCAGAGCTGTCTAGCTTGGTGTTTCCTTGAGTCCATTTGATAATAATCAGACCTAGATATGTCTTCCACCTGTTTCCCTGTCCAATTAATATTGATTTTGTCTTAAAGATATGTGAGGCATCCCCCATGGCCAAGTGGTCTAGCCCATCGTTCATTGAGTCATTTCATTATATATTCATAAATATTGAATTCATACACACTGATCTGGAACAGGGATCTGGAAATGATTTTCTGTCTGTTGGATCTTTATACTTATGATTATATGTAGCACATTTCTTTGATGATGGTTGGCAAAGGTCCCCACCCTTTCTTGGAATTAATTCTCACTGAAATCCTGTATCTGCCATTGATTGATGATATCATTGTATTTCACTATAGGATCGTGAAAGGAGTGGCAAGAAGATAGAAAAACTGGCCAAAAAGCTAGAAAAGGCCCAGGGAGAGAATAGGGTAAGTGAAAGTGTTCTTTAGAGTCCAACTAGAGAAAGTTTTACTGATATTATATATATTTGTCATACTTCAATCACCAATGATGTTTTGATTATTGTTTTCTCCTAAAAAGTCGGAATTTCAACCTCAGCCCTCTGTACTTTTATGTATATAACAATCAAACAGAGACATTATGTATTAAACAATGGTCATAGTAGACTCCCAGGAAATGAACAAAAAGAATTTTACTGAAGAGGTTTTACTGACGAAGGCATATGTATTTATATATGTGTGTGTATGTGTATATTGAGGTATTTTGTTGTGTTATCAGGAGCCTGCGTACCTCCAGGATGAGGGTTATCTATATGTGTGTGTATGTGTATATTGAGGTATTTTGTTGTGTTATCAGGAGCCTGCGTACCTCCAGGACGTTGAGGACCAGATGCGAGCGGTGAAGAACAGTATAGAGCTGGCACAGGACAACATCATGGAATGCCAGCAGAATATCATGCAGTTAGAGGAGACCAGGGTAAGAATTAACCCTCTCAAGACCAGAGTTCCTTTCTGAATTATCAGCTAGATATCAGCTACTTTTGCTGATAAATTTGTAATTCTACTTAAATTTAAATAGTATTTAAGGGAGAGTTGCTGGTTAAGTTCTGAAATCCTATACTTCACATCTCTTAAATTTTGGTTGAAAACGGAAAATAAGACATACCTATTATTAAAAGATAGCACATCTCTCTAATTTTGCTTGGAAATGAAAAAAAATCGCATTTAAGGTAAGAATATTTCAACTTTTAAATTTTATTTGAAAATGGAACACAAGACATTTATTCAAGAATATCGCACCTATCTAATTCTGGTTGAAAATGTGAAAAACTAACCAGAGATATCAATAATGTACATCTCATGTGAACTGAATGCTGTTAATGATCTGACTGTTTCTGTTGTATTTCAGGAGGAGGGGGAGTTGGTGGATATCAATGCATTCCTTGAGGCGTGTAGTTTAGAAGAGTCCAAGTATCTGCTGGAGCACTTCCTCACTCTTGTCATAACAAAGGTTTGTATTTTACATACAACATTCCACATAACTCCGATGTTAGATTGTATGCATTTCTCTACAGTGAAACCTGCAGAGGTTGAACACTTACTGACTGAGAAAAATGTTTTAGTATTTTCAAAAGATAAAACATTCAGTGCAATTTTCAGAACCTGTCTAACACTAAGACTACTGATTCCACAAATCATATATTTCCATGTATCTCAGGGTCTACTCACATCCACGAAGGTCTGTGAGTTACCTGAAATTGAAGGCATTACATCTATATTTCCATGTATTTCAGGGCCTGCTCGCGTCCACAAAGGACCATGAGTTGCGCGAGGTTGAAGCGAGTCTACACCGTTGCCGTCAGGACGCCATGTACCAGTCAGAGCTGCTCCGATACCTCGTCCAGGACCAGGTCGATATAGAACTAGGCGACTACTTACCGTTTGACCAAGGTACACTTTATTACTATCCACATTTTGAAGATAACTTCAAAATTAAGCATATAATCACAGAGTATTTGAAGGAGAGTGGAAGATTATGTTGCAATTGACATATCTCTATCATATAATCTATTATTTATAGTGTGCTCTTATTGAGAAAACATTCAAAAATATTGTGGCCATTTTGAGTGGCGACAAGTACAAATTGTATGCATCTTGTTGTGATTTCTTTTTTATGCCTTATATAGAGTAAAATATTGAGGCTTACCTACTTCACTTTTCATCCAGAGTTTTTAGATTTTCTTGAACTATGCCTATATAGAGGGATAGTGATATTTCTTTTCTTTATGCCTCAATTCAGTATAACAAACTAATTTGTAACATGCATTGGGTTTGATATCATCCTTTATCTCATTTTAGAAGGAGAATATGATTCCTCGAGTTCGCGATCAGAGTCCCCTATAGATAGGTGAGTCAGTCAGACAGTGTGGGGACGGTATGACAGTGCATGCTTAAATCTTGTCACTCTTTTATTAGCATGTTCATTTTTCAAAGATTTCTCAATTGACGAGAGCGGGAAGTCAATGAGGCTTAAATGTTGTATATGTTAGGAAGGAGCAGATAAGAAATCTCCTTTGAATCCAGATTTGCTGAAATTCATTTGGGCTGAAAATTGGGGATATACTGTTAAAAACATCACTGATTCAGATTTGCAATATTCTAACTTGGCTTTATCCTGTGTGCTTTGCTAATTTTTTCGGACACAGTAGCTAAATATCTATTAATGAGATTTTGGATTGAAATTTTAGAAATATTGAAAAGTTTGCTTTTAAAAAATACCAAAAATGATAAAGTATGGGTCAAGTGGAGTCTCTCTATACCTTCCATTTCTCAGTAAGGGGTTGATTTAGATTAAGATTCATTTCTTTCTCTTATATTTCATGTTAGAGTGTGTTTTGGTTGTGTAGTAGGTATTTTGGTTGTGTAGTAGGTGTTTTGGAGTATAGATTAATTTCAGCATGTTCATTTCACTCAAGGGGTCCTGGATTATGCCGTGACTGGTTCAAGCAACCACCCATCAATATGTGAAAATTTATGGTTTATAAATTCTAATGCCATTTTCTATGACATGACATGACAGTAACCATCCTCCTTTGTAAAATATGTAAAAGAAAGGAAGAAAGATTAAAGATTTGACAAAGCCTGTCAAAGTCCCATGCCTATCACAAAGTTTTAGTTTAAATAAAGTTTATTGTCCAATCCAGATAGAATATAAACATTAAATATGTACAGATAAAATTCTGGCCAGCCATTTGGCTTATACTGGACCACGTATTGGACCCGAGTTGATTGATTTGAACGTGCTTCACTAATTGGTTATTTGGTTCTCTTTCAGTCAGTGGGAGTATTATTATTACTGTTGTTTTCCCTCACCTGTCAGTGTCTGTGTCTGTGTTGAGAGTCTGTGTTTTGGAACTCGTTTCAGTTTTTTCATGATGCTTGTACCTAAGATGCCTCCCAACGGCGGGATAAATAGGTGAAGTAGCGTGCCTCTCTAAGACTCTGGAAATAAATCTACACCAATAGGGATAAAAATCTTCCCACACATTCTTTTCTATTTAAAATTTAAAATTTGTTACAATGTTCTTAATTCATATTTCATTGCTTTGAATTCTTTTTTGTTATACCGGTGATGGTACTTTTAAAACTATACATTGCACTAGGTAGTTTTTTATAGTTTCTTCAATTATTTTTGATAAATTTTACTTTTTTACTTTAAATATAAATAACCTTAATAGTATTTTTGATATATTTTCTATTCAAATATTTTCATAGTTTTTCTATAGGAATTTCACTCTTTCTTTATCATCAACCTCTGAAAAGTTTTTTATCCTTATTTGGTGAAGATGTATTCCTTATAAGGCCATTTATGTAAATGGCTCGTATCTTGGTAACTAAGTAACCAAGTAGGTCCTGGCAACAGGCAGTAATAGAGGCAAAGCATCTACTCAGTTGTAGTGTAGTTCTTTGCATGACCAATAGATGGCGCTCCTGGTGGTGGTAATATAAGAGCTCCATATTAGGTGGTGGTGGAGTGACAGTAGTAAGTGGGTTATGATATTGATTTGAGTTACATTTCAGCTGAGTGAATTTCACTCACTCGTTCTCTGAGTTTATACGTGGTCTGACACTTAACCCTAACTTGCCTGTAGCAGCCCAAAGAGGGCTGCACTTGTTGTAATGTTCATCTCAAACAAAATCTTCCTTCGAAAAACTTTTTATAGGAGAAATGTTAATCAGAAAAGAAATATAAACTGTCCTTCAAAAAATTATAAATTCATACTTAATTCATACTTTATGTACTCTCCTTCAAATAATTTATGAATGTATGCTTTATTCCTAAGTTATTTTTAAAAGTAAAATAGATCCAGAAGAGACTTTTCACTGAAAATTGAGATATTCTCCCAGAATATCAGTCCACCTATTTACTCAGTAGGGCGTAATGAGTAGTACTTATTCTGTGACTTCGCACACAGGTAAAAGTTTACAGGTCTGTTCTGATTATACCATCATCAAACTGTTCAATTCCTCTGAGTATTGTCTTCTGTAATAGATTATCTGTACGATTTTCAATCGCTTTAGTACCTGTCTGGATACCCAACACTTTCATGCCAACCCTGCCTTACTTCCCAATCAATTGTCAATAGTATCATAGATACAGACAACTTCTTTAGCGGAACTCTTAACCCTTCCAGTGCTGAGGCTGTCCAAAGGACGTAAACATATTTGAAAATCATCCAAACCCTGTCATGTTGGCATTTCATTTGATAGCTCTTGCTGAGTGCTCTCAAATGAGTACCCATTTGCCAGGGTTTCGGTCATTTTTTCGTATTTTTGCATCATTTTTTAATGACCAAATTAGCCACCACCAACATAAGGGTTAAGCAAGAATTGGTTAAGGGACCCTTATGTATTCTAAAAAAAATATTCCAAATGGAGAAGGAAAAGGGAAGGTCTGGAAATGAATATGGAAAGATTTACCATATGATTCTGTACACTTTCACCTGTGTAAGAGAGATCAATATTGAATAAGTCTGAAGGTATTAAAATCATTATGATATGTTTCATACTCAGATAGTATAAACAATGAAACTGCATCTGGATCATGAACACATACCCCAGATAGTTTAGAGGTTAGCCCTATGCTCATACTAAATACTAACTGTACTGAAGCTTATCAATTTACTATTAACATACTATTAACATTTTACTAATATTCTAACCCAAGTTACTGAATGGAACAGGGCATGGCTGATATCAACTGTGTCTATATTATAATATATGAACCCATGAATGTGTGACGAATGAATGAATAATGTTTTTCCAAATAATGTTATATATATATATATATATATATATATATATATATATATATATATATATATATATATATATATATATATATATATATATATATATATATATATATATATACATATATATATATATATGTATATATATATATATATATATATATATATATATATATATGTGTATATATATATATATATATATATGTATATATATATATATATATATATATATATATATATATATATTTATATATATATGAATACATCACATACACTCTTTCTTGCCTAACCAGTCGTATGTCATATTTTCATTCCTGTCGACTATGAGTTAGAGATAAGCTGAAGTGGATGCATCATGTCTTTCTTTCTCTCTTCTCTCGCTCTCTCATACACTTAAAGTCAGCTCAGTAAAGCCGACAAGTCAGAGGAGACGAAGGCAGCAGAATCCCCGGAATCTGAGCCTTCCCCCGATCTCCCCGGGTAAAGTACCAAATAGCAATTAACGCTAATTGATTGATTATCAACCATCCTCCTTTTAAGTGGTCTGCTTCCTTTACACTCATTATCTCCTTTGAGTTTCGTCTTCACGTTTTATCCTCCACTTTCAGGGTGTTGTATTGTTGTTCATATTGCGCTTTTCCGTTTTACTCGATATCGGCCGTAAGAGTTACTTCTTGGTGATGTGTGTGTGTGCGTTGTTATGAGTGATGTCATAGTAACAGGTCACATGATACATTTGCATATTTGAACCATTTAAAATTTTCATTTAAGTTTAGATCATTTAAGCATTTGAAGAAATTATGTGTGCATGACTAAGTGTAATCCCTTAATCCATCAAAAATGTGATAATCCTTTTAATCCTCATCTAATCCTCTTTCTTTCTTAACTCTATCCATTTCAAACGTTGTCTTCATAAGCATTGTCCTTTTACTGTGTAAATGATATCTTGGATTAAGAAAAGAATGTGTTGGTCTTCTAAGATGATATGTATCTACATTTAGATTCCAGTGTTCAATGTATGGTATGCAACTTTGTGTCATGTGACCTGAATGGGGAACTGCTATTGGTTGAGTCAGCCTGTCTATTGTTGGTCACCACTTTGCACTAACAAAAGTCACTACAACAGTACCAGTGCCCCAATCCCTGCTGAAAAAAAACGAAAACAAAAAATGATAACAGAATTCATTAAGAATTTACAATTACCAAAGTTTGCGCTATGATCTAATGTTGAGTCTTTTTTACTTTTTATTTTGCCATGATTCTCCCTGGACCATGTACGTACTACATATTTGTGTTGTAGTGACTTTTGTTGCTTTGCAGCTATCGTTTTGTTTGCCTTTCTCTTATTTCAGTTCCTCATTAAAAACTAGCGACCCCTGTAGATAGCTAGATTGTCATCTTGTATATTACATTCCTCATAGAATTAGTCCATCAATTCATCATATAAGGTGCCTTGACTTGTACAGAAAAAGTGTATAGAATCTTTCTATTATCTGTAAATACACTGTACAAAAGAGAGAAAATCTATTTTTATATACAGAGATTTCTATGGGAATTTATGGTATAAGCATACTCTATAATTGTAGGTTTATGTCAGAGCATCGCTATTTATCTTGTGAAGTTTTATATGTATTCAATTGATATATTTTTAACTTTTTCAAAAAGCATTTTTTAGTAGAATAAGTAATATTCCATTTATATTTGTCACTTTATTAGATCTTTTTAAGATGTAAACTTCAGGAATATCATTTTTTTATGATTTCATATATGAACAAGCTATTGTTACTAATATATTAGCATAATTGACCCCTACAATCCTAGCCAAATGACTAATACATAATTAGCTGCCAGAATACTCATCAATACTTATGATCTACTTTTAACGAATATGTAATGAATTTGTATCAAAACCTGTAATAACTAATAGCTAATTTTCTAACCAATTTTATAATGCATAGTTGTTAATGATATTATATAATTCCCTGTGCCAAAAGTAGTATCTATAGGAAAGATGCCAGTATTTTTTCTCTGTAATGCAGCACCGAGTGCTGGAAGTACTGTTATCCTACAGAGGGTAAACTAAACTAGGCTGTGTTGTGCATGATATTTCTAATCATTATTAGTCATCCTAGAAATAGCATCGTCGGGTAGCAGCATGTCTCTATTCCACCATCAAATGGTTCTAGATCCTCTTTTTCATTATCATTCCTCGATGTGTTCATTTCTTCCGTTCGGTGTGCGGGTCCACGAATCCTCTCTCGCGTGGGACCTTTTTATTTTTGTTCTGAGTCTCTGTGGCCATCTAGTCATTCTGATTCTCTAAGGCCGTACGAACGGTCAGCGTGTCTTCCCTCGTTGATATCGTTTCTCTGCTCGTTCCCCGATGCAGAAGCCTGGAGAACAGTGCTCAACCAATCATGGCTCCCTCTGGTGCCGGCGAAGCTCCTGCCGTGGCGATGAAAGGAAAAGATAAGGTGAGTCCTCGTCTCTTTTTCGTGATAGTTATTGTAATGATAAGGAAAATAGTGATAAACTTTATTTATTTTTAAATCATTTTTATTCATTCTTCAATAGGTCAGGCACAATCTCAACATATATAACACATACAAATATATAATCATGATAATGATCACCTTTGTCATGATGATGGTTATAGTCATAATGTTAGTGATAAAGTTTATTATGATGATGACAATGATGATAATGATTATGATTTTAGTGATGATTGGTAAAATGGTGATAATGATAATAATGATGATGTTGCAATGATGATGATTATGTTGATGATAGAAATGATGATATTATTAATAAAAATGCTAACTCATAATTATAAGGACGATTATAAAATTAATATTATTGGCCTAAAATGCTATAATAGATCAATAATATAAAGTTCAGTAATATAAGTGGAAAAATGTATAAACATAACAATAAATGTAAAATTCTTTTATATTGGAAATCTGCAAACAAATATATCTCAAATTGTTCAGTTCAGGGCCACTCTAACTTGCATCTCGCCTTCTGGGCAAACATGTTGTGAGGAAGTTTTTGATTGGCTGTTGGTATTCCAGGCGAGAAGGAAGACGACGACGCCGGAAGACCTGCTGTATGCCAACAGCGCGCCGCCGGAGACGAGCACGTCACCGCTGATCCCCGTCATAGAAACGCCCGAGGAGATGAAGGGGGGCGACCGGGACGCCATGCCCCCGCCGCGCGCGCCAAGCGTGGGCCGACAAACCAGCCAAAACTCCACAAACTCACGGTATGACCTTTCACCTTGACCTTGTGACCTTGACATGCCAGCTTGACCTTGTTAATGACCTTGAGGATGAGCGTGGCATTTTTTTCTTGCATTTTTACCCTACTAACATTTCTGTTGTCTTTGTGATGTTTGAAATGTATTGTCTTTTGTCTTGTTCTTGTTCACAATGCAGTATTGGCCTATCATAAGCCTATAGGTCTCCAATGCTACCTGAGATGTTTATGCCATTTTACTGAATTTTAAACATTTTTTCATAAAGATTTTCCTTTTCAGGGAACAAATAGGTCAATATAAAACATTCCATTAAAGCATTACTTTGTGGTATCTCAATGCAGATGCCATATGGTTTCCATTTTTTTTTGTCTTTTCTTTGAAATTTTGATATGCGATGTCATGATATTTTTACTTATCAGACCTTCTCATTCTAAATATTTTTGTGAAGTTAACCGAAAAACCCTGAAAGATTCATTAGTAAGTGTAGGTGTTCCACAAAGGAATTTATGATGTTGCAATGTTGAATTTGATAAAGATTCTTGCAAATGTGTAAACCCACCCATCGATGCATTATTGCACTGGTTATGTTTGATGATTATGATCATTTTCTTTTATGAAAGTTATGTTTGTTAAATAAACTTGATATCATTTGACCTTATTGGAAATTAAGTTTGTTAAATGACTTTGACCTCATTTGACCTCTTGGGAAGTTCAGTTTGTTAAATGACCTTGACCTCATCTGACCCTGTGGGAAGTTAGGTTTTTAAAATGACCTTGACCTCATCTGATACATATAAGGATGGAGCAACCCTTTTTTATAGACAACATTATGATGTTGCTACTATAAGTGTCATTTATTGTATTGTTTAGAATGATAGTGGAAGGTATCGTTCAGTATTGTTCAGTATTGTACTGTTTTGTACTGTATAATGAATTGTGCTGTATATCAATGCAATGTATGACGTCCCAGTTCTGTTTGACAGATATGCTACATGTACATGTACATACATATATAACAATATTTACAACATAGTTTTACATAACAAATTTTTATTGAAATGCAGTTTTATTTTGAAACCTTTTTTTTCAATGTATTATTATTCAATGTTTTTGGTTTATTAGACTTTTAGTCTTTTCTTGCTGCACTATATATGTTCTAACAAAAACTTTGAATTTCCATGCTGTTCCAGTTATTCATGCCAAGGTTGGCTATTCTATTAACCTGAGGTAGAATTTTACTGATATGAAAGATTTGCACTCAGATGAAATCACCTGCTTTGGAAACAAACGCTGATAAGGCGGCAGTGATCTATTTGAGGTAGAACATAATGATAGGAAAAAGTTAATAGCTAGTTTAACTTTAAACTCCCTTTTTGCACTTGAAGGAAACTAGCTGCTTTGCAGTGATCAAAATGTTTTTTCATTGCAATGTTTCTTCAATGGCAGACTAAATAGTATTGAAGGGCTAATAGCTAACTTAAAGTTCAGCTTTTATTCTCTGTTATAAACTTAAGGTGAAGATTCTGCTGCAATTCTTATTTGAGACAGAATTCAAT
The DNA here is from genome assembly GCA_963942565.1 of Maea johnstoni. Classification (NCBI taxonomy): domain Eukaryota; kingdom Metazoa; phylum Annelida; class Polychaeta; order Spionida; family Magelonidae; genus Maea; species Maea johnstoni. Next base: position 3,034,019 of record OZ012693.1, read on the forward strand.
TGAAAGGATGGCATTTAAGCTACTCCTGGATATTCTTCATGGTTGTGTGACCAGCATTGCGTTATTGCTGAATAGCTTGAATAATTAGTGTTTTATGAGTATTTTATGTCTGTTTAGACATGTTTTGTTCATAATTGATTAGTTTATTTCACTAACATTGCTTCAATGTCTCATTGTGTACTAATTAACCTAGGCCTAGTTTCACAACTCGGTGCAGTTGTTATGATACGTCCCTCTCCAATTCTCCCTTTCATGCCCAGAGATATATTATGATATATTATATATTATGATTATGTCAGATTTCAAATTTAAAGAAAAGAACAAATATTTGTAAAAATAAAAAAATTGATAAAATATTTCATTCTACATTCTGCTTTTGTTTGAGATAAGAGTAAATAAGCATTTGTTATAAACCTTTTTTTCTAATTTAATAATGTGACATATATAGTTTTACATAGTAAAATATGCTATAGCCAATCATTTAGTATGGTATTCAGACCATGTCATAGCTGAAACAGATTTGTGAAACTAAGCCCTAGTTGTTACCTAAATTGAATATCATTTATTTTATCAATACTGCTTGAAAATAGATTACATATATCTTTTTCATAACTTGTAAAATAAAAAAGTGATAATAATTCATATAAATGATAATTGAAAATAAATCAATTTTTGTAACCAATCATTTATTTTGACAGATTCCATCTTGATTGCTGATTGGCATGGGCTGTTTCAGAATCAATGAATTACTGAAACAGACTCCAGTCTTTCTAAGATCAAAGGAATACCTAAGATATTCTGATTCAGATTATATTATGATTAATTACAATAAAAAAGTGACTATTTAAATAGATGTGTCATTGAATTTGATAAAAATGAAATCTTAATAATCTTGCAAGGGCTTAAATCATCACCAATGTTAGAAACAAGATTGGTTTAAATTTGTTTGTATCGTTCAAACTAGATTGAAGCAATATTTGAATCATCAGTGTTGTTTTGAACAAGGTTGAATCAATATCTAAATGATCAGCATTGTTTGAAAAAGGATTGGTTTAAATCGTGAGTTTTACTTGCAAGAAGATTTCCACTTTCTTCGCCTTTAGTTCCAGCTCGGTCAGCAGTAGTAGCGGTATGGTCGTGAATCGGCCGGACCCGCGACCGTCACCCCGCTTGGGAAGAAAACAATATGATAAACAACCCCTACCCGAGCCTTCGCCCATTCTTAGAAGAAAGAGCAGTTTTTCACGACAAAATTCATTGTAAGTTTTTTATTTGACACGCTTGAGTTTTACACAGTCGCTGGCCTAGCTTTCATTCACCACTAAGCGCATAGAAGTAGACGACTCAAGACCAACCTTTGATTTTCATAGCAATTTTGTGATATTAACACTGAAGTTCCTATATACTCATTCACAATATTCTCTGCTTAATTTATATCTGTCAGAATATTTTAAAAAATTCTTCAAAAATCAAGGTTGGTTTAGAGAGGTCACTGCTTATGGACTGAGGTCACTGATTTGAGGTCACTGATTTCTGTGTATGGTAGAGGAAATGGATATTATAACATGTGGCTTTCAGGTACTAATGATTCTGTTCATGCTTAGTAGACCTAGCACCAAATCTTGCCTTACCTTAGAATGTAGACTTACTAACACTTAATAGACCCATTCAATCTTAGACTTCACAGATTGGGAACTGTTTAATGCATTTTACCATCCACATTTTCAGTTAAGATTATTATTATTATTATTGATATTATTATTATTATTATTATTATTATTATTATTATTATGATGATTATGATGATGATGATGATGATGATGATGATGATGATTATCATTCACAAAATTATACCGGGATACATTAGGAATTAGAGCAAGGTTTCAAATGAAATTTGAATAAATATTATAGAAAATTTGTTCTTGTTTGTATTGCAAACAAATTTCCTTTATTCTTTTAGGGAAAACCCTCCTAAAAGTATGTGATGAATCTGTGTCTGTCTGGGAATGAATGGGTTAACTGAGAATAATGGGAGTGGTGCTGGTTTAATGGTAGATCAGGGTTCAGATTAGCGTGAACCAGGATAGGAGTTTCCTGCTTAAGAAACTATAGTTAAATCCCATCAGTTAATCCTCATATGTAATCCAGAGGGATAATCCTACCTTTATGTTTTTGTCATAATGTTGCCATGGTGAGTGCAACTCAACTTCAGTTGAGAAATCTTACCATTGATTCCAGATACCTCCGTCATAAAAGGCACATTTAATATCGTGCAAGGGGTAGATACAAGTTGGTGTTCAGCAACTTTTTTAGGTTTTTGAAATTCATGGTCTTCAATAATTTTGACTCACCTTATATATACACATATATGTGAATATATATATATATATATATATATATATATATATATATATATATATATATATATATATATATTTATGTTTATGTATATATGTATATGTATATGTATATATATATATATATATATATATATATATATATATATATATATATATATATATATATATATATATATATATATATATATATATATATATATTTATATAGGTAATGAGTGTGTTTGTGCCTTTGCACACACATTCATGTTTTCATGCACTCACATAAACACCTGTATGCTTTCACAGTCATTTAATCCAAAATTAGACGAGAAGAACAAATATGTTGGAGAAGCGATAGTTCAACCACAAAGCTAAAATATGTATAGCACCCACTACTAACTATATTTATTTCATATTGGTTCTTGGTTTGCACATGCGAATCGGAGCACATGGTTTCTTTTTTTATCCATTGCACACAATTTTATTTTTAACTTGAATAAGATGGTAGGGGATTTGTCAAGCACTGAAAGACAAAAAGAAAGAAATTATCTCTCCAGTCAGTGTCCTGAAAGGACAAGGATTAGAAAGGCTTCTGTTCCTTACAGTAAGTAAAAATAGGGAAGTTAGTTTTGTTTGACTTTAAAAGAATAAATTTGCCTGTATTCTTTTAATTATTATTTGAAAGTTAAGTCGGAATAATGATTTTAATGAATTTATAGACATATTAAGCATATGAAAATTGAATATAAAAACGGTAAGAATATATATTGCAGCATTGTTTAAAAGTGGTATAACAATACAGTGAACCCTGCATTATTTGAACACTTTAGTACATTCAAAAATATTCCATGTATCAAGTTTTCACCGGAGTGACATTCAGTGAAATAGTTTGAGATTTTTAAAAAAATCAGTGTATGCTAATATTCGTATGGTTAGATTCTTTTGGTAAGAGGGTGATATAATTCTCAGTGCTTGACAAAAAACCTTCCATGGGTTCTCTTTCGGGTTTATGTTCTTATTGCATGGAAGCTAGGCCAGAAAATATGCACATTATATTCATCTTTTTTTATTGATTTTTTAAAGATTTTTTCTTCATTGTGTGCCCTTAGCCTTGACTTGCCTGTAGTTCCAAAGAGAAGCATGCTGCATTCATGATGACCATCTTGCTCATGTACTTTTCATGTATACTTTTTTTTCATGAGTACTTTCAAACGAGAAAGGATTGTTATTTTAGTTTTGTTAATCAGTTGTTATTTCAGTGTTTTTTTTCATATAATCGCCCATTTACTGTCCATTTACAGCCCAGTTGAGACAAAAAATCATAACCCAAGGTCTTAATTGTTTACCTTATTACTGCTATTCACGAGGTTATCTGACACAGGTGTGAATATCTAGAAGACTTTACTGAATTTAAGGAAAGGTCTGAGTATATTTTAAATACAAAAATGTTATTTTATTTGTAAATTCATCAAATACTATTTATTTACTTGTACCTACAGAATATCCCATCTAGGGGCCGTTCTCTCAAAGAGGCCGCCCCCAAATATGGGTGCCCCCTCGTCTCCCCGACAGAGGCCAAGGGGGCCCCCCTCTCTCAGGGGCCCCCTCTCCCAAAGGGGGCAACACTCCCTGAGAGACTCAACTCCTAATTTAAGGAGAAAAAGGAGCAGATCAGTGCTTATCCAGTAAGGAACGAATAATTCCAAATCCCCTTAATCCTTTTAATCCACTTTATCCCAGATTAAGGTATCCCTGCACAGGGTGATGATAATCCAACCGTTTATAATGTCTGGTGTGTACTTCTCTTCCTTGTTGTTGGTTTTCCAGAGATATCTTTCCCATGGTATTCTAGGGATTAATGTATGAGTGTTGCTGTATAAAATGCACTTGTGTGGACTCCAAATGGTCAAAAAGATTTGAGGAAAGTATTTAATGTCAGCTATGTTATTAATAACCTTGAGTGAAAGCAATATCCTTGCACATCTTTTGAGTTTATTGCAAATCACAACTAACCTATTTCATACTGAGTAATTACAAATAAAAAAGTATTTTTCAAATATTTTATTTAAATTTGTTATTTACAATATAAATATCACTTTTTGTCATAAATAATTGAAGTACAGGCCCTCTTATAGGGTAATTTTTTTGACATCTATTAGCTGATATATTCTCAGATCACATTCAATGGGTTTGTTTTGGCATATTTTGAGAGTATTTCTTTATCACTAGCACCAGGATTTTGACTCCTCAAATGAAGTTCAATTTATCAATAGTTTAACCAATCAGAATCTTAATACCTTATTTGCTGCAGACCTCTAAATGAATATATGCTGAGCTTGGCACTTTTGATACAAGTTGCTGGTATATATTTTTTTCTACAAACATGTATGTCATGAAATATCCTACTTATCAATGTCACATTTCATACAATCATTGTTAATCACTCTTTTGTGATCATCGTCAGTGCCCCTGTATTGTTTCCGTATTGTCCTATGTTCCATCAGGAGGTGTGGCTTGGTTTCTGTACGAGCCTCATTCTGAATTCCTCAGCCTCCATCTGATCCACGGTTCTCATGTCCATGTTGAGCTCGCGGAGTGTTTTCTTGAGTCGCCTGTTGTTTGTATCGCGACGTTCGTCCACCCGGCTCATGGAATACCGAGGCATGCCCCTCGCTGTACGACTCTTAGACTTTGGGGTTAGCGTGTCCTGCAAGAGCAAAGAAAATATTCTTACTAGGTGTTAAGTTTGAACTTAGAGGAAGAGAACATGGAATGGTTGCCACAGACTTATTAGTTATTACCATTTGGCATATAGTGACGCCCTGGACACACCTAATCTTGCTGAATCTAGTCTCATTGTAAAGTCGCTAGGAGACAAAGACCAATGAGCTAGGGCTCTCGTATTGTTTACATTATAGAGGAGGTTGCTCACGATCATGCGCAGAATGCACCTCTCGTCAGAAACTTGGCTAGGAGTTGTATCCAGGCTGCTGAGTGATATCTGCTGGTTGCATATCCGGTGATCGACATTCGTGGTTTGGTTCGTGTCAAATCGGGTGGGAGGAATGGGAGATTACTCATTCAGAATTTATATAGAGATCCATTAATAGAACCTTAAATTCAACGCCTGAACCTATGCTGGTCAATTTAACTTATTCTTTTCTGAAGTTTTTCTTCATATTTTTCATCTGGATCTATGAAACTTTGGAGAATAACTTTGCACTTATGCACAAGATAACAAAATATTTGGAGGAGAGTTGTTAGTTGGGTTCTCATCATCATTTCCTTTTCAAATTTTTACTATAAAATGCTCTAAACAAAAAACTATCACCGATAAAGTCAGGACATCTTTAGGGAGTAGGTCAATTTCCACTCACCAGTGAAGCTGCTCCGTGTCCATCCTGTCGGCTGAGGAGGTAGCTCGTAAGATGAGGGCGTTGGATCCTTAATTTAACATCCTCACCCATATGCGACCGCATTTCATTTTCACGAACTTTAGTTTTTACCGCCAACACAACTTTCGACATATGGTACATGTGATTCATAGCTGACATTGTGTTGACGGCCATTTTCCATTTCCGAATAGGATTATGTTTGTGTTCAACAACATTCCCACTATCTTCAGGATTTAGGCGAACCATGAATTTTTCTAACACTGGCGGCAATTCTTGATCCTCCACACATATTTTTGTTCCAACAATTTTTGGAGATTTTCTGAAATGCGATGGCGGTGACGATTTTGTCGCTCTCAAATTTGACTCGTCAAAGTGAACATGTCGCTTTGGAGTATGAGTCCTGTGTTGAATTATGGGTAATCCAGTCAACTTATCCGCCTTTTTGGGAACTTCTTTTCGACCCAAATCGACTGGTTTTGGTTTTAATATTTCTAAATCAGTCTTGGCGTGTGGCACTTTTGCAGTTATTGGTTTATCTTGTGCTTTCATATCCATTTCTTTGCAATTTATCTTTGGCAGTCTGATACTCCCATCTAAAAGCCCCTCTAACTTAGAAGATCCAGATATCGAAGAAGCGTTCGACCCCCTTCGGGAATTGACCTTTTTTGAAGGAATAACTCCCACCTGTGGAGTGCCCTTGGAAATATCCACGTTTGGCAAAGTCGAGTCTCTTTTCTTCGGAGAACTACATGACCTTTTTCTATGTGATTTAGGAACGTGATCGTTTTTCTCCACCCCTGCTTCCGAGGATCCTTTTGATTGGTAGGGGGAGTAGTAATACTTGGACTTGTTGGTTGCGAGCTGGCGGAGGTCGTTCTGCAGCAGCGTAAGGTCGTGTCGTATTTCCATGCGGTCATTTTGGTATTTATTCATGGCCTTCATGTACTCCTTCTCATACTGGAGATTGGAGTCCCGCAGATACTTCTCATTCGCACGATTTCTTACATTTGACACCCTGAAATACAAAAAAATAGACTAAATGTCATTTGATTATGAAAATAAAGATGGAACAAGGGATTAGTTTCATCTTATCAATTATACTACCCTGATGCCGATAACGGGAGGAAGCTAGATCATAAAGCATGGCTGATGGTTCTCCTTTCTTCCTTATGGCTACTACAGTCTGACCCTTCTGCTGCTGGTGGCTAATTTGACCAATACAAAATTATGCAAAAAAAATGAAAAATGACTGAAACCCTGGCAAATGGGTACTCCTCTGAAAGTCCTCAGCAAGAGCTTTCAAATGAATACCAACATGACAGGGTTTAGATGATTTTCAAAAATCTGTGCATCATAGTACTTTGGGTGAAAGTAGCTTTAGCATTGGAAGGGTTAATATAGCATGGCCTTTGATGTGCCCCACTGTAGGAGTTGATTGATTTTGCAATAACGCTTGCCACCGAAGATTGATTGCGCCATAGCAATGCTTCTATGTTGACAGTAATTAATATTTACCCGTGGTCCGTGGTTGAATTACAGGTATAATGGGATTGTGAGGTTCATCGATTATATTCTAGTGAGTCCCATTATATTGGAATTAGTAGCGTAGACATGTACCAGATGATGGCGTAGCTTAACCCTTGTGTGCAGGGAGTTCTCCTTGAAATGTATTGTCTTGATTCATGATAATGACCCATGAACCCTTATAAAATGATGCAAAAAACCTTAAATGTTTTTGAAACCCTGGCACATGGGTACTCATCTGAGAGTACTCAGCGAGAGCTTTCCAATGAATACCAACATGACAGGGTTTAGATGGTTTTCAAAAAATTCTGCGTCCTTTACTTTGGACGAAAGTAGCCTCAGCATTTGAAGGGTTAATGCTTAAGAGTCTCTCTTGAAATTGTTGTCTGGATCTATGATACTTTTGACATTATCTTGGGAAATAAGAATCACATTTAAAAAGAATTCAAGGAGAGTTGTTAGAAATGTTCTGATTAACAATGCACTGGTCACAAAGATATAACCAAAATATCACTGACATTTTGTTGTTGTTAAAATAGAAGGTTAGGTACTTCTTGGTTAAAAGGGTTAAGTTGCATTTAATAGCCCTCAAGGGACTAATTAAGTTTCAGGGGATTTATTTTGTTCATCTGTAACCCAAGGGAATAAAAAGTCACAACCTTATAAAAAGTTGCAGCTATTTCGGTGCTTAGCTTGATAAGGGGTAGTTGCAATAGTGAGAGACAGCTGCCGTATTCATCCAAATAACAGGGATGGAACTTTATCCTGTTGGCAGCTCTATATTGTAGCATCTTACCTAGGTAGTTTATGGTATTACCATACACAGGGTATGGTATCTTGCATAAAATGTATCTTTAAATTGTGTTTGAATGTATATTCAACCTTGCCAGCTTTCGATTTTTTAGCAGGAGATGTCTCCATGTATGGTCAACCTTGTAACTGCAGTCAAACCTCTCATTGTGAACACCACAGACAATTTCCTGGTCCTATTTGTAGCTTATATTGTGAGAAAAGACCTGAGATTTGAGCACCTCCGAACGTGAACACTTTTGCCCATGTACCAATTAAGATGTTCTCATGTCTGAGGTTTCACTGTATACCCAATTGGTCTTTTTTGTCTCTATGATAACATTTATCCTCGCCTGTGTATCCACATTGACAAATCATGGTCTGGCAAACTTTTACCTGGTATGAGCATCCGTATCCATATAATAACTTGATGGTTGTGTATATATCCAAATCGATAAATCAAATCCTACAGCATCGGTATGCTGTGATACCCCTCATGGTCATGTATCTTTGTATGACTATAGCTTGCAACCCAGGTTTTGAACTAAAGTGGCCAGATTGGATCTGTATCCTGAATATCGCAGTAGTCAAGCATTGTCTTTATAATGAGGCGGTCAGCCGGATGGTCCCTGGGACTGTATTGTTGTGCAGGGGCGGATCCAGGGGGGGTTCGAGGGGTTCGTCCGAACCCCCTCTGGCTGGTGAGTCACTTTGCACCACTACGCCACCTGTGGAAAAACATCAGAACTAATTGTTTTCCTCGGCCACCAGTACCAATTGCAATTGTTTCCCGTCTTTTGTTTCAACAGGCATCAAGAGAAAGCAACAAGGTGATTGGTGTCCGATAGCAATGCCCCTGGGTTGACAAACATCCTGTTTGAAGGGATTATCTGTTGTTAACGAACAGATACGGATGGTTAGAAAACCCCAAGTTAGATAGGGGGGGGGGGGGGGGTTCGCCTACTTCTCAAACCTTATTATAAGCATTTGAAGAATACCTATCCACATTTCAGAAAACCTCAAGTTTGTTAGGTGAAGGGGGGGGGGGGGGGTTCGTCCACTTCTCAAACTGCTAGATTATTTGATTCCACCGAATCATTTGAAGAATACCCTTAGATAAATAACGCTTTTCTTCATCAAATCTAAGGAGTAACTAACCACATTTTAAGCTCAGGAAACATCAAGTTTGTTAGCTGAGGGGGGGGGGGGGGGTTCGTCAACTTCTCAAACTTCTAGGTTATTTGATTCCTCCTTAGCCTTTTCAGAATACCTAACCACATTTCAGAAAACCTCAAGTTTGTTAGGTGAGGGGGGGGGGGTTTCGTCGACTTTTCAAACTTCTAGATTATTTGAGTCCGCGGGGGGGGGGGGGGGGGCACTCGGGTACAGAGGGGGGCCCCACCTGCGTTATGTATTTCGCGGATGAAGGGGTCTTTTTTAAGACCTCCGCATGTTCGAGATTTTGTAAAAGAAGGGTACTTTTTGTGCCCAGGTACGAAGTATGGGGGTGAAAAATCCCTTACAATCCACGAAATATACGCGGCTCTAACGCCGAGTGACTCCCGAAGTGACTGGGCTTCCGAGTTTGCTGCTGCCGCTAAACAGGCAGAGGATTATAAAATCTAAAGTTAAAATATGTGTAACCCTTTATCAAATATCAGTGTTTTGATAAAAGAAGGGGTGTTTATATATTTACTAGAAAAAGTCAGCGTTTTTATTAAAATGCTTTTTGCCAGAAATCAGCGCCTAGGGGTAGTTAAAAATTTTGATAACGAGCGTATGCGCCCCCCTAAATACCGAAGTGCCCCCCAAATTTGATTTTGCATGTGATGACTAATTAAAAATTTAGGAATACATTTAAAAACATACTTAGTTGTATCTCTAATGGAAGCCCTTGTTTAACTTTTCAGTTGACCCCTGGCGGTGGTTTCAGAAATCATTATTAGTGGCGCCACCAGTGTCACTGTTCGGAACTAAATTGAACCCCCCCTTCCCAAATCCTGGATCCGCCCCTGTTGTGGCCAGGATTTCCGCCTTGGAGCCCACTGCTGCCCCTATATTTAGTTGTACTCATGACTGGGTATGCCCTGTGATTCCTCGCCAGGTTGGGGGTCCAGGTATAATTATCTATCTTTACAGATACAGGTAGACAGCTGTCACAGATCATTAAGCCCTTTATGTGGTCAGATGTTCCGTTGTCACATATTAGAGGGAAATCATTAGGGAAAGCGTAGACTAGGCTCCTAGTCCCTGAAAAGTTACCATTCCCTTCTGAGTTGACTAACCTGGGCGTGGTTTAGTACCAGATATGCCAGATAGATGGCATCTTCACTTTGAAGTGTTCTTTTGTGGAGGAGGACCTGCCCACATGGCTGAGTGGTCTGAGGCATTGCCACTGACTGCTAGATGTATCTCACTGCTGTCTATGTTTGAATCCCAATGGGGCATGTGGGAAAGTTGACAGTGACTTGGTGTTAGGTGATATTTTTTGCCCTTACTCCTGTGTCCTCCACCATTTACAACTGGATGGTCACGACTTAACTGCGATATGGCAGAAAAAGTGACAATAACCACAGTTCGAAATTTGAATTTTTTACATTTGAATATTGGAGATGTGTGATAACACCTTGGACTGGGCAAGGGTGTTGTCTAATTGGATGTTCTCATGTTCACACAAGTTAAATCTTTCAATATGTTAGGATGAAATATGACATAAAAAGTGCACTCACATTAGAAGCTGTTTTACTGTATTTCAGACACTCAGACACACTTTTCTTACCTCTCCTGATGCTGTATCTGTAACCTTTAAACCCAGTTGCAGTCACCCATATTTTACCTTAAGTATTTAGATAATAAATCCTCTATTTCAAATAATACTCTAGACATGGCATTTTGATCAGCAATTATACAGTTTTCCATTGTGTTTGATTCCCTTTGCTGGCTAATTGAACTTACTGACTGTACTGCACTAAGACAGCTGATTACAATACACAATTAACCCCCCCCCCCCCTCTCTCTCTCTCTCTCTCTCTCTCTCTCTCTCTCTCTCTCTCTCTCTCTCTCCTCTCTCTCTCTCTCTCATCTCACTCTCTCTCTCTCTCTCTCTCTCTCTCTCTCATCTCTCTCTCTCTCTCTCTCTCTCTCTCTCTCTCTCTCTCCTCTCTCTCTTCTCTTCTCTCTCTCTCATCTCTCTCTCTCTTCTCTCTCTCAGAGATATAGGAACATGATTTTGTGATTGTTCATGTTTGATACTGCTTCATATATAAAGTACAAATCAGTTTAGGTACCTTTTACTTGTGGCTAGAAGTGACTCCTGCATTCCGCCTCTCTTCCTATTCAATGACATCTTGCTTCCAGTCTAATATCCTTACTACTTGTGTGAAGATGAATATCGTTGACATCAATGCCATCTTACTTCATCATGTATATGATATATACATATAAATATATACATATACAGGCCAGACAAAAAAAAACACTTTTATCTTTTAAGGCTAATTATTATTTGTCCTTGGTCCCCTGTCCTTGCTTTGTTTTGATTGGTTGTTTTATCTAAGATCAGCGTGACAGGGTCTCGGGGAATTGAGGATATAATGTCAGCGTGGTAACGACTAACCTCGTTTAATTATTTAGGGCTGAACTGTATGTTAGTAGGTTTATCACCCTGTTGCCTGCGTGACAACTAGTGAGATATATTGTCATAAAGCACACGGACCTCAACTTGTTTGTCACTCTACTAGGGAAGTTCCTGACGATGCAAAAGGGTATAATAGAGTAAACCCTTCTAATGCTAAGGCTACTTCTGCCATACTGTATATGGCTTTAATTTGGAGTGCTAAAATTTCGCTTTACAACCCTGAAGGAGGGTATTGTGTTACTTTAAATTGGCACATTCAAGCACTCCAACTAAACGGAGATACAAAGCAGGATAATTTTTTGAAGGATTTTATTTTTGCGCTATCATGGGCAAAAATTACATGCCTGTAAAAATTGCCATTTATACAGTAAAGCACAAGGACCTCAGCTTCTCTGTCTCTCTACTAGGGGGATTCTTGACGATGCAAAAGGGTATACATGTATATGAGTTTACCATTCCATTCTACTTTTGTCCAAAACACAAGGAATAAACTTTACCACTTTCCACATACATGATCAATCAGTAAGAATATAAATAAGAGATTGACCATAACATTTTCAGACAGGAGCAGATTTAGCTCCTAGGACTTAAAATATAGAAGAAAATAAATCCCAAGGACTTGTGCGTGCAGCACGCCAGTAAGAAAAAGAGGCAAACTGTCCAGGCTAGGGGGTTTGAGGGGTATATCACGTACATGATCGATCAATAAGAATAAAAAGTGAAGTAACAGCCTAAATTTTAGACTATTTATTATTTTGCAAACTACCCAGAGGTTGCAATGATTTTCTAAAATGGTTGAGTCCTTTATTCAGTCAAGAGTTCACACGTAAGGAGAATTCATGGTGGCTATAATATGCCAGGTCAGATAAGGATGTTCCCAGTTTTATGTTCTGTCTTTTTCATCCATTATTTATTCATTGCTTAATCTGGATAGCCATTCCAGTCATCTATTATTTAGCTTTTCATGCTCAGGTTGCCATGGTGATATGTCACACACACTAGATATTATCTACTCAATTGTCAACCAAAGAAGCAATTGAAATTCACAGTCTTGCTAGTAAGTAAGTAAGTAAATAATCAATAGATTTCAGATATTTTTTACAAAAAACTTTTCCTAATATTTTATATACTAGTACCTGTCCAGTGCTCAAACCAGGTACTTTCAGGTATCTTTACATACCATGGCCTGAATCTGGGGCAGGTAGAATTATTGCTGTAGGGCAGGTAAAATGCTCTGAAATGAATCCCTGAGGGTACATGATGATGTTGGTGTAGAGTCGAAAAAGAGTTAACTGATTTTTAGGCGAGCTAGATTACATTTTTGGTAGGGCAGGTGAGAATTCATTACAACAAGTGCAACCTGTTGCTCACCAACCCTAAAAGTGCAGGTAAGCTAGATTTCATAATAAGCCCCACTCTCATCTTGAGTGTGTATAGGTGTACAAGGGTTAATTAGTGACTATGTGATAGCGCTAGGTTGATGTAACCTGGGCCCCTGTGGTGGATGCCTCATATAATATTCATGATTATAAGTAATCTGTCACTCTTAATGGAGTTCCAGCTGATACGATGGATGAACAATGTCAATCTCTCAAAGTAGCTGTGAACATTATTAGGAAATTAATTTAGGAAAATATTTTGATAGTAATCATCACAGATTATGACACTTGAATTGACACCTTTGCTTGAAGTATAGCAAATGATACAATAAAAAGGCTAGGTAATTGTTTTTCTACTCTATGATCTGTGTAGGAATTAATTTGAAAATTCTTTGTGTTAGCATATTCACAGTAGTCAAAATTCAGGAGTCACTGTGTCAGTTTAAGTTAAAACTTGATGCAGTTTTTGAAAATATCATGCCAAACTAATTTTGGATTGTTTTCCTTATGTTTTGTGTCACAATACAGTGTTACATATATTTTCAATCATTCAATAAGCTTGACTTTGTTGTTAAGAAAGAATTATTTTAGCCAATTATTGTCATTGAGCCTATTGTATCACATCGCTTATCAAAAGTACGGTATGTTGAAATCCAATCGTTATCCTTTATCTTTTTTTTTTTCATTCCCAATATGAGATTTTCTTAGTAAAAATTTCTGCCTTTCTTATACTTTGTCTCAATTGTCTGTGAAATTAAAAACACTACTACTCTTAGGAACCATGCAGTTGCCACAGAGTAATATCTTGCTCTACATGTGGATGTGAGATATTAGCTGTATACCCGGGCATCCATTAACGATGTCTCTATCCTCTGCTGTACTGACCAGGCTATCAGCCTCATACCTAAGCATTGGATATGATATCATGCAGGTAATCTGCTTCATGATCAATTATTCATCAGGGATAATTCCTTACCATGTTCCGTGTTCTTGTCAGCAGGCTGTGTATAAATGCACAATTCACTTTTCATTGCCGCAGTGATCATGGATATCCTACCAGTCATTCTAGCCAAAATTGCATCCTGTCGTTTTTAGTGACCATTTTTCCAGTTCCAATCATGGTATTAGTGGTAATGATATCCGTGGTGACTAATCATGATTCCAAAAATATTATTATTGTTGTTATTCCATTTGATGAACAACCAACACCCATTGTCATACTCCTCCTCCTCAGTGTGTTTTGAGAGGTCCTGTAGCCTGCTCCTAGCAGCAGTGGAATGGCGCAGCCAATATGGTTGGCAGTCTGGTTAGACGCCTCCTCTGCGAGTGCCTTGTGATCCATATTCATTTAACCCTCTCACACCAGACAAGTAGGATATGTCTAACACAATTGCAAATTTCTTGAAAATCATGTCAAATTCAGATGAATATTGGACAAACATTCCAGTTGAACAACTAAGAAACAAATTCCCATTAAATTCCATTCTAATGAGGTTTCCATTTTTTGAGAGATCACTAGAATTTTCTGACTATCTATGTGCATTGTGCATAACAGGTTATGATACATATACCTTTCCCTACTTATTCATTCTGACAGGGTACATGATCGGTTTTAACCCTTATGCTGCTGGTGGATAATTTTGCCCATATGAAATAATGCACAAAAAATGACAGAAACCCTGGCATATGGTACTCATCTGAGAGTACTCAGCAAGAGCTATCCAATGAATACCAACACGACAGGGTTTAGATGGTTTTCAAAAATATTGCGTCCTTGTGCTTTTGATGAAAGTAGCGTCAGCATTGGAAGGGTTAACTGTCTTATTTCCCACTGGGGAATTCTATTCCCATAGGGGTCCTATTACAGGTAGACGTGGGCAGGAAACCTGGATGTTGAAACAGACGTCTCAGACATTCTCTTGCAGGTACCTCTGGTGCGCTATTTATAGAACGTCAATTTATTGGAGGACTGTATAGGTATTGTTTTGTTGGGGCCTAGAACAAGGGCCTTAAGAGAAGAGTAGCACCTGCGGTAGGAAATACACACCACATCAAAGAAGAGCAGGATTGTTTTTGCCAATTCCAGAAATTGCGGGCTGGTTTTCTTCAGCTATGCTGTTGATTACTTTCTAGTCTTGGAACTTGCATCCTCAATCACGGCATAAAAGATTGCTGCGCCGATCATCAAAGTGCACGTGTCTGACTTTATTAGGGGTTTTCTAGTACGCTCTTCTAACTCATTCTCTAACTCATGAATAAGGTAGTATTTACCTTTCTGTTTTTCCACGATTTTCTGTTTTTGTCCATTAGAATAGTTTCGTTTGTGATGAACTTACCTTGATAGATTTCAATAATATTCATTATTTCAAAAAAATAGTATTTTTATAATGCCTTTTTTATCTGAATGAAGAACATTCATTTAAAATGATATCTATTTGAGGCATTTTTACAAACCTTATAGTCAGGCTAGTTATTCTACATACCCAGATTTAATAACATAACTTACCTTATCAGAAACTTAGATGGAGGAATCATGTTATTTTCCATGTTTAGCTCCATCAGGGTCATTAGGGATTTGCATAACAGCTTACTTCCTTTTGGATAATTTCCACTGAAAAAATATTACAAAGAAATATATGCAACATCTTAATAAGAGACAACAAGTCTTTTTCATAACAAATTTAAGAAAAAGAATATCAAAAAGGAAGAACGATTAAGCAAACAAAGTCATTAATTGATGCTAATCTTTAGTGATAGTTGTGAAAAAATCATCGCACAAGAATAAAAATTTTACCTAACAAGATTTTAGCTAATCAGAGCCAAGAGCTTACTAGTTCTAGTTCAGAAAGTCCTTCTTTATCAATACCTTCTGTTTTCAAAGAAGTTTAATCCATTCATCTCCGCAAAAAGGCCAGTCTTCTCATGTTTATCATTCTGAAGAAAGCAATTTGCTTGCAAAGAGGAGAAATGTTAACCTATCTCTACTTCCAGCTTTTGAAAAGAGGAGAAATGTTAATTAACCTTTTCATACTTTCAGCTGTCAAAATAGCCTGAGAAAATTTGCAAAACTTTTCAGGCCAAAGCATTGTTGAGAAAATATTTGAAGGAAAAATGTCTAAAAGAACATAACCAACGACTCTCCACCATTCATTTTGTGAAATAATATTTAATTTCCAAGTTAATTTCACAAGGATCATAGATCTAGACAGCAATTTCTTGAAGAATTTCGAAGCATGAATTGGTTGCTCAGAAAACACACAACTTTCCCTCGTAAGAAATTCTCTTTCACAAAGGTGCTTTATTTTCCTAGTTACTCGTGTCAGTAGCAGAGCTCTAGACAACATTGTTCTATAGTAACCTTTGAGCAGGACTTGGTCATCTTTTTCATCATCGAAATTCCTTTTGAAAAGAATGGATCTGTTGTATCTTAGATACTGCTAGAAATGAATTAGTTCATCATTTTCTTAACAAGTGTCATCAGATCCTTTAATAATTCTGAAAGTACCTAGGAATTAAGCAGGAATCAACAAAAACATGAAGTAGAGTTGTTTTATGGACATTTGACCAACATTTCTCCTTCAAGCAATTTTCAAAAGATGTGGTTGTCAATAAGATATCCCTTAACCCTTATGCTGTTGGTGGTTAATTTGGCCAATACAAAAATGATGCAAAAGACCTGAAAAGAATGACTGAAACCCTGGCACATGAGTATTCATCTGAGAGTACTCAGCAAGAGCTATCCAATGAATCCCAACATGACAGGGATTAGATGGTTTTCAAAAATCTTTTCATCCTTGTGCTTTGAATGAAAGTAGCCTCAGGATTAGAAGGGTTAAATAGCCTGACCAGTATTGGACGCACAGGTGTGAATGGATGAAAAAAGGTCTAGATTACTACAGTGCTTAACGTACCTTGCAGGTGCTAAGCAAACGACCCCGTAAAGATCCTTAGGGATTGGCGTGATTCAGGAAAGTCGTCCTCTCTCATTGTGCACACCTGGAGCTTAATAAGATGACTGTCCCTTGTGGTCACGCTCTGATCTGTGTTCGGGTTTCTCACCCTTTATACAGACCAGGCGAGAGCAGGATTACACAGGGTTACATTAACCCATCCAGGCCCTCAGTTGGCAGGTGGGCAGGCGACTTCCTCGATAACGCACAAACAAAAGTGAAAGGACAGAGAAAAAGTTCCCCTGATTTGTATATGTAACTTTCGATCAACTAGTTATTATGAAAGTTCTCTGTCTGTAAGGTTTGTTATGTTCGATGACATCTTGTCTGATGTGGATGCATAACTTTAAATCAACTAGTTTTCACGAAAGTTCTTTGTCTTTGAATGTTAGGTTATGTTATGTGAAATGTGTATCTGTTAGGTGACTGTTGGTCTGATGTGAATGTGGAAACTGTGAGTCCCCTATTCAAGTTATTTTCTGGATCTTTTTGTACAAAGATAATTTGGGAAGTTTTAGAATGAATTGGCAAGATATAAGCAGGAAAGTTGTTGGACAGCTTCTTGTTTACATCTCTATTTCAAATACTTAGCAAAGGATGCTTTAGGTTGATGGGTATCAACAAAATATTTCCCTCTCTTTTGGACACTGCAAGCATAAATGGTTCACACCCATCTGCACCTGGGGGTCTGCCTTTAACAGACATGTGTCAGAGGACCCCCTCCCCAGGGGGCTGTCAACAAGGTAATTAGCCACGGAGATTTCCAGGCTAATCCCCCATTAACTTCACAGCAGAGAGTGAATTTGTGAAAGTAATATGGAACTAATCCATCACGTGGTAATTAACCATTTGAAGCAGAGTTCTTATATACAAACATGCTTCAGTTGTTTTCCTAAAAGTGATTACAAGGTCTTTAAGGTAATCCTCAGACTGATTCTGGCTGCCTTAATCCTTCCAAGTAGAATTGTTATATACAAACACCCTTCAGATGTTTTCCAAAAAAAGCAGTTAGGTCTTTAAGGTAATCCTCAGTCTATTTTCTGACTGCCTTAATCCTTCCAATGCTGAGGCAATTTTCGTACAAAGCACAAGAACACAAAGATCTTTATAAACTTTCTAAACCCTATCATGTTGTTATTCATAGGATCGATAGATCTCGCTAAGTACTCTGAGATGGGAACCCAGGTGCTAGGGTTTCAGTGATTTTTCAGGTTTTTTGCATCATTTTCTATTGGCCAAATTAGCCGCCAGGAGCATAAGGGTTAATTAAGGGATGATAAAGAGACTGTGACTTGGTAGGCAGGATTTAGAGAGGTTGAATAAAACTTGCTTACACTCGTCACCATTACTACTGTTGCATAAGATTTTGGGGTTAAATATACATTGATGTAAGGCATTACAGTACTAGGCACTAGAGGAGGGCACCGGTTAGGCAATACCTGAAAGGGTAGTGTACTCCCCCTGTTAATCTTATCTCAAATCTTAGACCTGTTTACATCACTTTCACATTCGACACCTTCAGTTCACCTATTCACACCAGGGAACGTCCCTTGAGGAGTGTAGTCTGGATGTGTGATACTTTTGATATTAACCCATATGCTGCTGGTGGCTAATTTAACCATTGCAAAATGATGCAACGAACTTGAATAATGACTGAAACCCTGGCACATTGGTACTCATCTGATAGTACTTAGCTAGAGGTTTCCAATGAAAAGGTTTAGATGACTTTCAAAAATCTTTGCATCCTTGTGCTTTAGACAAAAGAAGCCTCACCATTAGAAGGAATAACTTAGGAGTGTGCACAAAAATGGAGACTTTATTTTATGTATCACTTTTGCGGAAGCATTTCTGCTTCATTTCATATTCAAATATGCTACGTTTGGAGGGATTTTCTCAAAATAATCAGATTTATGAAAGGGTGCTGCAGGACTGAAAGGGTTACTGGTCATATGTAAGAGATGGCATTTACTTTGTTAAGTATCGCTTTACAAGAGTGTTTCAATAGAATTTGTCTCCCCACTGCGATGGACAACAAAACATCTAAAATATCTTACCTAGGTATAGAAATTATCTGACCACCCTCTGAATAGGGGTGGAGAGTATTATGTGTTGTAGATACTCTCTATGTTGTAAGGGAGAGAACCAAATAAAATGAGGGGTGAAAGGGGAGGGAGAATCCAATGTATTTGTGTAGTTGCAATCTGTGCCTTGTCAGTATATAAATTCCATTGCTTGAGCGTCTTCACCATTGTAAGAGATATGCTGTCAAAGGGAGTCACTTGATATAACAAGGGGGAGGGAAGGGTATGTAATAAAGCTGTGTAGTCATCACATGTGTCTTGTCAAAGAAATAGCTTGGGCTGAACAATATCTCATGATTACCATTAGACAAGTTGTCAGAAGGAGTAATCAAATATAACAGGGGTTGGGGAAAGGGAGAGTGCATGACCAGGGGTCTGGGGTGGGGGGGGGGGTATTTAATGTTTCGGTGTACTCATTACCTCTGTCTTTAAGTGCTCATGATCTCCATCGATTGTTTATATGCTTGATTTCTATTCCTAAATCCATTTCCTGACTCACAAATGAATCTGTTCAAGTCTCCAGCTGAAAACACAATGTATATTTCAAATTCTTGGAATTGCATTCTTGTATTTATCTTCCCCGGAAAGAACCCTTTTATGTCTTCAGCTAAAGGCAGTGTCAATTTCTAATTCATAGAAGTGCTGATTGCACTATATATTATTGGTCCAGCCCCGATGGCCAAGTGATCTAAAGTGTTGCCACTGAACACTCGCTGTCTCTCACCACCACCTGAACTAGAATCCTGGCTGGGGTATGTGAGAAAGTTGCCAGTGACTTGGGGTTAAAATAAGCAGTGGTTTTTGCTGGGAAATACAGTTTCCTCCACCATTGGCTAGTCACAGATTAGCAAACTAGCAGAAGAATGGCGGGAAAGTGATAATACTAGGTTTCACTATTCATGTATTTTGTGTGTGTTTTAGCAGGATCTAAGTATGTATGGCTCTAGTTTTATTTGAAATTTCTGAAAGATTTCTCTCAAATTGACCATGCTAAAAGGTAGTAAACACCTTCAAGTTTACAAGCTTTAGTGTAATAAAACTAACACCATTCTGGAATGTTGACAAGATTTTTGAATGGTAGAGATTAGCATTGAGTTTGGTTAATTGTCTGTGCATTAGGGTATTAACCTTTGTGTTGCAGATGGCTAATTGCCAATATGAAATGATGCGAAAAACCCTGAACAATGACAGAAACCCTGGGTACTCATCTGAGAGTACTCAGTTAGAGCTTTCCAATGAATACCAAAATGACAGGGTTTAGATGGTTTTCAAAAATCTTTGCGACCTTAAGCTTTGGACAAAAGTAGCCTAAGCATTAACTCCTTCCTGTCTGAAATGCTCCAGTGGGTTGACTACTATGTAGTATACAGGACCCACAATTGGGTCACAATTAGGTACATATTCGTTCTTCAAATAATAGTACAAAAAGGCTCCGTTTATAAACTATTAAGCGAGCTTGACTGGTTCCTTAAAAAAATGACAATGCAGATTTTTGTGTATTCTCACATTTCCCACAATTCTAGGCTAAATACTGACTTGCCAGTACCTACTAGTGTTGGCATCGGGCAAAATCCACATACTAGACCTAATTAATTCACTGGCAACTTCTCATATTGCTCAAATCATACTCAAATCCCTACCTTGTGCAGTGGTGAGATACAGCAAGCAGTTAGGGTGTGTAATGCATTAGACCTCTCAGCCAGTGAGGCCTCTCCTGGGATAATACAATGTCAAGAGAACATTAGGGGGAAGGAAACAGTTTCCAAATAGGCCCTCGCAAATTAACTGCTATAGGAAAAGCATTGATATCACTCAGAGAAAATGACTGCCATTGCCATAGTGTTGCCATAGCAATTATGAATACTGTACTAATGTATCGTTTACACTAAATATGCTTTATATGATCAATATGCTTTACTGCTAATGTGAATATATGATTTGCTTCTTCATGAATACTTTTAACAGGGATTGATGACTACGCCACAGTCCTAAATTTAGATGACCGATATATTAAAGCCCCCACTAGCCCATTGAACGCTAGACATAAGAGTTAGGGTGAATGTGTGTCAGTGTGTTTTTTGTTATTCTTCACGTATTCCACCTCATTGGTATATTTTGTTATTGGTATAAGGGTATGATTATCTGTTTTCACTTTGTTGGTATTATAAGGAAATGATCATTTTGTACATTTTTCTGATTCATTTTAAATTTTGGTGTTGGTATGAATTGTTTAATCTAGAATCTGTTTTTATTTTTGTGGCAAGTTCAGCTGAAAGCGAAAACGTGTTTTCATTAAAGTTGAAATAATAGTCAGTGAAGAGCAGAAGTTTGTGATAATCTATTGCTTTTAATGAAGTAATATTTTTGTAATCCATCCTTGAAGCACTTACCGGTATATATTATTGGATAGCTATTTTTTATGACTTCAATTATGGTTAGGGATATTCAAGGGGCAAGTGTGGTGGGAATAAACCAACTCTTGATTAAGTCTTTTACTGTTCCTGATGCCAAAAAAGTACTTAATTGATTTTTCCTGCCTATCTTTCATCCCTTAATTCATTCAGGCTTCCCCGGTAGGATATTTAATAGTAGTACTGCTTACCGCTTCAAAATTACCACAATAAATTTTATGTTATCCCGCATATTCAGATATTTATGCTATTGCATAATAGAATTTCTTTTCGCTTTGAAATCTCAACCATTCATCATATTTTTGATAATCTTCCCATTGAAATATTAACCCTGTTTGGCTCATGTTTTGGTTCATTTTTAATTCAGATTCAGAAATGTCTTTACTTGTAAAGTATTCTTTGCTCCAAATTGTATGACATCACTTCATTTCTGCTTTAATAAGAAGTCTCTTTACTATTATATACAGGCCACTCAGGTATGCACCATATAAAATTATCCAAGGATGAATTAGAATGCAGAAATTCTATTTAAAATATAAGTCAAAATGTTATTATGCGACACAATTGATTGCTATCATATCAAAATGCAAAAGCTGTAAGTAACTTGCTTGAGTTTCCTAAAAAAAATATTCAAAATGGTGTTTTCTTTAAAAACTGCATGTTTGAACTATTAAAACTGCTTTTCATTTGAAAATAAAAAGTTACGAAGTTAAAAAGCTTTAACAGTACAAGAAGAAAGAATAGCTTAATGCCTCAAAATTGCATGTGCGAAATATAGATGATGCGTCCATTTCAAAATAAGAAATAATTGAGGTAACTTATTCAAGTATCAAAAAGAAAATATAGCTTTGTGCTTAAAACAGCATGATCGGAATGTACACAAAGAGTGAACTAATAAGGATTACAAAAGATGTATTGTTTGGACCCCTTCACTGAGCATCGCTGAGCTTGCCGATATTGTCTAGAACTCTCGTCTTCTCGGCTACCTACATCGTCACTCTCCTGGTAGTTATTGTCATGTCTTCTTCTTCAACCCATTCATGCCTGAAGATCAGCGAGAAAAATGGCGTCTGCACTTTTGGTACTTTTTACAATAACTTTGTTAAATCGCATGATTTCACAAAATATTTGAAGAAGAGTTAATGTGAGATGGGTTCTGACCAACATTTTTCATTCAAATACTTTTGCAACACATAGCTGAGGTCAGAAAGAAAAACGTCGTCTGGACTCTTGGTACTTTTGACTATAACTTTGTTAAATTGCATGAGTTTAAAAATTATTTGAAGAAGAGTTGTGAGATTGGTTCTAATGGACATTTTTCATTCAAATACTTGGCAAAATTGGAAAATATTGCTGAGGACGGAATTCATTTAGTGTATTTATCAGGGTGATTCTGTTCGCTGCAGGCATGGATGGGTTGAGTGGCTTTTTTGTTTGTGCTTAAGTTGTGGTTATAATACTGCTTTCCAGTGATAGCAATAGCATGTCTGACGTGACCCCGCCTACCTCCCCGCTGGCCACCAGGCGGCAGGCCAACCGGGACGAAAACGTCTTCTCACGACTTAGCAGTAACTCACAGCCCGTCGCTCATCATCCGTCCAAGTAAGTCGCCCCCTAGTGGCACCAAACTAAACCAAACCTAACCCAGGAGTAGCCAGCGATCGATGAACTGATCCTGGCCCCCTAGTGGCACCGTACTAAACCAAACCTAACCGAGGAGTATACAGCGATCCTGGCCCCCTAGTGGCACCAAACTAAACCAAACCAAACAGAGGATCAGCATCGGTCATTTTACCGAATATGGCCTCCTATTGGCGCACTACTAAACCAATTGACCAAGTATTGGATTTAATTAATACTCAAGCTAAGCACTCGTTTGCTAATTAATTTTATATGGTTTTACATTTCAGCTCTGTTCTTGATAACATTTTCAGCGTCTTTAGTTTGGGCGATACTTGCTCAAGTCTTTCTGCCCTATAACAAAGCTTTTCTACATGGGAATGATAGATAAATTCTTCTCATCTTCGGTGTTGTAACTTTTCTATTGATTTAAGTATCATTTCTCACTTTCATACTTCATTTCCATTCACTGTTTTAATTTAATGTAGTTGTTAAGTTCAATATCACTTATTGTTTATTGATTATTTCTGCACTTGTCACCACACACACTTTTCACACTGACACACATAAACATATTCAAGATGTTGCATAGTACAATTATACTCTTTAATGAATAAGGTGCTCAGATTAGTCAGTGAATATGCAAATATCCCATGATGAATGTTTGAATCTGTTTTCTTTGTTGAATTTGAACAAAATCTCATTTTGAAATAAATGCCATACTCTTCATTTCTAAACTTTCTGAAAATAATTAGAGAGTAAAAGGGCTTGGCCTGTGGTGAAAGTTAATGTTTCTACTCTAGTTAATATTAATACCATTACCGAAAGATAATAATGGCTATTTAGAAAATTGTAACCATTCAAAGAAATTATGTTCATTAGATTATGAAGAATTTGCGATCTTTTGTGTTTTGAAGAGAATGCCATATTTGGGAAATATTTGCATAGGAATCACATGACCTGAAAGGGCTAATGATATCACTGCACAATCATAACTCTTGGGTACAGTTCACAGGAACTGAACTCTGGTTTATGGAAGTTCACAGCCAATCATTTTCCAGAACCTACTGAATTGTTTAAACGCCAAAACCGTTATTCCATTCCTATATACCTGCCAATAATGATTGACAATATTTCTCCCTGGAACCACCAATTGATAAAGGGAATGACTTCCTAGATATTTTCAATTGTATCTGGGTTTTCTTTTCATATTCCTGAAAGTTTTTTTAAAAAATGAACTTAGATGAACAAGTTTCCATTATATTTCGAATCAGTCAAAAACTGGTTGTCTTCTGAAATTTGAGATTATTCAAATTTGATAATACATATGAAAGAATATTAGCTTTATTGCAAACTCATGAGTTCTTCCCTTGCTGATGTTTTTTTTGGGTGATATGGAGAAATAGAGTTAATCTGGTATTGGTCTACTGGTTCAGATAGGGGGACTTATGTTGAGAACACACTGTGTCTGTCTATTAACTCTTTCAAGTAACACTCTGTCGCTTTATAACATGGTTCCACTGAATTCAAGTAGTCAATGGCTTCCTCAGGGGTTTATGCATTTCTTTTACCATTGGCCCAGTTGTGCCTCAAGTGAACTCTTGGTCTGACATTTTAAGTATAACTCATCTAATTTATGAATATATCTTAAAATATCTGAAGGACGTTTAACCTATTTTCCTGGAAAATCTTAAGGGGACCAAAATATTTCCTTCAAATATTTTTCTTATTACTGCTTTGTATTAAGGTAATTTTATATGCTATACCATGTGTATGTTTCTGATAATATTGTGACTCCTCCTTATTGAAATTGTGTCTGTGCCTTTCAAAGATGGATTTTAATATTTTCCATGCTAGCTGTCTCTCACCACTGTCTGGGTTCAAATCCCATCCGGGGTATGTGAGAAAGTTGCCGGTGACTTGGCAATATGGCAGAAAAAGTGACAAAAAAAAATTCAAAATATGTGTGTGTTTCTCTCATAACCCCCTGGTAGACCAGTTGATATTGTAGCGCCCCCTATATGTCCAAGCTGTCGTCTATGTGAGCCAGTCTTGTGTGTGTACATACCCTTATCCATACCTTGGCGTGTGTTTTGAGCTGCGTTTCTGCTGATTGTAGGGGCGTGATCAACTCGTTCAGCATGAAGGCGGGGTCCATGAAGTCTAGCCCGCTGGTCTGCACCCACATGGCGGAGGGACACACCAAGCCAGTGCTCTCCGTGTTTGCCACCGAGGACCTACTCTTCAGCAGCAGTAAAGGTAAGACATAATCTGGATTAACCCTTATGCAGCTGGTGGCTAATTTTGCCAAAACAAAATGATGCAAAAAAGCTAAAAATTGACTCAGATGTTAAACTAAAAATGTCAACTGTGCATTCAGAATAACATCTATTTTGCAGATATGATTCATGCATCATAAATACAAGTTTGTTTTGGCCAATTACAAGATTCAAATTATCTCCAATTGGATAATTTTCAAGCAAATAGAAAATGTGATTTATCTATGGTTAAGGCCCTGTTAGTTAGTTAAATATTTCCATTTATTCAGTGTGCCAGCAGAAGATATACAGATAAAACCATTCATGCTTACAATTGTATTTAAAAAGGAATTGTGTGGGTCTATATGTCTTTGTATGGTAACTTTGGAATAAAAGACATATTTACAAAATATTTAAAGATGAGTTCAAGCTGAGATGAGTAGACCGGGATCGGGCACTGTCCATGCATCATCAAATTTCGCTGCCTCCCATCTCCTTGGCAACTATCTGACCTAGAAAGGATGCTGCATGCTAATTGCACAGATCAGATCACGTGACCAAGGCTACACCGCGTAACCCGAGGCGCACATACCCTAGGTGCTAGCATGCTGTGCCTATGGCGTTGCGGTTCAAGGGGATGTATTTCTCTGGTTCAAGATAGATTCTGCTTAGTGTTTCCATCAACTACTTTCTTATAAATAGTCATGTCAGAAACATGTTATCAAAAAGGCCTGGTTGTTCATCTTCATATCTTTCCTCTAGGTGGACATCCTTACATATCGTTCATTATCTTTCCTCCGTGTTTCAGACCGCACAGCCAAGGTGTGGGACTTGGGGACTGGTCGGGAGATCATGTCATTAGGGGGACATCCGAACAACGTGACAGTGGTGAAATACGCAGAGGCCACCAAGTTGATCTACACAGTATCTAGCTACTTCATCAAGGTCTGGGATATACGCGAGCCCAATAAATGTATCAAAACACTCAGGTAAGACACTGAATGCATTCCAACAGGTATGATAAGAACACCTGTTCATAATCTCCATCTTCTACAAGAGACCACCTATTAAGGTACACAGATAATTCGGACTTCACATTAAGAAACACTATTGAAAGGGACCTCTAATTAAGAGAGACAGGTGGTTTAGAGAGATAACGAGTTAAGGCAGACCACAGGCTCTTCTATTGAGGTACTGTAAATCACTTAAATATGGCGTGAACATTATATAGCGTAATTACGGTACTGTCCTGGATAGCGTGATCTAAGTATAGCGTTGAACGGGAACAGCAGCAGCAAGTTCAATGAAGAATTTAATAAAGACGGGGATTTTACAATGGCGCATATGGGCAGCGCGCTATCATCGCTATCTTATTGTTCCCGCTATACTTAAGTGATATACAGTATATCATTTGTTCAGAGAATCTACCTGTCTATAAATGCTCGTCTAAAAATGTTTTCTATGTTAAAAATGCATTATACATTTTACATACCAGTTACCAGTCTTCTAAGACCATGGCCATGGCGGTACTTGACAGTGTGTGCCATCATCTAGCTCATTATGTGTAATCTTTAACAAATTCATTCATAGACAACACAGCTGAACTAACAAATTTGAGAATATCTCTTAAACAAAAGCATATTTCACAAATATTTGAACTACGTTTTTTATAACAGGGTAGTTTATATTTTCAAGAAGGGATTATATCTGGTGAAGAATTTTTATTTATTTATTCAGTTGAAAAGAATATTTTCAAACTTACAAAATATTTCACTTTTTGTTCATTGTATTTTATTGTATTGTATTGTATCGTCAAGTATTTTTTCTTTCTGCTCCATCTTTATACCTTTGAACTAAACAAATTTCCTTCAAATTTTCAGTTCGTCTGGTTTGACGAATAATGGTCCAATCACGGTGAACCCGACGCAGCGGCAGGTGACAGTGCCCCCTGGTGAGACGATTCTGAATGACATTGTTCTCAACGACAATGGCATGCGTCTCTACTCCGCAGCATCTAATGCAGTCAGAGTGTGGGACCTGAGGAAGTAAGTACTCATGGGTAGATACAGTGATTTATGTGTAGGGGGGTCATTCTGTCATTATGATGATAATGATAATAATGATGATAATAATGATTATAATGATTATCTTTATTTCATGAAGGTAACACATTCAAATCCCTGCTTCGATTTTCACTGTGACCCTCAGTTTTAAGGATGTATAGCTTCATGCTCAAGGCCACAGAGTTGAAAATTGTTCTTCAAGGTCTAGTCCCTTGAATCTTCTTTGCTGGTGCCACAGATTACTTTAGCACTTTTTACGGCAGACTAAAACGGGTTTGGATGATTATTTCAGGTTCCAGTCAGTGGGTAAATTAAGCGGTGGCCACCAGGCGGCAGTGATGGTGCTGGCGGTGGACGATAGTAATGACGGAGCGCTGACTCTCGTCACCGGCTCCAAGGACCACTACATCAAGGTAAGAGAGAAATCAGGAATTAAGAATTTCAATTTTTTTTTGTCACTTTTTGTACAATTTTGTGGTTAGCTAGTCATAGCTGGTGGAGGAAACCAGAGTACCCGGCGAAATCCACCGCCTAACCCTAAGTCACATTGCAACTTTCTCACATGCCCTGGTTGGGATTCGAACCCAGGCAGTGGTGGGAGACAGCTAGTATTCAGTGGCAATGCCTTAGACCACACGGCCATTGGGGCATGCCCTGATGGTGGTAGGAATCATATAGATACCTCCAAAACTAAATGTACAAAATGAATTCCTGCTCCTTAACCCTTCCAAGGACCATCACATCAAGGTAGGAGAGAAATCAGATAGAAACCTCCAAAACTAAATGTACAAAATGAATTCCTTTTCGCCGCTTTTTGATAAGATTTGATTATATATATTGTAATGATTTTTCCTCTGATATTTCCAGGTGTTTGATGTTCCTGAGGACGCGACGGGCGTACTGACGCCCAAGTATAACCTTGAGCCGCCGCACTACGACGGCATCCAGTCCCTCTGCGTCAGCGGCGACATACTCTTCAGCGGCTCACGAGACTCCTGCATCAAGAAGTGGGACCTCAAGAAACAGCAAATCAAACAGGTAACTGCTGGATAAAGCTTGAATTTAGAGAGTTAAAAATTTCGCTTTACAGCCCTGCTGGAGGGTAATTGTGTATTCAAGCACTCAACAAAGCAAAAATGCAAAACAGGGTATTAATTTGAAGGATGTTATTTTGGGCGCTATCATGGGGAGTGTAAAATGAGCGAAAATTAAATGCCTTTAAAAATTTCATGTTATAAAGTATTGTGCTCAAGAATATCTCTACTAGCAAGCAGCCTGTGCTCCAGGACTTCAAATTTGGACACCCCTGTGGTGCAATTCTATCTATCTATCTATCTATCTATCTATCTATCTATCTATCTATCTATCTATCCATCCACTTATGTCCGAAACTGTTGAAAGTTTTGTGAATTCGTTTAAACAATCAAAATTCATCATGACATGTTTTTACTCTCTCCAGTCAATCAATACTGCTCGCAAGGACTGGGGCTAGTTTTGTCCAAAGCATAAGTGTGCAAAGATATTTGAAAACCCTGTCATGCTGGTATTCATTGGATAGCTCTCGCTAAGTACTCTCAGATGAGTACCATGTGCCAGGGTTTCAGTTATTTTTCAGTTTTCTTGCATCATTTCATATTGACCAAATTAGCCTCCAGCAGCAAAAGAGTTAAACAAGCAAAATTCATCGTCACATGTTTTTTTTTTTTCTCTCCAGTCGATCAATGCGGCCCACAAGGACTGGGTGTGCGGTCTGTCCTTCCTGCCGGGCGGGAACTGCCTGCTGAGCGGCTGTCGCGGCGGCTACCTCAAGATGTGGAACATCGACAACTGTCAGCCTGTGGGCGAGATCAAGGCCCACGAGAGCCCCATCAATGCCGTCACCACAAACTCATCCTGCATCTTCACAGCATCAAAGTAAGTGCTACCAGAAAACAGCCCGCTCTTTTGGGGGGGGGGGGGGGGGGGGGGGGATTCAATGATTAAATGATTAGGGGTAATGGAGAGGGGTGGGATCAAAGCTCACGAGAGTCCCATCAACGCTGTCACCACAAACTCCTCCTGCATCTCCACAGCATCAAAGTAAGTACTAACACAAAATGTCAGGCTCTTGGGGAGGTTAAAGGGGTAAATTTAATAATTAGGGGTAATAGAGAGGGGATCGCATCAACTCCTCCTGCATCTTCACTGCATCAAAGTAAGTGCTACCAGTAAACAGCAGGCCCTTGGGGGAAAATCCAATAATTAGGCGAAATAAAATGAGGGGACATCCCACCAAGTTTGGGACAACAAAAATCTCCTCCATATTCACTGTGTCGAAGTATGTGGTAATAGTAAACAGCAGGGTCTTGAGGGGGTTAAGGGTAAATCCAATAATTAGGGGAAAAAAAGAGGGGCCCCATGAAAGATGGGACAACAAAATACTGCTGCATCTTCACAGCATCTATGTAAGTGCTACCAATAAACATTAAGATCTTGGGTTTTTTTTATTGGGACATTCAGTTTTTAAGGGTATCAAAGATGGGGTCCCATATCCCATAAAGATGGGAAAACAATATAACTGTGGCATCTTCATGGCGTCTAAGTAAGTGCTACTAGAAAACAGCAGGCTCTTGGGGGGGGGGGGGGGGGGGTGGGTTCAAGGGGAAATTCAATGATCATGGGGTAAAAGAGAGGGAATCGCATCATTGATGGGACAACAATGTCAAAATAAATACTACAAGTAATTGCTTTTAAAGGGGACATCCTATAATATGGGGTGATAACAATGGAGTAATAGACATGGGGTACCATAAATGATGGTACAAAAAAACTCTGCATCTTCAATGCGTCTAAGTAAGTGCTACTAGGGAAAAGTCAGGCTCTTGAAGAGTTTATAAAGAAATCCACTTATTAGTGGAAAATCCAATAATTAGGGGAAATAAAAGAGGGAGTCCCATTATTGATTCTACAACCAAAATCTATAACTTCGCCACATACAAGTATTAAGTGTTTCTAGAAAACGTCAGCCTCTTGAGAAAATCCTTTAATTAGGGGGAATAAAAATCTCCTGTATCTTCAATTAAGGGCTACCAGTAAACGTCCTACTCTTGAGGGGTTTAAGGGTATTGAGTAATTAGGGGTAATGAATCCTGCTGTATCTTCACAGAGTGAAATTAATTACTAAGATGTCACACTTGAGGCGTTCAATGGGGACATCCAATAATTAGGGGTACTTGAAAGTAGGTCGGATCAGCCTCCTGAGACCTGACGCAATAGCAAAGTCTAAGAGGATAAGGGTATTTTGAATGGAGGTCCAGTAGCTAGGGGTATAAAAATCTAATTTAGGTTTGAGGCTAAACTCTTATTAGAGCATTTTCTGCTTTAGTTGCCTTGTTCCTAACTTAACCCTTCAATTGCTGTGTTTTATATCTAAATTCTTACCTGCTCACATTGGAAGCTATCTCCAGGGCTTGCTCTGGTCACCCAAAAGGTAGGCTCTCATTTGGCAGTCTCTCCCTATGGAAGATCCTTGCGATGATCATAGCGGAGGGTCTACTAAATGTAGCCTCCAAAATTAAAAATAGACCGTGGTTTGTGTGATTCCCGCTAGGGGCCGCACTGATACCGGTCATGACGTCACGGTTGGCGCATGCGCCTTCATCCTCTTCTCTTTTGGGCGCCATTGCTCTGCCAATCGGTTTTTGAAAGCTCTCGGAAGTTTTACGCTCGTTTATGCTTAAACTCGAGCCTACAGTACAGACGTACAAGCGAGTATAACAGTGAGACCATTATACATCGCTGGGACAGGTAACTTGTCGGTATCTCTGTTTTTTCCCTGTATTATTGTCTTGTTTCCATCTGACCTTCGACGATGTCGTCGGCCAGCGTGTATAGCGTCGGTCCCGCGGCGGGACGACCTTCTTCTCAGGTTCGGTGTGGGGCTTCGCCCTGCCCGAATTTCACCACTCGCCCTGCTCCTGATGTACCCTGGATCGCGCACGGGTGCTGCTCTCGGCACACCCGTTGTGACAGGAATCATACCTGCACTGTGTGCGAATCCTGGACGGAGGAGACCTGGGTAGGATTCGATTCTTGGATGACCAAGAGAATCCAACGGTCTGAGAGGGATGCGGCCTATCGGGCCCACAAAACTAAAGCACGCAGAGAACGTTCTCGTTCTCCGCGCTCTGACAAACCTTCAGGTTTGCCATTAGAGCGTGGTCGAGCCAGGACTCGACGTACCGCACCTGCGGTAACTCCCGCAACTGCGGGAAGTGCGGTAAATACCGCAATCGCGGGAAATGCGGTAAATACCGCAACTGCGGTAAATCCCGCAAATGCGGGAGATGCGGGAAGTCCCGCAATCGCGGTAACATCTGCGGTAACCTCCGCAACTGCGGTGACTTCCGCAACCGCGGTGTCAGCCTCTTCTACCGCATCTGCGGGGAAGAGATCTGGGGGAAAATCTCCCACTCCTGAACACAGGAGGAGATCTCCAAGGAAGGCCGTGCCTTCAACTCGTCTTCGTGACGAGTCACCTCCAACGAAGAAGCCCCGCGGGGCTGCTGCTCCTAGCAGAAAAAAGGGGGGGGCCACAAAGAGTGGTGCCTCAGAGGGGTCTTCTGGCCCCACTACTAGGAGCAGCACCCGGAGGACTGCTTCGGCAGCTGCTGCTACATCTGCGGTGATCACCGCACCTGCGGTAACTCCCGCAGTAGCAGTGTCTCCATCAGTTGGGCGAACTCCAACAAAGGCTGCCTTGAAGTCATATGACGCAGCCCAGGTGGGAGTCGCCTCTCCGATGAGAGACCCCTTGTTCCCCGAACTCGAAGCGGATCCACTGGGGGGTGACCCCTATGTGGACCTGTTCGGAGAGGACATTGAAGGGGATGACATTCCCTGTGGTCAGCAAGAAAACATGGAGAAATTGTTTGAGCTGGCAGGGCGTTTAAGCTCTCAGGGTCATGGTCTGGTGGAAGAGGACCTGTTGCCCCCCCCAGTCCTGACTCTGGCTAATCAGCCACAACCACAGCCGACACCGAATGTGCCTCCGGTGTTCGACATAGCGACGTTAGTGGCGGCCCTGAAGGAGGCAAATCCTCCTCCTCCGCCTCAGCAGCCAGATATGACACAGTCAATCTTGGCGATCACTCAGTCGCTTGTGGCAATTTCTCAGAAGCTGGATAAACCAGCTGCCCCTGAGAAGAGACCAAGATCTCCCTCTTTGTCTCCATCGAGGTGCTCACCTCCTCCGTCCAAGAGACCTCACCGCCGTGAGGCCTCTCCCTCGCCTACCAGGACGAGGTCCGGCCGGTCGTCACCGGCATCTTTGTCTCCCGGTCAGTTCTCCGACCAATCGGATGATGAGGAAGACGATCAGTTAGCTGATCAAGTGGAGGAGGTCTTCGACCCCTGTGGTCTTCCGCCTGTAGAGGCGTGGTCTGAGCTCGATCGAGAGCTCTTGGGCGCAGCTTCCGACAAGCCTGCGGAACCTGTGGCTCCCCCTGAGGTGCCTCCGCCACTTCAGACGGCCGCGACGGCCTCCACGTCCACCGCTCCGGCGACGTCGGTTTACGCAAGGCTGGGTCCGCCTAGGGATGGGAGTGGAGATCACACGATCCCACCACACCCTGACCTTACTAGGTCGTGGCGTGAATCCTGGGAGGCGCAGGATTTTAAATTTTCTCGCCCTCTGGAGTTCGTACCCGTTCTCCATGCACTTGCAAAGGTGCTAAAGTTCTCCTCACCACCATCCGCTTCTCCTCCCCCGGAGGAGTCGGAGTTCAGTGTCTTTGCCACACCGACTTCACGTGCAGTGGAGGCACCAGCGCTATGGGCCCGTGACCGGGTCTCTAAAATAGCGTGTACTGTCGACGACAGACGGGTGGTGAAGGAGGCCGGGTCCTTCGGGGACTCTACCCTCGCGCGCTTCTTCCCTCTTGTGGAAGAGGACGAGACCTTGCTTAAGGTCCTCGAGTGGACGCCGAGGTGACAGAGTACATGCGATCCACCTACAAGTTGGATTGGGATCCGGTGAAGCCCTTTGGACCGAAAGGACCACATCCGGTGACCAAAGAGGCGGAGAGATTCGCAAAGCAAGTCGAATCGACTTCATCTCTCCTCGCGCGCCTCTCTATATATTTGCAGCGAACTCAAGGGTTCATTTCCGCAACTATAGTAAGAAGAGAGAAAGAGCGCGCTGCTCTCCTCGCGGGGTTGACGCCACCACCTATGCCAGAATGTATGGTGGATGAGACACTGGCCGGGGCCGTGTCTCTGGCCAACTATTTAACCGCAGCTATAGGACGCATCTCCACACGCCAGAAGTTGGAGGCGGGTTTTGACCGTCGCATCCGATTCTTATCGGCAGCTCTGGCGGAGAACAAGAAAGTCGTGCCCACGATGGCCAGACTGCGTCTCAGAGAGCTTCCCCTGACAAAGGGTCTCATGTTTGTGGGCCAATGGACCCAAACAGTAGAGTCGACCACCAAGACCCAACTCTTGAGTGTGTCACAGGCTCAGTTAGCCCGTGACCAGCCCTCGACCTCGAAGCAATCGGGGGATCGTTTTCGGATCCCCTTCAAAAAAGGCAGAGGTTCGGGCGGCAAGCACAACAAGAAGGGTAAAAAAGGTGGTGGAGGCTCGAACTCCTCCTCGTCCGAAGGCGGTGGAGGTAAAGGTGCCGGTAGAGGCCGTGGTAGGGGTTGAGGTGGAGGCGCCAAAAAGGACGCTTACTCCACCTATAACACCCCAAAACCAGCCCCCAAAGCTGATACAGAATGATCAGCTTTGTCCGGTGGGGGGGCGATTAAGAGCGTTCGCCCACCTGTGGCCCCTGGTTACGTCGGACCAGTTTGTACTGCAGACTGTAACCAAGGGCTACAGGATAGAGTTCACGGGGAACCCCCCAAGAACAAAGGAGCCCCGCTGCACCCCGATTCCTCGGAATCAGGCGCGACGTCAGGACCTCGAACGAGGCCTGGAGTCCATGCTCGAGAAACGGGCGATCAGGGAGATTCCCTTCCACACGGACATCCCGGGGTTTTACTCCCCTATCTTTCTGGTGGCCAAGGAGTCGGGCGGTTGGCGCCCGATCCTCAATTTAAAGGCGTTCAACAAATTCGTAAAGCCCCTATCCTTTCGGATGGAGACGCTACGAACAGTGATGGACTGCCTGGGAGAGGCCCACCAGCAGAGGCTAAAGACCTCAGAGCATTTGAGGGACTCCTCAATGTCAGAGACGTGGGCAGTCTCTATAGATTTAAGAGACGCCTACTTTCACGTCCCCGTAGCTCCCGAACACACACGGTTCCTCCGCTTTGCCTACGATGGCAGGGCGTACGAATTCCTGGTGCTCCCGTTCGGGCTCTCAACAGCACCTCGGGTGTTCACGAGGATTGTGCGAACCATCGAGGCGTTCCTCAAGATACAGGGTGTAGACATGCACCAGTATCTAGACGACTGGCTTCTGAAGAACCAGTCAAGGTCGCTTGTGGAACGTCAACGCGACCTCACACTGTTCTGGGTGACAAAACTGGGCTTCCTCGTAAACGAAGGAAAGTCTCAGTTGATACCCACACAGTTCCCAGCATTCCTGGGATCGACCCTCGACCTCATCAACATGCTCGTTTTCCCGAGCGAGAAGAGGGTTATCAGAGCGTCGCGACTGGCATCCTCGCTCCTAGCACGGAGCCCTCAGCCAGCGAAAACTTGGCAGAAGCTTTTAGGACATCTGTCCAGTCTGCCCGAGTTAGTCCCCATGGCGGTGACGCATACTCGTCTGATCCAACTTATGCTCCACAGTCAGTGGACGCAAGTTTCGGACAGCCCATATCTCCGGATATACCCCGATCGCGAATCGCTCAGGGAGCTGGAGTGGTGGGCATCACGGGCCAACCTGACGGTGGGCCGGCCGTTTCTCAGGCCAGATCCGACTATGACGATAGTCACGGATGCCTCCATGGAGGGCTGGGGAGGTCACCTAGGAGACTGGGTGATCTCAGGTCAGTGGTCGCGAGCTTGGGCCAAGCACCACATCAACTGGCTCGAACTGCAGGCAGTATGGCTGACTCTGCAGCATTTTCTGCCTCAGGTACGGGACACTGCTGTGGATGTCCTTACGGACAATACCACTACAGTGGCCTACATCAACAAGGAGGGTGGAACTCAGTCCCCCACCTTGTGCTACCTGGCACTGGACCTGTGGGCCTGGTGCAGGCAACACGGGATCTACCTGGTTGCCAACCACATATCGGGAGTCAGGAACGTCCTGGCGGACGCCCTGTCCAGGGGGAAACACAACCACCCCACGGAGTGGTCCCTCCACAAGACAGTGGTTCGGCTCATATTCGAACATTGGCCGACTCCCCATGTGGATCTCTTCGCGTCAGAGAAGAACCACAAACTTCCAGTGTTCTTCTCAGTGCGCCCCTCTCAGACGTCGAGCGGAATAAACGCTCTGACGCAGAATTGGGAGAGTCTGTACGGGTACGCGTACCCGCCGACCAACCTCATCCCGAGGGTATTGAGGAAACTGAGGCTGCAGTGGTCAGCCCGGATCCTCCTAGTAGCCCCGTTCTGGCCCAGCCAGCCGTGGTTCCGTCAGCTGACCAGCATGCTGACAGACCTTCCGCGAGTGATCACACCCAAGGACAACCTCCTGAAGAACTCGGTCACGGGGATGTTTTACCCCAAACCGGACAGAATGAGACTGGCTGTATGGCCGCTGTCCGCAAATCCTTCGTTGACCGAGGCTTTTGTCGACCCTTATTAAGGGTTTGTTTGTGGTTTCCGCCAGACCAAGGACGCTCAATGAGACTTGGGATCTCCCGACGGTACTCAAGTACCTAGCGGGCCCTCCCTTTGAGCCGATTCACACGGCACCATTGAGGTCGGTGGCGGTCAAGACAGCTTTCCTACTGCAGCTGGCTTCGGCCAGGCGAGGAAGCTGGGTCCATTCCTGCAGGATAGACGCATGTCATCTGCGGTGGGAAAATGGAGGAGTCCGCCTTCTCCCATCCCTGCTATTGGACAAAAACCAGTCGGTCTCGTTTACTCCTAGTGAGGTGTTTCTCCTCAGCCTAAAGGAGTTCTCGCCAGACGACAAAGTACATTGCCCTGTCCGGGCCCTGAAATGGTACTTGGAATTAACCAAGCCCTTGCGAGGGGATGAAAAAGCCCTTTTCATTCGGTCAAGGGAGCCTTATACTAAGGCTACCAAGAGTACAGTCGCTGGTTGGGTCAAAGAGGCCATAGCGGGGGCGTTTTCGCACCTTCCTAAGGAACGGAGGCAACGCATGGGCATTAGAGCCCACGACACCAGAGGGGTCGCAACTACTTGGGCTACAATGGCCGGAGTGCCATTTGAAGCTATTATGGATGCCGCAGCCTGGAGCCGGCCGCAAACTTTTGCGCAGTTCTATCTTAAAGATCGCCCTGCAACAAAAGGCAGGTTTAGTAGAGCAGTGCTGGTCACGGCTGGCACAGCTTCTAGGAAATAGAACTGATCCTTCCACAGCTTTTTCTTGGCGGTGGTACTCTGCTTCCAATGTGAGCAGGTAAGAATTTAGATATAAAACAGGAAATTAGAAGTAATTTCTTTTTTATAATAAATACTTACCTGCGATCATTGCCCACCCTTCTGTATCCTCCCCTAGAATCCGTTCTTCCATGATGGTATTTAACGCCAAAAATGAGAAGAGGATGAAGGCGCATGCGCCAACCGTGACGTCATGACCGGTATCAGTGCGGCCCCTAGCGGGGATCACACAAACCACGGTCTATTTTTAATTTTGGAGGCTACATTTAGTAGACCCTCCGCTATGATCATCGCAAGGATCTTCCATAGGGAGAGACTGCCAAATGAGAGCCTACCTTTTGGGTGACCAGAGCAAGCCCTGGAGATAGCTTCCAATGATCGCAGGTAAGTATTTATTATAAAAAAGAAATTACTTCTAATTTCCTGGTTTGGCCTCTTAACCTGAATAGTATTAACCAGAGATATACATAACCTTGGCTAGTTTATGTATATATCTGGTACTAACCTAGTTCTGCTTAGAGTCAGTGCCTAAAAGTATTTCTCGGTGATTGCAAAATTAAATTGTAGTAAACAGGATTTTGAAATATTTTTGAAGGGAAGTTTATTGGTTGCATTACACGTTACATTCATTAGTCTTTGAATATTTTTACAATTATCAATAAAATATCTCCAGAATATTCCAATAGTTCAGGAAGGAATGGGTTAACTGTAGCCCTATACAATTCAGTGACGCAATCTGGATCAAACATGTGTTTGGTTGTATAGCTTTTTTCCTATTTTCCACTGAGAATGGAAAAACCTAAAAACAAATCATATTATAGACACTAATAACATTCTGTAGAAATTGACGTTTTTCAATTATTATACAAATCATAATATCCTTTTATTTTTTTAAACTTTAGACATAGTTATTTTTGAGTATGAATGGGTTGAGAACTTCAATTCTTTAAGTATGTGTTATCTGAGCTACAATATTTTTTCTATCCATGTTCAAATCTTAAATTCTTTTAAACTTTAAACTTTAAACTAAACTTTTTAGTGCTACTTATCAACTTCAATTGACCTCCATTTGACCTTGACCTGACCTTGACCTTGTTCTCATTTTTAGTGACAAGACATTGAAAATATGGCGTCATTCCTCCCTAAAAATCCCCTTTTGGAGGGAGGAGTTTATTTAGGGGGCCGCTAGGTGTTTATAGTATTGTAAGCTTACACGGGTTGTGCTTGCTTTGTCATGCCTTGCTAGCCAGCTGTAGAGAGAATGCTTTAAAAACCAGTCATGCTCCTTAAGAAACTGTCTTCTGGATCTTTAATATTTTTTACAATAACTTGGAAATTCAGAATTGTTTTGCAAAATATCGAAAGAAGAGTTGACGGTAGTGTTCTAATTAATATTACCCAAATTCCCTTTTGCCGTAAAGATATCATCCAAAATTGTCAGGCTCCTTTAATGAGTTAAACCACACTATCCATATATACCTTTAGTCCCTTACAAGTGTCGTCTGATATTTGATCCTTTCAAACATATAGATAAATCGAATGATACAATAAACCATAAATTTGCATAATTTGTGTAGGAGATTTTTGGTTTGGTTTTGATTAACGCTTCAAAGATTTTCCAGAATTTCCTTTATGTATGATTGCAATTAAGTTGTAGGTTTGCTTGTAGTTATGCGATATGCTTTGCTCGCCATATGCATGTTAGATACTCATAGAATGACTGATAATGACATCATTGTCTGACTGGGGTGGGTGCCTGCTTATTTCACCAAATCAAGTTCAATTAGGGATTTCATTTTGCCAGATGAGCCCATTACTTTTACCATAATTGAGATTGTTCCAAAAATAGGACACCAATTGCCACCACCTATAAGTACTTGGTCAGGCTTGCTTTTGATGATACCAATATGAATAAAATAACTTGATTCATTTGAGGGAAATCTTGTAACTGATTATGGAATCCAGTTTTGATTTTTACTGATTCGCAAGTGCCGATAACTTAGCCACTCTGAACATAGATGGATTAAACTGCCAACCCCCCAAAATTGATATTCAATACATTTCATGTAAAGGATTAAAACAGTTTCTGGGAAAATAAAGAATCATACATTTTTCCTAGATTTTATTTTACATATGATTCCATTGTTTTCATTATTTTGAAAGTAAGATTTGATTTTTATTTTCATTTTTGCCATGACTAATGTTTAACCACAAACCACAAACCACTAAAGAATCATACATTTTTCCTAGATTTTATTTTACATATGATTCCATTGTTTTCATTATTTTGAAAGTAATATTTGATTTTTATTTTCATTTTTGCCATGACTAATGTTTAACCACAAACCACTCATCACAATGTCCACCTTAGAAAACAGTGCATGACACAAAGACGAAGATATTTATTTAATATTTTTGATTCCATTCCATGAAAGAATGCAGGATAATTTTTCTTTGATTTCATTTCACTCTGATGAATGCCAATTCATAAAATAAGTTCCCATTAGTTATGTAAACTAAGCTATTAGTTATGTACAAACTAAAGTTTATCTCATGGAATGATACTTTTTCGACACTTAACGTCATTATACGTTACATAGTACTAGTAGCAATGAAAGTGGTATTCCTGTTAAAGAAGTAGATAGAAAATCATAATTCCCAGAGCTGTTAATAGGGCAAGTGTAGGGTTAACCTACCAAATATTGATAACATTCTAAAATGTTACCTATCATCCAAATTATTAGCCTCAAATTAATTTTTTCAAGTGTTTATAAACCATTTGCAAACATGATCAGACAACTTCAACCTTAAATTATCAACTAGAGTTATGTAGTCTAGATAACTGCAGAGTTATTGTTGAACCTAGTAGGAACATTACATCAAGCATTAGTCAATTTTTTCCTCAAATAATGCTTCAATGTCCAGATTTTTCTGCAGATGTCAGACTATGTGTACGCTTCAGATGTGAATTGGTTGATCTACTCAATTTGTTAGAAATTGATATTGATGATATTAAAGCCAATTACGATCATCTGACCTATTGTCTTCAACAATGGTCTTATTTCCATTGTTATCCTGTGTTTTTGCATGTTATAATGTGTTGTACTTATCTGTTTCAGTGATGCTGTAATAGGGATGTGGAGAGAGAAGGGGGCGGCAGATAATGACAGTTCCGACAGCTAGGTGACGCCACCATTTGGAGACAAGTTGTCATAGCAACCAGAACCAAATTACCTTGAGCGACACCAAATATTTTCTGGGACATGTCAAATGAAAAAAAGATGTACGGCTTTAAGTGTTAATTTATTGGAGAAAACAGTGCCCCCTATTGTGAGATTGAGAAACTATTCAAAGTAAAAGATGCAATCAATCATGACAGTTTCAAATGGGAGTACCTCAAGAAAATGGAATATGAAATCAAGCTTGCAATCAAAAAATCAGTTGATTATGAGTGTCAATTTTTAGGGGCAGTTAATATTTGTCAGGAACTAAAGCTTACTTCAAACTGACATTGACATGGAATAGAGTTCCAGGCTAGATGTTGACTAGCCAATACAAGTGGACCAGCAAGAACCATGCTTGATTAAAGTAGAAGTAAATGAGTTGAAACATCTTTGACTCTTGATCAATTGAAATGGCAATGAAGTTGCATACTTTCAATTCTTCAGAATATGTCAGTTTCTTAAAAATGTGTTACTTTTCTTAGATTTTTGGAATTGTGTCAGTTTTCGCAAATTTTGGGATTGTGTCTCTTTGCAAATTTTGGGAATACATCAGTTTTGCAAATTTTGGGAATATGTCAGTTTCTAAAATTTTGGGAATTCGTCATTTTCTTAAATTTTGGGAATGTGTCAGTTTCTAAATTTTATGGAATTCGTCATTTTCTTAAATTTTGGGAATATGTCAGTTTCTAGAATTTTTGAAATTCGTCATTCTCTTAAATTTTGGGAATGTGTCACTTTTCAAATTTTGGGAATATGTCATTTTTCGCAAATTTTGTGACTCAGTTTTGGTAATCTCTATAGGGTGGTATTGGGTATTCTGATAGTGGCATGCTAGTGGTGTTTTGTTGTTCTCTTCTGTGCACAGTGCTTGTAGGTTCCTCACCTGTGCTTCATCAGCTTTACATGTTTACACTGCTGTTGCCAATGACGATGACCTTAGCCTCACTCTGATTCAACTGACCTGCTATTTCCCAGATATCCTTGGAAAATCTGTGTGATTAAGGACTAAGTTGTAAAATTAGCTGTTCATCATCTGAGTGCCCTAAAAACTGATTATCATTGCAATATCTTTCTCATATAGGCACTATTGAAAGTTTCTAAAGAGCAATCTTAAACATAATGCAAACAACGAGAATATTTTGAAAATTTGGATTCTTAGTAAAAATGTTTAAATATCCGACCTAGGTATAAAACCAATTTGGTTTTACTATAGGTCAACTATTGTTTCTTGCAACCATATATGACCTAACATGAAAATGTGACCTCATATGACCATGTGCGGCATATGATCATGTGACCATATGATATGTGACCTCATATGACCATGTGACTGCACATGATCATGTGACCTCATATAACCATGTGACCATATGACCTTAAGTGACCTCATATGACCATGTGACTTTCTCTGACCAATAGCCTCAATCTTCCTCTGCTTCTGTTTCAGTCTTTCATATTTATTAGAAGTAAGGGGAAGCATTGATGCATGTTCATAACTTTTCGTAAAAGGGGCAATCCAGGATAATATACAACACTGGTTGAACTTTTTTAGTAAAAGGTCATTTAAGGTCTCAATATATGATGTTATAATGAACTTAAAGGAGTTGTACTCCTCCCTAAAATTGCTCCAAAAATTGCTTTGTCAGAAATGTGTTGCAAATATTTTTAGGCTGTTTCGGTCACTCCAGGAATGAACGTTTTTAAGATCAACTTTTTGTTAATGTGTTTTGGCGGGTTAGTATTTAAATAACAATTACAGATATACACTAAATGTTGCAGTTTATAGATTGTTTGTCATATATCAATTCAAGGATAATAAATATCCAGGCACTCAGTTGTCTTGTCTATTGTTAGAAATTAACTGAGAACTGAACAGCCATAGACTCAACTGGATGATTACTTTATTTGTATGAATTACAATTATCTTGATAAAATACTATCAGCATAAAAAAAAGCTTTTTTGAAAGAATTGTTGAAAGAAACCTGTTTTCATTTAATTCATAAAAGGGGGAATCATATTTTTATTAGTATGATGTTTGTCGTGCATAAACAAAATGAAATTAGGAAATATATGTACAAGAAATATTATTTCACATCTTTGTCAGAATGTCAGCTTAATTTGATTGAATGAAAGTATGTATGGGTATTAAGTGAACATTCACTTATGTCATATGGCATTTTTTCTGTTATCAGCTCCTACCAAAACATGCATTTTCATTCTAAAAGTTGTACTTTTGAAGTAAGCTTTTAACACATGAAATTTGATGTTAAGTTTTGATCAATCCTTGCATTCTAGCTTCGTGAAATTATTGAAATTGCTTTCAACACAAAAAATAGAACAAAGTAATAGCATAAATATCCGATTGTTTAAGCTTTTAGTAAACTTTGTAACTAGCACAAGCATTATGGTAAGGTTATCTTCACAGAAGTGGCGCTTGTGTTATTTGTATCGTGATGAAAAAGTGTCACTGGGGTGGAAAGTGTAGTAACTAAATGTGATGCTCAGTAAGAAAGTGCAGTACCTCTCCACCACAAAGGCTGAGGATTCAGGGTGTATCTTTTGTTTATGTACCTAGAGTTCTGTACATGTGTATGTTTGGGTGCCAGACCCGATAGGCAACTGTAAATTAAGCAAGATGTACATGTTTTAGGGTCTGATTGTTTTCTCATGTGAGAATATGGTTCACTTTCTGTCTGGGTGGGGCTTCAAATAGTTTGGGATATATTTATTTTTATATATATATATATATATATATATATATATATATATATATATATATATATATATATATATATATATATATATATATATATATATATATATATATATATATGTGTGTATATATATATATATATATATATATATATATATATATATATATATATATATATATATATATATATATATATATATATATATAGTTTATATTCAAACAGAATTTTTAGAGTGACTTGATTTCATATCATTTCTCAATATGAAGGTGGAAATGAATCCTTTATACATTTAGCTAATGAACTAAATCTAACCACGAATGTCTTTATTTCCAGATCAAAGTGAACCATACTCAGACAAGAGACTTATTTATATTTATGTTTTGCCGTATGATCCTCCTATGTATGTCTGGTTTTTACCCACAGCAGGGATCCATTTGCACCCAGAATTCTAAAGAATTATTAGGAATTGAATAGACTGAAATGTACTGCTTATTGTCACTCCTTTGTCCATTCTGGCCAGAATAGTTACAAAGCAGTCAATTTGGAATTTTGTTTTTCTTTACTTTTTCTGCCATATTGCAGCTAAGGTGTGATAAGCCAGTTGTATGTGGTGGAGGAAACCAGAGTACCCAGCAAAAACCACCGCCTAACCCCATGTCACTGGCAACTTGGTCACATGCCCCAGGTGGCATTCCAACCCAGACATTGACTCAGCAATAGTGGAGGAAACTACCTTACCTAAGAAAAACAACCTGCTAACCTAAGTCACTGGCAACTTTCTAGCGTGTCTTGGGTGTGATTCTAACTCCAGGTTTTTGGTAGTGGTGAGAGGTGGTGAGTAGTCTCTGCGCCGTATACTAGATGGATCTGCCGTGGAGGTAGCTTTCTGGATACAAGTGGATCAGTGCTTATTATGTTATCAGGTATATTTCTTTGAAATGAAAAAATATCACATCCACCCTCCCTCTCTTTGCTCAAACTAGAAAGATGATAAAAAAAACATCCTTGAAATTCTGATCACTACTGATATATCTTCCCAATGTATTGAAGCAATTTATTCTCTGAACAACACTGGAGCTTCCTAAGCCATGGATATCTAGGAGTTCCTCTATAAAATGGTTGTCTTGAGAATAGAGAATGATAATTACATGAGAATAGAGAATGTCTTTTCAAAATATTAAACCTGTATGCTGCTGATGTCTTATTTGACAAAATTATGCAAAAAAAACTTAAAAACTTAAATAATTACTGAAACCCTGGCACATGGGTACTCATCTGAGAGGTCTTAGTTCAAACTAAGCAGAGCTATCCAATGAATACCAAGGTGACCAGGTTGAGATGGTTTTCGAAAATATTTGTATCCCTTATGCTCTTTTGCATATTGGGCAAATTAGCCAACGGCAGCATAAGGGTTAAAGGTTTTCCTTTCGTTACATTCAGTGGTCAGTTATGTTGAAGGGCATGAGTCCATGTGCGTACCCTATGTACAAATGGGTCTGAGGGGGGCGGGTGGATGAAGCTATATGTTTTAATGGACCATGCTGGATCCTAGTGGTCAGGATGTTATTTATATTTTGATCTGTATATTTATGAATATTTGACTAATGTAGGTATGGTCCTCACACACGGTGAGTTCTCTGGA
Source organism: Maea johnstoni (assembly GCA_963942565.1). Classification (NCBI taxonomy): domain Eukaryota; kingdom Metazoa; phylum Annelida; class Polychaeta; order Spionida; family Magelonidae; genus Maea; species Maea johnstoni. The sequence continues at coordinate 3,078,563 of OZ012693.1, forward strand.
ACAAATTAAGAATGTAGATACGTTGTTCTGAATCTAATTTGTGAAAATCGTTAACATTAACAGGTACTTAACTGATAATAATCAAACACAAGAAAATTATATTCATATAATATAGGATTTATTTCCATTCAAGGACAGCGACTGGTTGAAGCAATATAGAGTCTATATTACTTTAGGGTACTTATCTTTAAACAAGAAAGATAAAGGGGTAGATAACTTAGTTAACTATAATAAAAAAAAATGTTTTACTGAAAGAAGCTTTTTTTCAAATTTTGATCATTTTTTTATAAGATCCTAGAAATAAGAAGACCTCTTAATGGTATATTGAATTCTTGTCAAAGGCCATTTTTGGTTAACTAATCCTTGAGACTATTCGAAAAAGGATTGAAAAGGATTCAGAAAGTTTTCATTTTTTTCTTTTCTTTTCTTAATATTTTCATCGTTTCTATTTGATTTAAGAAATGAATAATTACTATTTGCAATAGATTTATGTTGATCTGTTGATACATGTATAGTCTGTTCATAATTCCATCCAATATTTTCTGACAAGTGGAATAGGCAATCTCTTGGTATATTCCATTCTAAACTGAAAGTACTAAATCTGTATGAAATAACATAATTATAGTGATAACCTCGCTGATAAAAATAGGGAATGAAGACTACATATTATGAAGAGTATTTGTATCATTATCATTATTATCATTATGATTATTACTGTATGCTATTTAAGGTTGTGATTTTATTGTAGACCTTGCAATTGTTATATGCATTTGTAGGAAATGGAAGTTGGTTGGCGATATGTATTGTGTGGTATGCGGGAATTGTGGAAGTGTGAAAGTGACGACAGGTTATTTTGTTATTTAAAGAGCTTTAATGTTGTGTATGATTGCAGGTGCTCTTGTTCAATAAACTATGTTATTTCACGTCATCTCATCTTGCCTTATAGCTGACCTCTGACCGCTCATATATGATTGCCATTGTATAAGTGCTTTTAAAGAGTTCTAATAGGGATTAGCATTGTGCTAACCATACATGCACACACCTACAAATATGTATATGTACTTATACTAGTACTAAATTTTAAATATACACACACACATACATACTGTATTAAAATTGAAGGAAAAAACAAGCATAGTGTTTTCAATGGACCGGAGCTATATACACATTTATTGAGCGGGACCATCACACATGTAGCGGAAAGTTCCAGGTGGATTGAAGAAGGCACCAGCTTTTCTAACTGTTTCGAATTCCATAACCAATTCTTTTGCAGACCTTTGTTGAAGGCGAGGAAAGGTGCCTTTTCAACTTCTAGATTTTAGGAGTAAGCATATGTTGCCCATGTATTGTTGACAACCCGAACACTTTAGAACGTGTTACTATGACAAGACAAATGAAAATCCTTCAATTAAGTATTGCCCATTTCAGAAAATTTCTCATTCGTTAGTTTATGTTCATATCATTGTTATAAAAAGTATTTCACTGACTATTTTCCCCCTCATTTGTGTCAGGATATAGGGTAGAGCATGTTACATATACTATGCTGCTGACCCTACTATATCCTGACAACGTCAGATATCTTTTCCCTTTAGGCTTGCTACTCAGGCTGTATATGCTAGTGACAGTCGGACACAGTGTCCTCAGCGCAGGGTTTGAGAAAAGGTAATTTCTATTCAAACCAGTTTGTCTCGTCATTCAACATAGCCTGGTTTGTAAATGGGGAACTTCATCGATGGGGATTATGTTAATTGCAACTAGATGTCAACGACGCACCGCCGCAGCCGAGCACAAGAGGCTGCCAGATTAGACGGATTATCAGGTCCAGGAAGCCCTAAAATCCGCTTTTTGTTGTTGACAAATAGGTTATCGTCCATTCCAGATAATCACATTCATTACATGCAATTATACACAAGTTTTAAAAATCCTGCCAGCCACAAAGGCTTATAATGGACCAAATACAATCATAAATATTATCTGATAGACATTCATCATATACAATGTACAATATGTTATATAATCAATCATAAAAATCTTATAGTGAGTCTTGTATATAAGATGTCACTACATTTACACACAGTTTTCTAATACCTAACTAAGATTGGACCAGCTGAGTTTATATTAAATAGGAAAACATGACTATTATGTTCTGATAACAATCAGTTACTAGTTAAGATTTGTGACCTCATGTTGTACATCCTATTGAAAATAAAGGAAGCATATTTTATTTAACAACTCTTCTGATTGAAGGAGGTGAAAAGCGGCTGGTGTTAATGTAAAGGTGGGGATGATTGAGGCAATGATTTTTGCATACAATAAAATATGATTAATTGCATTATTGCATTGCATGAATTCGTTCAAATACAAGCCACATGGCTGGCCATTATCTGTAAATATTTGTTTGCATAAAATATGGAAGTTTCATCTGGAATTTTATTTTTGTTCTTTTGCATTTCGATTTTCGTCACTTTTTCTGCAATATTGCGGCTAAGTCATGACCAGCCAGTTATAACTGGTGGAAGAAACTGGAATACCCGACGAAAACCACCGCCTTACCCCAAGCCACTGGGAACCTTCTCACTTGCCCCTGTCGGGAATGCAACAAGGGCAGTGGTGAAAGACAGTTCGCAGTCAGTGTCAGTGCCTAAGACTACACGGCCACCAGGGCAGGCCCATTTATCAGGATAGGACAATAAACTTTAGTTAAACTTAACTTGAAGTCCATTCTAATATCAAGTAATCGATCATTCTAAATTAGCATATTAAAAAAGCAAAAATTGCGTGGTGCGATTCGTGCGCAATCCAGTCTATTCAGAAAATGATCCCCCCCCCCCCCCCCCCAAAAAAAAAAAACTATCTACCATTCGTCTTATTACATCATGAGTAATTATGTAGGTTAGATTAATCATATACGCCCCATATTACTACTTCATTCAATCGACTCCCCAATGGGAGAAAGTTGCACAGCTTCCATGATAGGTTTGCCTTATATAAAGCGTAACATAAAAGCTTTAAATGAAAACATCAAAAGAACCTGTTTGAGCAACGTGGTGCCATGGCGTCTGGAGAAAGAGCAAGGCTTTTTTAAGCAGTACGTTCATAAATTGCAGTTGGCTTTTCCTGGTATGGTTGATTGTTGCTAGTATTGAGTGGTTGGACTAGGGAGGGGGCTTAGGAGTGATAGGAGCCATAAGGAGGGGCCGTCATTGAGTGGAAGGAGGGATGAAAGCGACGAAACAAACATGAAAGCGAATGGTGGAGAGGATAGATTGGGCAAGCGAGCAAACAACCAAACAAACCAGTTAAGAGACAGATAAGCGAACAAACCAATGGCTAAACATACAAGTAGAACAAACGAACCAAATAAAAAGGGATAGATAAGCAAACAAACAAATAGCAAAACAAACAAACGCTCGCTCGGAGCGAATATATATATATATATATATATATATATATATATATATGTTTATATATATATATATATATATATATATATATATATATATATATATATATATATATATATATATATATATATATATATACATATATATATATATATACATATATATATACATATACATATATATATACATATATATATATATATATATATATATATATATATATATATATATATATATATATATATATACTGTATATATATATACACACATATATATATATATATATGTATATATATATATATATATATATATATATATATATATATATATATATATATGTTTGTTTGTTTTGTTATTTGTTTGTTTGCTTA
>OZ012693.1:3082537-3100037 GCA_963942565.1 Maea johnstoni
TTTAAGAGAACATTATTTAGTTTCCATAGACCAGGTCCCCTTTTCCCTTGACTAATTACTATTTCTAAGGATATACTTCCATAATCAGACCGTTACGCAGAATATGTCTGTTTTCTCCATCATAGATACAAAGTGTTCTGACACCAGATAACTATCTAGTCTTCCTGCTTTCACATGTGTTTTTGCCACCATATATAACTTTTTGTGTTTGAACTTTGTATCCTCCAAATATTGATAAATTCGAATTCTTTCCTTTTGTCTTTGACAAGACAAAAACAAGCATAAAAACATAACCAGTTTTTCAATTTGAAATGTTGTTGTTTATTGTATATTTCTAACTTCAGTTCACAATGTTAAAACTAGATATATTGTAATTAAAGTTACATGTTATCCAATAAAAACAAGAGCATCTTTAGTAAATTTAACACATGAATATATATATATATACATATATATGCATATATATATATATATATATATATATATATATATATATATATATATATATATATATATATATATATATATATATATATATATATATATATACATATATATATATATATACATATATATATATATATATATATATATATATATATATATATATATATATATATATATATATATATATATACATATATATATATATGGTATATATCCATGTACATAGATTTATATAAAGATGTACGTATGTATATGTACATATTATTCAATGGTGGTCATGAGGAAAAAGAAAAACGTTATTAACAATACATTTTAATATATATCTTTTACCAAGATATCTTGGTGAAAGACAAAATATATAGAGTAAATACATTCAATAAAATTAATATATTTATGTACACGTATCTATGTTACATACATACATTTATATACACATTGGCATATGGGTATATCTATCTATCTATATATATATATATATATATATATATATATATATATATATATATATATATATATATCTATATATATATCTATATCTATATATATCTATCTATCTATCTATCTATCTATATATATATATATATATATATATATATATATATATATATATATATATATATATATATATATACTAGTATATATATGTATATATATATATATATATATATATATATATATATATATATATATATATATATATATATATATATATATATATATATAGATATATATAGATATATATATAGATATAGATATAGATATATATATATATATATATATATATATATATATATATATATATATATATAGAGAGAGAGAGAGAGAGAGAGAGAGAGAGAGAGAGAGAGAGAGAGAGAGAGAGAGAGAGAGAGAGAGAGAGAGAGAGAGAGAGAGAGAGAGAGAGAGATAGATAGATAGATAGATAGATAGATATACTCATTTGCCTAAGGTTAATAGCCACTGCACTCTTAATACTCATACGCATTCTATCAGACGTGAATATCTTGATTTTGTAGAACAACAGTTCTCAAAAGCATGTACATCTTCATAAAGATAATTGTTTTGAATATACAAGAATATTGTTTATGAAACTTCATTTTATGAAACATCAAAGGATATAACCAGTCTTTTTTATTGTAACCTCTTCCCTTAAGCGCATTACATCTTTACAATTTTCTATTTACAAGTGTACTCTCTACGATAACAACAACTTAATTCTACCAAGGGGTTCTGTAGGTTGTCCGGCGGATTCTATGAGCTTCCTTGTATTTGCATATGCATATGGATTGCTGTGGAAGTTAGTTTTTTCTTGTGTAGTCTGGTAATCCTGTGATAAAAAAGACATTATAAGTTAAATAAAGTAATAGAGGTACGGTCGATAATATTGACTTTAAAACTGACATACATGCACACAAATAGCCAATGTGGCCAATTAGTTTACATTTATTGCAACAGGTGAATAGAGGACTCAGTTTGAGTGTGAAATCAGAAGAGATTACTGAATTCCCTAGAGATAGGAGGATCAGATGTTGCCATCTATCTACTACTGCTTTCTTCTACAACAAACTGTTTCCATGGCCTAGTCTTTATAGGAATACCTTTAATTTCCACTCCATGTCTATGTTGACTTGTTCCTGATACTTTTTCTCGTCACCCAGATCTTGTACTTTATTCTTTTCCTTTTCGAGTGTGTTTTTGATGAATCGTACCGCTTCGCTTAGGATATCAGCTTTATTCATAGCTCGTTCACTTGAAATAAAGATTAAGTAGATAATTGTAGATAAACGCAGACACTGGAAAACCTCTCTTTTACAAAAAGTTTGAGAGCAGAAAAACTGACCTATCTTTCCAAGAAGGCATGATTATCTTAAAATTCATATTTCTACATACTATCATGCAAAACTATACATTCAAAAAATATCGTTGGGCATTTTATATGGGAATTGAGGATGCTTTTATGATTCATTAATACGATAAATCGCATTATATTGATCTTTCAAGAATTTAGGTACCATGGGGCCACGTGCACCATACTAGGCAAGCATTTCGCCAAACACCAGTAAAAAATACATATCATGTCAGAAATCACGTTCCTATACCTCGCTTGTCAAAGAACCTCTATTCATGGGATAGTTAGGTAGATCCACCTCATTGGTTTAAAGCAAAACTAAAGATAAGTGGCAATTTTAATTAAACAACGCAAAATTGTATTTTAATTCGAAACACAAAAGACAAGCCACATCTCTTAGTTACCAGCTATTTCTCTAAGGCATATGTTCAAAACATAAAGTGGGATGTTGTAATTCTGTTTCAGTGCATGCCCTACCTGGATAGACAGTTGGGAAGAAGAGTTGCCAGTTCACCAATATTCTGATTGATCTTCATTCTTCGTCGCCTTTCAACTGAAAATAAAAAACTTTGGGTTTTACAAGATGATGATTAACACACACACACACACACATACATATATATATATATATATACATGCACACATACATATATTTAGTAGTGCACGACACACACACACACACATATATATATATATATAAATATATATATATATATATATATATATATATATATATATATATATATATATATATATATATATATATATATATATATATATATATATATATATATATGTATATATATATATATATATATATATATATATATATATGTATATATATATATATGTATATATATATATATGTATATATATGTATATATGTATATATATATATATATATATATATATATATATATATATATATATATATATATATATATGTATATATATATATATATATATATATATATATATATATATATATATATATATATATATATGTCGTGCACTACTAAATGTATGTATGTGTGCATGTACGTTTAACAAAATCACCTATATTAGTGTTTTGATCCAACAAGCAAGGATAAGGTTTGTCATATTGAACAGGTAATCCTAAAATAGTATGATTATAAATGGGGATAGTGTTGTTCGAATGCACACAGTATAATTACGAAGAAAGTTTACTTATTATCTTTCATCATCCTTTGATATGGGTTTGAAGAAGGAAATTCATGATGATATCTAATATATTTTGAAAAACATGGAGATATCCTATCATAAGTTTGGACCTACTGCACCTGAGGACGCTTTCATTACTATAGGATCTATGCATTGTTATGCATGAGAAACGTTCACCAAAATGAACAGGCCTGCAAGTGAACAAATGTACAGACCCTTCCATGGCAGATATTTTATGGAAAAATCGCAGAGCATTGAATTCGGTTCCATGGACAGCTTAGAACCCGTGCATAATGATCACTGCAATTGCTTACTTACTCTGACAAATACATATACTTGCATGTAGTTCGGTTCAATCGGTTGTTTTCCCAAACTTTGTAATAATCTTCTCTGCTATTAGGCTTTAAGCGTTGTACGTACACACAAGGCGATTGAGGAACCATCGACCACGGTATCGACGAGGAATGGTGGAATCGCAATTAATACATAGGTTTATATTGGTTGATGCGCAGGGGCAGGTAAAGGACTCACTAGCTCAGGGAAGCAGACAAGACAAAACCACGAGGAGAGTCAGTGAGTAAAGTCAGAGTCTAGTACGCCAGCTAGCCTTATCAGAAGTTTGCATCTACGATCCAAGTAGCCTGGTTCTCAGGCTGTGTTAGGTATAATGCCCCCACCACTATACATACTAAGTAGGTTTGATGTCTCTCTCAAACTATAGATGGAAGCACTGTTTTCATGAGTTACGGTTGAGTTGCGGTTGAGAACACATGGTTCTCAGGCTGTGTTAGGTATAATGCCCCCACCACTATACATACTAAGTAGGTTTGATGTCTCTCTCAAACTATAGATGGAAGCACTGTTTTCATGAGTTACGGTTGAGTTGCGGTTGAGAACACTAGATTCAGACTAGAGCTCAAGTGTGTCCCCCTTGAGGATTTATTCAGAACTAATACTGGAGTGAATTCAACTCAAGTCAGATCAGTGAAAGAGCCAGAAATCACAGACTTGTAGCAAGTCTACGATCCAAGTAATATCACGAGGTCTGCCCGTGTTATATCAAATGCACGCACTACCACTCCGGTTGATACCAGAGTCATGTAACTCCAATCTACACTACCCGTTGATTGGGGTTCGAAATCCAGCCAGGGGAATGTGAGACTCTTACCAGTGACTTGGGGCTAGTCGGTGGTTTTCGCCGGGAACTCCTCCACCAGTTACAACTGGCTAGTCACTACTTACAAGTGACAAGAAAACAAAATTGTAAATTCCTGTTGATACTTACTGACGTTGTGACAGTGCCTTCGGCGTTTTTCCTTCCCCCACTTGAGTGAGTGTTTATGAACCAGGCCCTGTGGACTCTGTGGTGGTGTGGCCGGGTAGTGGTCAAGGCCTGGGCCGGTCAGCTGTGAACTCAGAGGTGGTGTGGCCGGGTAGTGGTCAAGGCCTGGTCCGGTCAGCTGTGGACTCAGTGGTGGTGTGGCCGGGTAGTGGTCAAGGCCTGTGCCGGTCAGCTGTGGACTCAGAGGTGGTGTGGCCGGGTAGTGGCCAAGGCCTAGGTTGGTCAGCTGCTCAGGTGTGTTGCCTACATGGGAATCCCCATCCGTATGCAGATATTCCAGGAAAAAGTCTTCACCAATGCCCAAAATATTTTCCATTGATTCAAAGGAAAATTGGTCATGGTTAGGGAATATATTCTCAATCTGAAAATAAAACACGTACATATTATGATTGGAGAATGTTGACAAAGTAACAATTATTTTGGTGAATGGACAACCACCAACCTACTTCCCTCCATTCAGAAACCAACAGAAGATCACATGGATATATAAGTGCATTATTTATACTGTTATGCAAATGATATAGGTAACTCATCAATGCATTATCATCATACCTATACAACACGAAGCTGGACGTCCATTTCAATTTTGGAGTGACATTTGTATATTTTAGCACAAGAAGTCTATAAAATCTTAGTACCACATCTAAGAGGCACACATTTAGCACATGTCAGATCTTTTTTATATATATATATATATATATATATATATATATATATATATATATATATATATATATATATATATATATATATATATATATATATATAAAAGATCTGACATGTATATATATATATATATATATATATATATATATATATATATATATATATATATATATATATATATATATATATATATATAAATATATGTATATATATATATGTATATGTATATATATATATATATATATATATATATATATATATATATATATATATATATATATATATATATATATATATATATATATATATATTGAGATACAGTGATCTCAGAAGGGGTTGTAAGTACAGATACTAATCTCACGTACCTGCATCAATGGCTGGTCCCCCGCAGCATCTCGAATGCCAATGGATAACATATCACGAGTTTCCCTTTTCTGAACATCAGGTTGTTTTAGACCTGGCATTTCCTCTTTTCTTTTTCTTTCGACCAATTTTAATTTCAGTGGTTGTTTCGGGTCCTTTCTTTCTACGCTCACTGCTTTCAAATTTGAAGGGCGTCTGTAAAATAGGAGAGAATTATTATGGAACTGCTTCTACAATACAACCGCAATGATTCGCTATTGGTTCTCCAGTATTCGCCTCACACTCACACACACAGACATCCATCCATCTATACATACATACATACATACATACATATATACATACATCATACACACACATATACATACATACATACGTACGTACATACATACATACACGCACACAAACATACATACATACATACATACATACATACATTTGTATGTACTCGGTTCTCTATAAACGTTTTTATGATTGGAGAGATACTATGTTTTACTTTTGTTCAAGAATGAATTTCAATTCAGTTCCTGCATAAGAAGTCAGCATAACAGTGATCATTGAAATTTGTATAACAAAAGTAAAACTACAACAGGAACATAAAGGGGTATATATTTTAGCAATTTTACAGTACTGTATCAATATGCTGTACATATATAACACGTTAGATCTGTGAACTTTTCAAGTAGGACAAACCACAAATTATCAAATATATATTATATAATGAGATAAGATAATATCATATTATTACATATGTAGTAGTGTATCGTCAGTTGCCAAAATAGAGTCCTGAATACATACCTTTGTCTTAAATAGTATGTGAGATAATTTCACTTTTGTGTATCAATATGGGAACTTTAATAATTAACATGGTATGCCTTCACTTCAATGATGATTCCTGAATTCAGAGAATACCTCTTAAAGGTACCAAAACAATATCTCCCCTGATAAGGGTTAGGCATAATTCACTGAGTTGATGCCCCCTCAGTAACCAGTTGAGCCTTTGGATTAGCTTTGTCTTGGGGATTAGATATTAACTCTCATTTGCCTTTTGTATACCCGATAAAATCAGCTTAGCAGACAATAGGAAATTAGACAAACAGTAGCTTGACATCAACTTGGTAAGTAAGCAATTGGGATCCGAGCCTTTTAAGGGGTTGGGCAATATACGCCCAATCTTACCCTGAACTCCCTGGTGGATTAGATTAGTTCCATAAATAGGAGGCGGAGCAAAATGGTCGGACTTTAGAACGGAATCCAATCTATGGAGTTTCATCGCCTCCCTGAAATTTTCACTGGGCCAAAGCTGAGTACTGATTGGCCAAACTTAACCCATGTATGCTTACTGAGGACAAAAGCAGTTTGACAATTTTGAAGAAATCTTGTAGGCAAAAGCATAGTTAGGGATTGTTTGGTGACGAAATATTGTTTAAAATATAACCAATAACTCTCCTTCAAATATGTTATAAACTCATTCCTAATTCCAAAGTTATTGTCAAAATCTCAGATCCGAACGACAATTTCTGTACATAGGAACTCTTAAGTATTGATGGATTAAAGTTATCTTCCCATCGGAGGACTTGATACTTTTAAGTTGCAACAGTTTGTTATAATAGTCCGTGATCAGACGTTCGATTATATCGTGTTATTACACATGTAGTAGTGTAGTGTCAGTTGCGATGGGTAATAAAGTACAGATAACCAGCTTTTCCGTACCACCCTATCACAACATCAGAGAACACGTGCCGACAAGTCACGTGTTCAACGTCAGCGGGGTCATCGTCCTTCATACTAGACTAGGTTCCTAGTCCCTAAAAAGTTGATATTCCCTTCTGTGCTGACCAAGCAGTGTGATGTAGTACCAGGTTTGGTAGATAGATGACACCACCTGATCCTCAGATCTCTATAGGTTTTATAATCAAACTGAATCCTGGTGAGATAAGTGTAAACTAAATGGACCACTATGGCCACCTAGAATATTTGGTGCTAACAGAAAATACATATAACAGCCTAGAAATCTAGGCTACCTTCATACCCGTTCACCAGGTGCGGGGTCAATACCCTTCATAACCGTTTACCACGTGCGGGGTCAAAACCCTCCATACCTGAACGAACATATCAACATTTAACGCTTCACACTGTCTACTATGGTTCTAAAATACCTTCTCACATGCTTGTGTGCAGTAGAGCCATACCTTTATATGAGCCTGGGGGTTGTACGTGTACAATTATAACTCGTTCAATACGTGGTGGTGTGATTTCTGGAGTGCACGGACCAGACTGAGACTCGTATTATTTTAAGATGACATTTCAGTTGTTTTTGTGATCGTCAAACACCAGAATAACTCGGCTTTACTCATTTCTCTGAAGCGCCTTCAAATATCCGTACTTGTATTCACAAGGCAAACTCGTTCAACTATCACCCGGGGCCTGCCTTGATAGTCTAGTGATTAAAAGTGTTGCCACTGACTGCTCGATGTCTCTTACCACTCACTTGGGCGTGTGAGAAATTCGCCAGTGACTTGCAAATATGTCGGTGTTTTGCGCTGGGTACTCCGATATCCCCCATACCAGTTGGCTTGTTACAACTTACTCCCAATATGTCAGAAAAGGTGACGATAAAACGAGGTCTCAAATTAGCTATCACCCGTCTTTTTAAAACATGTAAATGGATTTGGGCCAGAGTCAAATAATTGGCCAGAATTTCATAATTCTATTTGTATGCATAAGATATGTGCATGGCATTCGGTTTTGATATCAAACGTTGTGTAAACAAGACTGATTGCTGTAAACCTGCCAACTGGTATCTGGAAAACAGCTGATCGATGAATGCAATTCACTTTCAATTGACGATTTGTATCTGATATCAATCAACAGCATAATTTGTCATTTGGGACAACGGGATCTATATATGGGCGACTATATAGAATATAATACACAATTACAATTATTCAAATAGTGCCACCTCGACAAACTCTCTCTCTCTCTCTCTCTCTCTCTCTCTCTCTCTCTCTCTCTCTCTATATATATATATATATATATATATATATATATATATATATATATATATATATATATATATATATATATATATATATATATATATATGTATATATAAATACCACTCAAAAAATTGGCATTTATATAATCGCCCATATAGACTCTGTTGTCTTTTGATTATTTCCTTATATATTCTCCCCTATCAAGGCAATATTGTTACTTGTCAGCTGTAAATGCTTTTACAAACCGTGGACACTGTGGAAAGGTGTCCGACTTATGGACCAGTCATATCGGAATCCGACTGCCGCACGATTCCGAAATCGGCTTCGACTTTGCTAATTTTTTAAATCGGAACTGAAATGTATCAAATGCTCGTAGCCGATTATATTATAAGTCAAACATGTATGACGATTATCTCACGCAGATTCGCAAGGCATTCGTGCAGTACTCTCACGAATTTCGTACAATACTCGTAAGACAGTACCAACTTTTTTAGACGGTTCCGATTCTGTTTTTGGCCGTGGAATCGAATCCGTCAAATTATCGGATCCGACCTGCCGACCTCAGAATCGTACGACATTCAGACTCATGTCGGTGTGACTGGACCTCAATGCTGGTAAGTCAAAACTATACAAAACACTAGCTTCTATCAGGAACAAGTTACGATATGCACCATAATCCATTATATCAAAAGGATTAACCCCTAGTACTGTTGTTATGATAAACTACTTACAGTGTAAATAATTCCTCGAGGAGAATCATGCTGACCGGTGGTTTTCTGCGGCGGGGAAGAATGAAGGGAATAACTTCGCTACGTCTCTCGTATTCTCCGAATGACCTGTCAATCACCACTGGTGAAACTTATAAAAGGTCTCGTGAAACGTCACGTGATAGCTACCGTGGCTGACCAATCGATATGAAGATTACTCAGGTGGATCGGCTATTTTGATTGAATGAAGGAACCACTCCAGGATCCACTCCAATTCTACTCACTTGGTGAAACTGAATAGGACTCATCCGAAGGCCATTCATGTGTTAAGTGCGATTAATCGTGCTCTTGAGTTTGTTGTATACCTCAGAGCCCTTAATCCATCTGGACCTGACTAGTTTGGGAACATCCTCTTAGGAAAAGCAACTTTTAAGTTTGAAACTCAATTAACCGGAACCCAATCAGCAATTCTCCTTCAAATATTTTGCCAATTCATCCTTTATTCCCAGTAAGAATCACTCAACAGTATTTTTAGATCATGACGGCACTTGTTAAGGAGATTTCCAGCCATGCAAGAGTTAATTAGCTCCCCTCGGCTATAAGGACACTTAAACATGCAGTCTGAAGTGAAATAGTAGTTCAACGTCCCGCCTTTAATGAGGACATTTAACTAACCAGCCTTTGGTCATCCCAGACATTCGTATTACAAAGAGTCTTGCGAGGGAAAGATACTTTCCAAACCATTTCTGATTTTGGCTGTATTAGATATACAACACATATTAACTAATTGTTATCAAACCATTTCTAGTCATGTTTTTCCGACATAAACTCGGGTGGCTCGGTTTTAGTTTGGTATTAGGAAATTGTGTGTAAAATAATTGACTCCTTATATAAAAGACTCCCCATAAGCTTTTTATGATTGATAAATATTGGATAATATGTTGAACATTGTATACGATGAATGTCTATCTGATAATATCTATTAGTACATTATGATTGTATATGTACCATTATAAGCATGTTTACACTTGCGCATTATCTGTAATGAATGGCATTATCTAGATTGGACAATAAACTATCTATCATCATCAACAACAACAACTCTCAAAGACTCAAGAAACCAGGTATATACGAAAGTTTCCATAGATACTGACAAACCCCATGTCATCAGAACTATGGAGGCTAACTTCAAGTCACTAATCAAAGGAATAAACAATGATAGCATTACAATGGCAGGTAACAGAGTAATCTTCCGTGACAGCACTCCACAGGTAACCAGCGCATAGGAAAAATGCCAGCCGTGGAATTGAAGATGTGATCATGGAATGCAAATGGTCTTCTCAAATAATACACCCCCTAACAGCTTAAAAAAGGATATTACTCAATAAACTTTGGCATTGTATGTGTGTGTGTGTGAAACCTTTTTAAGTGCAAATGAAACTCTTAGGACTTATTTTTTGTAAGCTGGGCAAAAATAAGGAGGTAGAAGATGAGGTACATTTTCCACTTAAATGCCCATATATGATCTGAGATTTTTTTTTTACGCCAGGCAAATTGTCATCATCTGCACCTCACATAGATTACTGGATTAAAGCAACTTAGTGTTACATTCCAATCAGATGTATTATTGAGATGTGTAGAAGAACACCAGGTTGTATAATAGAAGGTCGCAAGTGTTAAATGCTAATTAGTTGTTATTAAACCATTTTAGTCCTGTTGTACTACTTTACATGAACTCGGCTGGCTCGATGAGAATGTTTTACGTGTCTGACCCACTATAAGCCTTTAAGGCTCTTCAGATTCTGTATTGTATGGCATGTCATAAAGACTATTGTTTTAAATTGTATGACATATTTGAATGTATTTATGATTTATTTGGTCCATTATAAGCCTTTATGGCTGGCCAGATTTTTTAACCTGTATTTATATGTAATGTTTCTTTAAATCTGGATTGGACAATACACTATATATCAACAACAATTATAAGCATGTTTGCACTTGTGCATTATTAGTAATGAATGTCATTATCTAGATTGGACAATATACTATCTATCAACAACAACAACTAAATATTTAGTTCACTCCGAGGACACCGAGTATGGCTCACATAACCTAAGCTTATTCAGCTTGTGAGATTGAACAGAAGTCACCCATGGCCGTATTGTACTTTAACCCATTCACACTTAAAACCTAGGACACTCAACGGATATTCATTGATCAGGATATTTAAATGCCCAATCGTTTGATGAGGAGGACACATTAATTTCCAGCGTTTATTTATCCCAGACATTCGTATTACAATAAGCCTTGCCCGGGAAAGATAATTGACAAGGCTTTCCTGGTCTTGGAAACTAGATTCAGTTTGTAATTCACTTTAGATTAAGTCTATTGCATATTGAAAAACATTGCATACACCTGCAGATATCAATGTATGGATGAATTCTGGCCAGCGATATCGGGATCGAATCCAAAGGATAGAAGGAAAATCCTAATCCAGTGCATTAGTGTTACAGTGTCTGAATGAATGAATGAATGAAAGAATGAATGAGTGAATGAATGGATGGATGGATGGACGGACGAACGAACGAACGAATGAATAAATAAATAAGAAAAAACTCTTAGTAGAACTGTCACCACCAACTAAATAATGGTGAATAAGCCAACCCCTAATTATTTTTAGTTCACATGGTTAACACTTTTTTGATAAGTCACGGTACACTCGCGATATTACCTATGCTGTGGAAAGCGACGTAAAGCCAAATCCTTCCTGAGGGTGATGATAAGAAAGCTTGTGTGTGTTTCAAAGAATATACGAAAGAAGAAAACATATTATAAGTGTGAGATATTGTAATTATACTTTGAATGCTGGCGACGCTGGACACGTTTTGTGGCTGGCTTTATCAACCCCTTGCTTTGTATCAACATATACATCTGCATGTACATCTAAAGACTCATATCTACATAATTTCGTAACGATTCATATTATATTTTAAATCAAACATGGCAAATGATTAGCACCGTTTGTCAGCGGAACATCGTAACGCCTGATTATTTCTTATAGATATGTAACTAATTTACTGATTTTACGGGTCTCTTATAAGTCTTATAAGTTAATTTGTAAATAAATACTCCGGATCAATGTAACATTTAAGGGACACAGTTAACTATTGATTGATTAGATAATATATTGTACATTGTATATGATGAATATTCATCTGATAATATCTATAAGTATATTTATGATTGTATTTGGTCCATTATACGCCTTTGTGGCTGGCCGGATTTTTTTACACTTGTGTATACTGCATGTAATGAATATCATTATCTGTATTGGACAATACACTATTTATCAACAACAACAACTTAGAGGAGACAGTAAACTATTGAAAAATCGACATGTGTTATATGGGTTTGTTTTGTAAAACATGTGGATACAGGGGAGACGATAAAATTACAGTTTCATTCGATCGAGAGTCCGATGGATGAAAGTTGCAAAGCTCACATATTAGGTTTGGCTCATATAAAGCGTAACAAAAACTTTTAAAGAAGACATCAAAGGTGTGGGTACTTACTTAATTAGGAACCTGTTTAAACAACATGGTGCCATGGCGTCCGGGGAAAGAGCAGGGCTTTTTATAGCAATACGTTCATGAATTGCATTTGGGTTTTCCTGGTATGGTTGATTATTGCTAGTGGGCATGGCGACGAAACATGAAAGCGTTAATTGGGAGAACAGAGTGAGCAAGCGAGCAAACAAACAAACCAATTAAGACGTAGATACGCAGACAAACAAATGGCAAAACAGAACAAACGAACCAATAAAGAGATAGATTCGCAAACAAAGAAATGGCAAAAACAAGCATATATATATATATATATATATATATATATATATAAATATATATATATATATATATATATATATATATATATATATATATATATATATATATATATATATAAATATATATATATATATATCAGCAAACAAACAAATAGCAATACAAACGCTCGCTCGCTCGGAGCGAATATATATATATATATATATATATATATATATATATATATATATATATATATTATATATATATATATATATATATATATATATATATATATATATATTTATATATATATATATATATATATATAATATATATATATATATATATATATATATTATATATATTTATATATATATATATATATATATATATATATATATATATATATATATATATATATATATATATATATATATATATATATATATATATATATATGTTTGTTTGTTTTGTTACTTGTTTGTTTGCTTATCTATCCCTTATTATTTGGTTCGTTTGTTCTACTTGTATGTTTAACCATACATATATATATATATATATATATATATATATATATATATATATATATATATATATATATATATATATATATATATGTGTGTGTGTGTGTGTGTGTATTTGTGTGTGTGTGTGTGTGTGTGTGCGTGTGTGATTTATTCTTCTTCATAGTGAGGACAATATCTTTTATTTCTTCTATACTGTATAGATTTCAATAAAAGTCCTTTTGTGCCTTTAAGGTGATGAGTACCATTGCAGGCTAGTTAAAAGGCCCGTCCCAAAACACACCTTATAGTAGCATAATCATATAACAAGGTGTATATCCAGGTTCCTGAGTGTTATCAGGTAGATAATATCATAGTCAACCGTCCTTATTAAACCCATATTCTATTTCATTTCAATATTTACAACTTTCACTCAAATGAAATAATCTCAGTACTTACGCAGGTGATGGTCACTACAGGTTCACAGATACTTTAGGGATGTCATTGACCATGCCCAATCAGTTTTTTTTTATTCTTTCCTGCTAAAGATTTTTACAGGCCGCAACATTTGAAAATGTTAGTGAGATATCTTGTGTGCGGAGCCTGTAACCCGGCGGTGGTTCAGAAAGGACAGACCTCGTTGATCCCTTGTGGGCATGGGACAAAAGACAGTTGTACAAAGACCCACCTCAATGGTCGCACGTCACGGTCAAAACAAGGGCGAGTGTCCGGTTTGCTATAAATAGTCGAAACTGTTTCTAGTTGCAAGACCCTAATGTACTAGTTGTCAAGATTTCTCTCTAAAATTTTCAGTGTTATGGTCTGTAAAAATCGTTAGCAGTGAAGAATCAAAAATTTACTTCTTATTGGGCATCATCAATAATATCCCTAAAATAACTGTGAAACTGCAGTAAGCATCACCGGCGTAAGTAATGAGATCATGTCATTTGAGAGAAAAGTTGTAAATATTGAAATGAAACAGAATATGGGTTGAATGTTGACTGTTAGCGATGATAATCTCTACCTTATAACACTCAGGAATCTGGAGATACACCTAGTTATATGATTATGCTGCTTTGAGGTGTGTTTTGGGATGGGGCTTTTAACTAGCTTGCAATGGTACTCATCACTTTAATAGTTTTGCTCTATCTTTTACTGAGTTGTCTCAAAAGCTTCTTCAAAATCCACCAGTGCCAGTCATACATTTATCTTATGTTTTACCCTATAAATCTTGTATTTACACACCCTTTCTGATCATCATGTAATGGATAATGTACTGTTATTTTTAATCTATAAGCCATTATCCAACTAAATATTTTGTAGGTTGAATTTAAGAGTGTAATTGGTCTCCATTTTCAAATGTTCTTTCTTTTTCGTGTTTGGGAAGACAGGTAATAATTCCCGTTCTCTGTTGTTCTAATCACAAGTTTTCTTCTTAATATTGTTTGAATGTCTTTAACATTAAAATCTCTATTTTGTCTTAACTATTTAAAAAGAATCTTATCTATACCCGTCTTGGCCCAATGATTTCTTCTTCTTCATAGTGAGCACAATATCTTCTTTCTCTTCTATGTTGATCTCCTCCTCTAGCTTATCTTTTTTAAATTTGTCCTTGGATCTTCTGAAGGAAAATTTGTCTATGTTAATATTTTCTCCTTATATAGTTTTCATTATAATTCTTTTCGTGCCTTTAATATATTTGCTCTATCTCTTACTAAGTTGCCTTTAACTCATGAACTTTTCTCTTATTTTTATTTATGTGATTTGATTAAGTGGGATTAAGGATAAAAAGTATCAACTCATGTTTTCTTATTGATCTAACTCTTATTTATAACGTTTGCCACCTCCTTATGCAATGTCCGTAATTCCATAATGACCGCCATGCAATGTAGGATGAGGTAAGAGTTTGCCAACAAGCCTGGAGAGCTTTTCTGGATGGAGGCTATGATATGGGAAGTCTATTGACATTTTACAGCGGAACAAATAGAATGCATATGGCTGGTTGCTGGCTTACATATCTATTGTATGTACCGGCGCAATCACAAACTCAGGAAAGGAATCGGATAGGGAAATGGATGTCAGTCAACCCTTAGTGTCAATCCGGTTATCATACATGCTTGTGTTTGGCTTATGAGATCCCAAATGGTCATTTAGTTTCATATAAGTTGTCTATATAAGTTAAGCATATTATTGTTCACTCTTTTTTCTTGTTAGTTAAAGGCACAGTATAGCAGCCTCACATTAATTTTGCTACTGTTTGTTTTCTTCCTTTCCTTATTTGTTCATATTATTTGTTTTTATAATATATACCTTTTTAGAAATACCTACAGTCAATGAAGAATATATATATATATATATATATATATATATATATATATATATATATATATATATATATAAAATAAGTATCTCTAAAATTTTATACTATTTCTTATTTATTACCATTTTGTAGTTTATCTTCTAACTTTTCGGTTACTTTTATTATTTCTCGTTCTTTCTACTTTTCTTCTCTTTTTTCTCTTTAACATGTTCGATTATGATTCCTCTGATTCGAACTACCATTACTTCCTTAATCTGTTGTAGCAGTTCTTAATCTTTAAGAGAACATTATTTAGTTTCCATAGACCAGGTCCCCTTTTCCCTTGACTAATTAATATTTCTAATGATATACTTCCATAATCAGACCGTTATGCTAGAATATGTCTGTTTTCTCCATCATAGATACAAAGTGTTCTGCCAACAGATAACTATCTAGTCTTCCTGCGTTCACATGTGTTTTTGCCACCATATATAACTTTTTTGTGTGTTTGAACTTTGTATCCTCCAAATATTGATAAATTCGAATTCTTTCCTTTTGTCTTTGACAAGACAATAACAAGCATAAAAACATAACCAGTTTTTCAATTTGAAATGTTGTTGTTTATTGTATATTTCTAACTTCAGTTCACAATGTTAAAACTAGATATATTGTAATTAAAGTTACATGTTATCCAATAAAAACAATATCATATTTAGTAAATTGAACACATGAATATATATACTAGTATATATATATATATATATATATATATATATATATATATATATATATATATATATATATATATATATATATATATATATATATATATATATATAAATATATATATATATATATGTATATATATATATATATATATATATATATATATATCCATGTACATAGATTTATATAAAGATGTACGTATGTATATGTACATATTATTCCAATGGTGGTGATGAGATAAAAGAAAAACGTTATTAACAATACATTTTTGATATATATCTTTACCAAGATATCTTGTTGAAAGACAAAATATATAGAGTAAATACATTCAATAAAATTAATATATTTATGTACACGTATCTAAGTTACATATATACATTTATATACACATTGGCATATGGATATATATATATTATATATATATATATATATATATATATATATATATATATATATATATATATATATATATATATATATATATATATATATATATATACTCATTTGCCTAAGGTTAATAGCCACTGCACTCTAAATACTCATACGCATTCTATCAGACGTGATATCTTGATTTTATAGAACAACAGTTCTCA
>OZ012693.1:3105037-3292537 GCA_963942565.1 Maea johnstoni
GTCACGAATTTCCGTTTTCTGAACATCAGGTTGTTTTAGAACCGGCATTTCCTCTTTTCTTTTTCTTTCGACCAATTTTAATTTCAGTGGTTGTTTCGGGTCCTTTCTTTCTACGCTCACTGCTTTCAAATTTGAAGGGCGTCTGTAAAATAGGAGGGAATTATTATGGAACTGCTTCTACAATACAACCGCAATGATTCGCTATTGGTTTTCCAGTAGTCACCTTACACTCACACATACACACATCCATCCATACATACATACATACACTCACACACATCCATCCATCCATACATATATACATACATACATATACACATACATTCATACACACATACATACATACATACATTCATACACACACATACATACATACATACATACATACATACATACACACACTCAAACGCACACAAACATACATACATACACACATACATACATACATTTGTATGTACTCGGTTCTCTATAAACATTTTTATGATTGGAGAGATAATATGTTTTACTTGTATTCTATATAAATTTTAATTCAGTTCCCGCATGACAAGTCAGCATAGCAGTCGTCATTGAAATTTGTATAACAAAAGTACAAACTATAACGGGAACATAAAGGGGTATATATTTTAGCAATTTTACAGTACTGTATCAATATGCTGTACATATAAAACACGTTAGATCTGTGAACTTTTCAAGTAGGACAAACCACAAATTATCAAATATATATTATATAATTAGATAAGATAATATCATATTATTACATATGTAGTAGTGTATTGTCAGTTGCCAAAATAGATTCCTGAATACATACCTTTGTCTTAAATAATATGTGAGATAATTTCACTTTTGTGTATCAATATGGGAACTTTAATAATTAACATGGTATGCCTTCACTTCAATGACGATACCTTAATTCACAGAATGCCTCTTAAAGCGACCAAAACAGTATCTCCCCTGATAAGGAGGAGGTTTTATTCACTGAGAGTTGATGCCCCCTCGGTAACCAGTTGAGCCTTTCGATTAGCTTTATCTTGGGGATTAGAGATTAACTCTAATTTGCCTTTTGTATACTCGATATAATCTGCTTAGGAGACAATAAGAAATTAGACAAACAGTAGCTTGACATCAGCTTGGTAATTAATCAATTGCAATATGAGCCTTTCAAGGGGTTGGGCAATATATGCCCAATCTCATCCTGAACTCCCTGGTGGATTAGATTAGTTCCACAAGTAGGAGGCAAATCAAAATGGTCGGACTTAGGAACAGAATCCAATCTATGGAGTTTCATCGCCTCCCTGAAATGTTCTAATACACTGGGACAAAGCTGAGTACTGATTGGCCAAACTTAACCCATGTATGCTTACTGAAGACAAAAGCAGTCTGACCATTTTGAAGAAATCTTGTAGGCAAAAGCATAGTTAGGGATTGTTTGGTGACGAAATGTTGTTTAAAATATAACCAATAACTCTCCTTCAGATATTTTGTAAACTCATTCCTAATTCCAAAGTTATTGTCAAAAGCATCTCAGATCCGAACGACAATTTCTGTACATAGGAACTCTTAAGCATTGATGGATTTACGTTATCTTCCCATCGGAGGACTTGATACTTTTAAGTTGCAACAGTTTGTTATAATAGTCCGTGATCAGACGTTCGATTATATCGTGTTATTACACATGTAATAGTAGTGTAGTGTCAGTTGAGATGGGTAGTAATAAAGTACAGATCACGATAACCAGCTTTTCCGTACCACCCTATCACAACATCAGAGAACACGTGCCGACAGGTCACGTGGTCAACGTCAGCGGGGTCATCGTCCTTCATACTAGACTAGGTTCCTAGTCCCTAATAAGTTGACATTCCCTTCTGTGCTGACCAAGCAGTGTGATCATGAATTGGTTGCTCATCTAAGGTGTGATGTAGTACCACGTATGGTAGATAGATGACACCACCTGATCCTCAGATCTCTATATGTTTTATAATTAAACTGAATCCTGGTGAGATAAGTGTAAACTAAATGGACCACTATGGCCACCTAGAATATTTGGTGCTAACAGAAAATACATATAACAGCCTAGAAATCTAGACTACCTTCATACCCGTTCACCACGTGCGGGGTCAATGCCCTTCATACCCGTTCACCACGTGCGGGGTCAAAACCCCCCATACCTGAACGAACATATCAACATTTAACGCTTCACATTGTCTACTATGGTTCCGAAATACCTTCTCACATGCTTGTGTGCAGTAGAGCCATACCTTTATATGAGCCTGGGGGTTGTACGTGTACAGTTATAACTCGTTCAATACGTGGTGGTGTGATTTCTGGAGTGCACGGACCAGACTGAGACTCGTATTATTTTAAGATGATATTTCAGTTGTTTTTGTGATCGTCAAACACCAGAATAACTCGGCTTTACTCTTTTCTCTGAAGCGCCTTCAAATATCCTTACTTGTATTCACAAGGCAAACTCGTTCAACTATCACCCGGGGCCTGCCTTGATAGTCTAGTGGTTAAAAGTGTTGCCACTGACTGCTCGATGTCTCTTACCACTCACTTGGGCGTGTGAGAATATCGCCAGTGACTTGCAAATGTGTCGGTGTTTTGCGCTGGGTACTCCGATATCCCCATACCAGTTGGCTTGTTACGACTTTCTCCCAATATGTCAGAAAAGGTGACGATAAAACGAGGTCTCAAATTAGCTATCACCCGCCTTTTTAAAACATGTAAATGGATTTGGGCCAAAGTCAAATAATTGGCCAGAATTTCATAATTATATTTGTATGCATAAGATATATGCATGGCATTCGGTTTTGATATCAAACGTTGTCATTTGGGACAACGGGATCTATATATGGGCGACTATATAGAATATTATACACAATTACAATTATTCAAATAGTGCCACCTCGACAAACTCTCTCTCTCTCTCTCTCTCTCTCTCTCTCTCTCTCTCTCTCTCTCTCTATATATATATATATATATATATATATATATATATATATATATATATATATATATATATATATATATATATATATATATATATATGTATATATAAATACCACTCAAAAAATTGGCATTTATATAATCGCCCATATAGACTCTGTTGTCTTTTGATTATTTCCTTATATATTCTCCACTATCTAGGCAATATTGTTACTTTTCAGCTGTAAATGCTTTTACAAACCGTAGACACTGTGGAAAGGTGTCCGACTTATGGACCAGTCACATCGGAATCCGACTGCCGCACGATTCCGAAATTGGCTTCGATTTTGCTAATTTTTAAGGTGGCTGTAAACGTTTCCCGTGGAGAGCAGACTTTCCCTCAAATAATGGCTGATTTCTCATTATTTGTACACTAAACCCCTAGCAAACTATATATTTTTAGAAAGCTGAGATTCTAAGGAATACATAGGATATGGATAGGTTGTATGTGCTCCAAATATTTTAAAGAAATTGGGGTCAAAACTTTGACTAATCAATTTTCAGTACATATGTCGCGGCTGACGCAAATCTAAGAGCAGGATCTAAGATAATAACCTGATTTTTTAAAACATTGAAAAAAAACTTTGTCTCTTCAAAACTAGACAAGGGTTTTGTAAAATATGGCCCCTAACTTTTTTTATGGCCATTTATCTAACAACATTTTAGGAAAAAAATGCTTTTTTGGTTTCTTGATTTTTGACTCACTATAAAAAATTAACCAGATAAGATATTGCAATATCCCCGTCTAGATTTGTAGAGAACATGTTTTAGAATCTATATACAAAGTTTGAAGCTAATTGATTAAGATTTGTGTCTAAATTCACGTCAGCCGTGAGAGTAAAACTATAGAAAACTAAGCTGAGAAAATGGCAGTTTTGTGTATTTCCCAGTTAAAGTTACTGTGCAACTTTTTGCTACTACTTTAATGTATTTATTTTTGTCCAAGTGGAAAGATAAAGTAACCTTCCATTGTATTTCACAACTGTCAACATTTTTTCTTCTCAATTACCTCAAAAAAAAGTATAAATGAGTACATTTCTGCAACCTGCCTAACATCCCTGTCAACTGGATTCCATATATGGGCATATGACATCACCCAAGCCCCGCCTACTTAGTAGCCTGGCATCTTGTTTGCATGCTAATGTATATGTATTATAGCTCTTGAATTCTTGATAATTCAAAGAACTTTGCCATCAAAATCAATTTTCAGCTATCTAGTGTGTTATGCTGACAGACTCTTTGACTGCAAGTATATTGATTTGGCAAATAAAAGCTTGTAATGCTCTATATGGGGTTTTTAGCTTCATTTATCTAAGACAAACATGTTGCAGGGCCAATTCTGAAGCTATCCAAACTTCCAAAGCATAGCTTTCTGACAAGGTGGCTTTTAGATTCTGGGCCTTGAAAGAAAGATAATTTCACAAACCTCTATTGCTGTATCTCCACTCCAGTGATCCAAGTTACATAATCCAGAATGAGTAATCCATACATATTTTGCAGCAGAAATGGCAACTTTCCCTGAGGTCTGACACAGAATTCCTTTGTCTAGTGAATCCCATATGAGTAGACTGTCCACATTAACTACTACACTGCTTGAAACGCTTAGAGGAAGTGATCTTGCTATTACCCATAGCAAATCTTATTTTTAGACATTGGTTCCTGACTCCCATAATCCTTGAGGGGATTATGAGTGACACCACACTCATTGTTCTAGAATGGGGAGTCCTGAGGGGATTATGACACCACACATACCTGTATCTATTTCCTCAGAACTGAAGCCACAGTGCTAATCTATCAATAAACCCAATTATTCACCTGCAATTTCAATCTCCTTTGTGTCTCCAACTGAATTGACGACAATTGTTGTGTAAAATACAATCCAGGCTTCAATTAGTTAATAGCCAAATTATATTGGTGTTATTGTACTTTGGGTAACTATATCATGATTGCTGTATTATTGTTTGAGAAAAACTTGTGTTTGAAGATGAAACCAAGTTGATAAATACTATAGTATTGTTAGTTATCCATAGAGCATAGAGTGTCTGTTCCAGCTGAAGGTATGAGACGGATTGACCCAACATCCTCCCAAAAGTCCAGGTTTTCCCATCAAATACACACATTATTTTACTTGAAGCCCCAAAACTGGGATGTTTCCTGTTTTTCTCAGACAGCCGGAGCCACATTTAGATTAAGACTAATCCCTAATACACTATTTTTGAATTGATTAAAACATCATTGTCTGTGGTGCTAAAGTGGCCCACCTTACCCAACAGACATCCTTTCTAACCAACACCTGCATACAAATTAAAGACTGGCTGACCTTAAATGCCAGCTCTTATCAGTTACCAATCTAATACACATCCATTTCCTGTAGCTTTGATAAGGAGGTGGGAGGGGCTTATCAGCTAACTGGGGTCACATGACCATAACATTGAAGCATGCAGTCTTTTCTGTCGGTCTGTTCATACCTGTCAAATCAAGCTTTTTCACAAATTATGAACTTAGGGGTGGAGTAGAGCTATGGGTTTTTTTTCATAAGGAGGGTAAGACCCGGTACATTAACATAATACATAAATCTCAAAACAGGCCTCCCTTAGGACGAAACGTTTACGGCCACCTTAAATCGGAACTGAAATGTATCAAATGCTCGTAGCCGATTATATTATAAGTCAAACATGTATGACTTGCGATTATCTAACGCAGATTTGCAAGGCATTCGTGCAATACTCTCACGAATTTCGTACAATACTCGTAAGACAGTACCAACTTTTTTAGACGGTCCGATTCTGTTTTTGGCCGTGGAATCGAATCCGTCAAAGTATCGGATCCGACCTGCCGACCTCAGAATCGTACGACATTCAGACTCAGGCCGGTGTGACTGGACCTCAATGCTGGTAAGTCAAAACTATAAAAAACACTAGCTGCTATCAGGAACAATTTACGATATGCACCATAATCCATTATATCGAAAGGATTAACCCCTAGTACTGTTGTTATAATAAACTACTTACAGTGTAAATAATTCCTCGAGGAGAATCATGCTGACCGGTGGTTTTCTGCGGCGGGGAAGAATGAAAGGAATAACTTCGCTCCGTCTCTTGTATTCTCCGAATGACCTGTCAATCACCACTGGTGAAACTTATAAAAGGTCTCGTGATGCGTCACGTGATAGCTACCGTGGCTGACCAATCGATATGAAGATTACTCAGGTGGACCGGCTTTTTTGACTGGATGAAGGAACCACTCCAGGAACCACTCCTATTCTACTCACTTGGTGAAACTGAATAGGACTCATCCGAAGACTGTTCATGTGTTAAGTGCGATTAATCGTGCTCTTGAGTTTGTTGTATACCTCAGAGCCCTTAATCCATCTGGACCTGACTAGTTTGGGAACATCCTCTTAGGAAAAGCAACTTTTGAGTTTGAAACTCAATTAGCCGGAACCCATTCCAGCAATTCTCCTTCAAATATTTTGCCAATTCATCCTTTATTCTTAAGAATCACTCAGAATTATTTTTAGATCATGGCGGCACTTGTTCAGGAGATTTCCAGCCATGCAAGAGTTAATTAGCTCCCTATAAGGACACTTAAACGTGCAGTCTTAAGTGAAATAGTAGTTCAACGTCCCGTCTTTAATGAGGACATTTAACTGACCAGCCTTTGGTTATTCCATACATTCGTAGTACAAAAAGTCTTGCGAGGTAAGGATACTTTCCAAAGCTTTTCTAATTCTGGCTGTATTAAATATACAACACATATTAACTAATTGTTATCAAACCATTTCCTGTCATGTTTTTCCGACATAAACTCGGGTGGCTCGGTTTAAGTTGGGTATTAGGAAATTGTGTGTAATATAGGTGACTCCTTAAATATACAAGACTCACCATCACCTTTTTATGATTGATAAATATTGGATAAAATGTTGAACATTGTATACGATGAATGTATATCTGATAATATTTATAAGTGCATTTATGATTATATTTGTACCATTATAAGCATGTTTACACTTGTGCATTATCTGTAATGAATGTCATTATCTAGATCGGACAATAAACTATCTATCATCATCAACAACAACAACTCTCAAAGACTCGAGAAACCAGGTCTATAAGAAAGTTTACATAGATACTGACAAACCCCATGTCATCAGAACTATGGAGGCTAACTTCAAGTCACTAATTAAAGGAATAAACAATGATAGCATTACAATGGCAGGTAACAGAGTAATCTTCCGTGACAGCACTCCACAGGTAACCAGCGCATAGGAAAAATGCCAGCCGTGGAATTGAAGATGTGATCATGGAATGCAAATGGACTTCTCAAATAATACACCCCCTAACAGCTTAAAAAAGGATATTACTCAATAAACTTTGGCATTGTATGTGTGTGTGTGAAACCTTTTTAAGTGCAAATGAAACTCTTAGGACTTATTTTTTGTAAGCTGGGCAAAAATAAGGAGGTAGAAGATGAGGTACATTTTCCACTTAAATGCCCATATATGATCTGAGATTTTTTTTTTACGCCAGGCAAATTGTCATCATCTGCACCTCACATAGATTACTGGATTAAAGCAACTTAGTGTTACATTCCAATCAGATGTATTATTGAGATGTGTAGAAGAACACCAGGTTGTATAATAGAGGGTCGCAAGTGTTAAATGCTAATTAGTTGTTATTAAACCATTTTAGTCCTGTTGTACTACTTTACATGAACTCGGCTGGCTCGATGAGAAAGTTTTACGTGTCTGACACACTATAAGCCTACAAGGCTGTTCAGATTTTGTATTGTATGGCATGTTATAAAGACTATTGTTTTAAATTGTATGACATATTTGAATGTATTTATGATTTATTTGGTCCATTATAAGCCTTTATGGCTGGCCAGATTTTTTAACCTGTATTTATATGTAATGTTTCTTTAAATCTGGATTGGACAATACACTATATATCAACAACAATTATAAGCATGTTTGCACTTGTGCATTATTAGTAATGAATGTCATTATCTAGATTGGACAATATACTATCTATCAACAACAACAACTAAATATTTAGTTCACTCCGAGGACACCGAGTATGGCTCACATCACCTAAGCTTATTCAGCTTGTGAGATTGAACAGAAGTCACCCATGGCCCAATTGTACTTTAACCCATTCACACTTAAAACCTAGGACACTCAACGGATATTCATTGATCAGGATATTTAAATGCCCAATCGTTTGATGAGGAGGACACATTAATGTCCAGTGTTTATTTATCCCAGACATTCGTATTACAATAAGCCTTGCCAGGGAAAGATAATTGACAAGGCTTTCCTGATCTTGGAAACTAGATTCAGTTTGTAATTCACTTTAGATTAAGTCTATTGTATATAAAAACAACAACATTGCATACACCTGCAGACATCAATGTATGGATGAAATTCTGACCAGCGATATCGGGATCGAATCCAAAGGATGGCAGGGAAATCCTAATCCAGTGCATTAGCGTTACAGTGTCTGAATGAATGAAAGAATGAATGAATGAGTGAATGAATGAGTGAAAGAATGGATGGATGGACGAACGAACGAACGAATGAATAAATAAATAAGAAAAACCTCTTAGTAGAACTGTCACCACCAACTAAATAATGGTGAATAAGCCAACCCTTAATTATTTTTAGTTCACATGGTTAACACTTATTTGATAAGTACACTCGCGATATTACCTATGCTGTGGAAAGCGACGTAAAGCCAAATCCTTCCTGAGGATGATGATAAGAAAGCTTGTGGTGTGTTTTTCAAAGAATATACGAAAGAAGAAAACATATTATAAGTGTGAGATATTGTAATTATACTTTGAATGCTGGCGACGCTGGACACGTTTTGTGGCTGGCTTTATCAACCCCTTGCTTTGTATCAACATATACATCTGCATGTACATCTAAAGACTCATATCTACATAATTTCGTAATGATTCATATTATATTTTAAATCAAACATGGCAAATGATTAGCACCGTTTGTCAGCGGAACATCGTAACGCCTGATTATTTCTTATAGATATGTAACTAATTTACTGATTTTACGGGTCTCTTATAAGTCTTGTCACTGTCAAGTTAATTTGTAAATAAATACTCCGGATCAATGTAACATTTAAAGGACACAGTTAACTATTGATTGATTAGATAATATATTGTACATTGTATATGATGAATATTCATCTGATAATATCTATAAGTATATTTATGATTGTATTTGGTCCATTATACGCCTTTGTGGCTGGCCGGATTTTTTTACACTTGTGTATACTGCATGTAATGAATATCATTATCTGTATTGGACAATACAGTATTTATCAACAACAACAACTTAGAGGAGACAGTAAACTATTGAAAAATCGACATGTGTTATATGGGTTTGTTTTGTAAAACATGTGGATACAGGGGAGACGATAAAATTACAGTTTCATTCGATCGAGAGTCCGATGGATGAAAGTTGCAAAGCTCACATATTAGGTTTGGCTCATATAAAGCGTAACAAAAACTTTTAATGAAGACATCAAAGGTGTGGGTACTTACTTAATTAGGAACCTGTTTAAACAACATGGTGCCATGGCGTCCGGGAAAAGAGCAAGGCTTTTTATAGCAATACGTTCATGAATTGCATTTGGGTTTTCCTGGTATGGTTGATTGTTGCTAGTGGGCATGGCGAAGAAACATGAAAGCGTAAATTGGGAGAACAGAGTGAGCAAGCGAGCAAACAAACAAACCAGTTAAGACGTAGATACGCAGACAAACAAATGGCAACCGTAAACTAGCATTAGAAGGCAGGAAAAACTGGAATTGGCACTTCAGGGAGATAATGGCTGACTGTGACCACACTGAGGTCTTTGATCTGGAGCTTTGTCTGGGTGTGTCTTTTGTCAAAAGAATACAGGACATACTTATTGAAAAAGCCCAACAAACATGGACAAATAACTGTGCAACCACCAGTAAACTCCGAACCTTCTATGCTATTTGTGGTCTCCCACTCAAAGCTGATGTCATAGTAACTACACCTCTATTAAAGTCGCACAGATCAGTTGTCGCAAAACTAATGTGTGGCACATCTAACCTTGAAATTGAAAGAGGGCGCCACAAAAAGATTCCAAGGGAAAATCGTTTCTGTATATTGTGCCAAAATATGGAGGTGGAAGATGAGGTGCATTTTATTCTAAAATGTCCTTTTTATGACGATTTGAGAAATGCCATTTTGCAACTAGCCAATTTGCAATATCCTAATTTTACAGAACTCACTGATTTGGAGCAGCTTTAGGTCCTTTTTCAATCAGAGGATTTGTTAAAAACTGCATCATTTTGTCTCAATAGGATGTACAACAGGAGGTCACAAATGTTAACTAGCAACTGATTGTTATTAAACCATACTAGTCATGTTAACCTATTTGACATGAACTCGGCTGGCTCAATTTTAGATGGGTATCAGAAAATTGGGTATAAAAGAAGTGACTCCTTATATACAAGACTCACTATAAGATTTTTATGATTAACTAGATAATATATTGTACAATGTATATAATGAATGTCGTTTTGATAATATTTATAAGTATATTTATGTTTGTATTTGGTCCATTATAAGCCTTCGTGGCTGGCCGGATTTTTAACACTTGGTATCGTATGTAATGAATGTCATTATCTGGATTGGACAATAAACTATTTATCAACAACAACAAATTATAAGCATGTTTACACTTGTGCATTATCAGTAATGAATGGCATTATCTAGATTGGACAATAAACTATCTATCATCAACAACAACAACAACAACCAAAGATTTAGTTCACTCCCAGGACACCGAGTATCGCTCACATCACCTAAGCACAGGCATCTGTAACCGAAATTATAGGCCCATAAGAGCAATAAAACGGTGTTAAAAGGAGTTTCAAGTGGTCTCTCATGTGTATTTACTATATAAAGAAGTCACCCATGGCCCAATTGTGCTTTAAATGCAATTAGTTGCCTCCAGCTGTTTGCATGCGTCTCAAAACTTGCTATTCGCCCCGTGAGATTGAACAGAAGTCACCCATGGCCCAATTGTGCTTTAAATGCAATTAGTTGCCTCCAGCTGTTTGCATGCGTCTCAAAACTTGCTAGTGCAGTTTTCATTGATGATAAATTTGTTGTTGTTGTTGTTTTTGTTATTGCCGTAATTGATAGATATTTTAAATAAAGTTTATTGTCTAATTCAGATAAAAGATATGCATTGCATGCAATGAAATATATACAGATACAATCCTGGCCAGCCAAACTCCATACAACACAATGCAAATGTTATATGAAAGTAAGGCTTGTTAGTACAAGCCAGAGTGTTGGCCAACCCCTCTGACAACATTAAGAATGTCAAGGGGTGGACAAACCTAAAAATGACTTTAAAGGTCATACAGAGTTCAAAAGTGGGTTTATTAGTATGTTCGTCTATGTTACATCCTACTAAAACTAGCAAGCAGCCGTAAAAGTTAAAGTCTCACCCTAAAATATAAATCTGAACTTCTCATAATCATTTAGATTTAAAAAATTGGATTCACTCTTTCAGACAATGATAATAACGGTAACCTCATGTCATCGTAGGCATTACATCTTAATATACGCATATACTAATCAATTAGCACACGCTGTTGCTGTATGTCAATCAACTAACACACGCTGTTGCTGTGTGTTATTTAATTGAATAACACCCGCAATAAAAGACAAGTGCATGTCGCTAATGAGTGAGTATAACACGACGATTAATCTAGGGCCCTTGACCAACCAGAATCAATCGTGAGGTATAATAAATTGAAATAGTCCATATAGTAAGCTCCCCGATAGGGCTTCGTGTATTGCGGATGTCTAGGATTATCTAAGACAGGACACTAAAAGGACATTCATTGATCAGGATATTTAAATGCCCAACTGAATCGTTTAATGAGGAGGACATCTCAATGTCCAGCATTTATTTATCCCAGACATTCGTATTAATGTCCAGCGTTTATTTATCCCAGACATTCGTATCAATGTCCAGCGTTTATTTATCCCAGACATTCGTATCAATGTCCAGCGTTTATTTATCCCAGACATTCGTATCAATGTCCAGCGTTTATTTATCCCAGACATTCGTATTAATGTCCAGCGTTTATTTATCCCAGACATTCGTATTAATGTCCAGCGTTTATTTATCCCAGACATTCGTATTAATGTCCAGCGTTTATTTATCCCAGACATTCGTATTAATGTCCAGCGTTTATTTATCCCAGACATTCGTATTAATGTCCAGCATTTATTTATCCCAGACATTCGTATTAATGTCCAGCGTTTATTTATCCCAGACATTCGTATTAATGTCCAGCGTTTATTTATCCCAGACATTCGTATTACAATAAGCCTTGCCAGGGAAAGATAACTGACAAGGCTTTCCTAACCTTGGAAACAAGAATCAGATTTTATTTCACTTTGAATCAAGTCTGTTGCAGATATATAAAACATTGCGTACACATGCAGATATCAATTTGTATCTTTATTGACTGTATATAAATACAAATATATGTATGTATGAAATGTATGGATGCAATTCTGGCCAGCGATATCGGGGTCGAATCCAAAGGATAGAAGGTATATGTATGATTGTATTTGGTCCAGTATAAGCCTTTGTGATTGGCCGGATTTTTGTACACCTGTGTATAGCATGTAATGAATATCATTATCTGGATTGGACAATACACTATTGATCAACAACAACAACTTAGAGGAGACAGTAAACTATTGAAAAATCAAACGTGTCATGTGGGTTTGTTTTGTAAAACATGTGGATACGGGGGAGACGATAAAACATGTGGATACGGGGGAGACGATAAAATTACAATTCCATCCGATGGAGAGACTGAGTCCAGATGAATGTTGCAAAGCTCACATGTTAGATTTAGCTTACATAAAGCGTAACACAAACTTTTAATGAAGACATCAGAGGTTTGGGTACTTACTTAATTAGGGACCTGTTTAAACAACATGGTGCCATGGCGTCCGGGGAAAGAGCAAGGCTTTTTATAGCAATACGTTCATGAATTGCATTTGGCTTTTCGTGGTATGGTTGATTGTTGCTAGTATGGCGTGGTAGGACTAGGGAGGGGGCTTATGGGTGGGGGTAGCCCTAAGTTAGGGCCGTCATTGAGTGGAAAAGGG
This sequence comes from Maea johnstoni, assembly GCA_963942565.1. Classification (NCBI taxonomy): domain Eukaryota; kingdom Metazoa; phylum Annelida; class Polychaeta; order Spionida; family Magelonidae; genus Maea; species Maea johnstoni. The sequence goes on from OZ012693.1 coordinate 3,118,218, forward strand.
GATGAAAGCGGCGGAAGAAACATGAAAGCAAAAGCAAAAACACACCAATAAAGAGATAGATGCGCAGACAGACAAATGGCAAAACAGAACAAACGAACCAATAAAGAAATAAATACGCAAACAAACAAATGGCAAAACAAACAAGCAGAACAAACAAACAATCGATACATATATAAACATATGTATATATATATATATATATATATATATATATATATTTATATTCATATATATATATATATATATATATATATATATATATATATATATATATATATAAGTAGTATGTGCGTGAGGTGGGACGGTGGTCCAACCGGGGGTGTTTTGGGTTCGCACCTGCATTCTGTGCACTCTGATTGGTTAATGGAACCCGAACCCTTAATCCACGGTTCGATCACGGTTCGGGGGTACTCGGTTCAGTTCGGCGAGGTTGATTTTGATTGGTCAAGGGAACCGAACTGTATGGGGTGTATTTGTTGATGGGTTCATCTGTGTTCACCTGGGTTTGTCATCAAGGCAGGGTTCACTGACTGTGAACCTTGACCTAATTAGTGTCAGTAAGGTTTGTTTGGGTTTGTGTGGGGGTGTGTGTATGCAACCTGTCTGGTGTATACATAGAGTTCACCTTAATCCTCTTAATGGGGGAATGAACTTAATCCTGCGCCCCCCTCCCTCACTATGAACCTTAAGCTATTTAGGGTTTGAACCCTGTCTATTTGGGTAGAGTATTAAGTATATAGATCTGAACCCTGTTCATTTGGGGTATGCCCAATGAACTTGACATAGTAACTTTAACCCTTTAATATCTTGAACCTTCAGGTGAACTTGATTGTTTGGGTATGGGTGTGCAAGTGGGATGTATCATAATCCCCTTAATTAGCTATGGTGAACCCATAGGGCACCGGTGCTTTATGGATGTGTGTGTGTGTAACCTGATCCCTAGGCTATCAGATAGTGGGGCACTTGTATATGTCTAGCCATCTTTCCCTTCTTCACATGAGCATGGTTGTTATGGAAATAAATATTGTTTTTTAAACCAGGGGATTGTGGGTACTGTGTATAGTGCACATGTACATATTCATAAATCATATTTCATATTTTTAAAAAAAATATTTTTTTTATTTTTTTGTTTTGTTTTGTTTTTGAAGTCAGGGGTTTGTGGGTACTTGTGTAAAGTGCACATGTATATTTTTCATACGGGCAGAGACTTGTACATTTTATTGTATTTTATCTAGGGTTGACGACTGTCAGCCTTAGATGTTATTGCTGTATTTATGCTTTAATTGGAGTGTATTTTATCTAGGGTTGACGACTGTCAACCTTAGACGTTATTGCTGTATTTATGCTTTAATTGGAGATTGAGAATGTTATTGTGACTTGTACTCTAGCTTTCAGATATCAATAACTCCTTCTAAGTAACTGTAAGGTGAAATTTCCACCACAGCCTAGGGGTTTGTGGGTACTTGTGTATTTCTTCTCCAGGGTTAATTTTACCTGTCAAAGAGTAATCTTAATACCACTACCCTTGTCACACTAGCTTAGAGAAGCCAACCTACTTAATGGATTCATACCCCTCATGCCGCTTGGGTAAAAGGTGGGAGGATTTTTAATAGGTTAAATCAAAACATACAATCTTCTTTTTTAATGGGTAAATCATTTATTTTCAACATTATCTTCTTTTACATTCTATTACAAAACATTTTAATCTACTATATACTACTACTACTACTTGGTCATTAAGCTGATCATGTCCTGTTCAATCCTAGCCAGTCTCGTCATATCCAAGAGAAGTTGCTCCTTGTGTATCACAGGGGATGCTATCCATATCAGTGGTGGTCATCATTTCAAGGAAGCCGCACTTTTTACCCCATCTTTTATGTTCACCCAAGGCCTCATCAGTTGGACGCCAATCTTTCAAACGCACACCACAATAGAAACAAAATACAATATCAGAACATCCTGTATAAACAAACCCTGCCTCTGCAAGTTCTTTTGGCTGTGGGTTAATATACTTGGGCCATGTTCTAAAAGAGCATACCCTGTCTTTACAAGACATGAAGTTTTTATACTGGGGTGTAAATTCCATCCTTTCTTATTTTCGGGGAGGCTTTGACTATTGTTAATACGGGGCTACTGTCACTGCATGTGGTAGCATTTGCTGAATGTTAATAAATGTCACACATGAGACTTTTATATGGGGTTGACTACATCTCAGAACCAAACCCTACCACTCAAATGGGGCTACATCTGGACATGAGTCCAGTTTGTTTGTTTTACATGCACTAATCCTGTGTTGGTCACCGCCCTAAGAACCCCAATAAAGTTTACTCCTTTCCTGAACCTAAACTGAACTTTGTATTTACAATAATTAGCACTATACCCGAACCTGAACCTAAGGAACTTAATAGGATTAAGACTTCCCTATAAAAACCAAGCAACTCCACCTTGAACCTACAGAATTCTGCATCAGCCACAGACCTGCAAGCTCTTGGTGTTGGTGAGTACAGACAGAATCATCCAAAACCTATCGAATTTCTTGCTTACTTAAACTCATTCTATTTCAAGATATTGATCACCTATACTTTCAGTGATTAGTCTTTTTTCTTCTTGTAGAAAGTATGGCAAGTACAAAAGATCAAACCAAAAGCAAAGTAGCTCAAACAAGAGTGGCTAACATTGTTGATCTATCAGATCGCCATCCTTTAGGGGGGAAGAAAAATCGCTTTGTCTACGTTTCTCAATTTTATAGCTCTAAATTTGCAAAAACATACATTAACGTGGATGTTAGAGAGTACGATCTAAGAGATTGTGAAAATAATACCGGTAAGCCAACCATCAAAGGTGTGGCCTTCAATAAGGAAGAGTTTGAAGAGTTCTGTCGTCTCATTCCTACTCTTAAAGAGGAATTGAACTCCAAACTAGATCTCCTGGAACTATCTGAGCCCATCCCAGAAACAGAATTTCAAACTTCTCTTAAAAGAGACCACGAAGGAAAACATAAATTTACATTTTCTTCCAATCCTACATCTTACTATCAACCAGGAAAAAAGTGGTAGATAATCTAGACTTCAAGTGACACCAAGTCTTATCATACCGTTTAGATAAGTAGGTTGTCAGGGTATCAGATTACCATCAGACCTTTTCTAGCTAGTTTTAGAGGTAGCTCTACATCCCTGTAACTAATTACAAGTTCATTATAGCCCAGACAAGTAAGAAGTGTAGTTATTAGGGTTAGGTTTTAGAGTTTTTGTTTTGTATTGTGTAGACCAAGCAATTAATTCTTCCTCCCCAATCAATATGGCTGGAACCGGTAGACCATTGAAGAGGAAACACGACGCCATAACAGCCCTCTTAAATGTTTTCTCTGAATGTATGACACAACTAAATCAGGCCATGGATCAATTTAAGGAGCTAGTGGTGAGTACAATTTCACATACATTCTTATATCTCATAGTGAAATGTATACTATTCTAGTGTTTTGTTGTCGCACTAAGGATGTCTTTAATCCACTTGTTTAACATGCATATAGTTATCTTACGTTTGTTCAAAGGTAAGTATCACCCTTAAATGTAATTACTATTTTGATATATGTATTGGTGTGTATTCAATGATGACATTTTAACTATGTCTCGAGGTATTAAGGTAAGTATTACTAATGGCTGTCTATTTCAGATTTTCAAACCATCTCTATCCTGTGAACGATATACGGTAGGTACTATGTTGGTTGAACAAAATGTGATTATGTTTCTTTTTTCTTTCAGGCTGAACCTCCAGTCCATGAAGAACCTCCTGTCCCTGAAGAACCTCCCCAACATGTTTCACCCCCCAAAAAGAAGAGGCTAGATTGTGGAGAACCTACTCCAAGCGAAGGCAAGAAGAGGGCGAAATGTCATAGATGTCCACAATCTTTTGTCAACAAATCAAGTCTTCGACGTCATTTAAAGAACATCCACAGAAGTAAGTTACTTTTGGTTACATAGATATAGTGCAAGCTGAGGCGTGACAAATCTAATGCCTACACTACACATATTATACACTGTCTTATGCTAGCATTTCTACTCTGATTACAGCATCTACAGTCACCAAATCTTCAGACAGACCTAGATCTCTACCCCTGACTGACATCACGAACCAACAGAGCATTCTGGTGTACTGCCCCCCTGCCACAAACCCACCTGTCCAGAGTCAAGGCCCTTCAACATCAACTGCCGCCTCTGCTAGTCAGCCAAATGACGACATACCCAAAACACTGCAAGACTACCTCGATGAGTTGACTGAACGCGCTGCCTCCGTCCCTACCCCGTCGTTAGATCCTGAGACGATGAAGTTTTTTCAAGATACAGGTCGTCAGAGCCAGGAATTTCCCCACCTTAGTTTTGGTGATGAACTAGGTAATTCTTTTCACTTTTTCCCACCCACACAGCCAGAACCCTCTCTCCAAGTTGAGCAGTGGGATGTAAACGATTTTGCATTACATTTTGAAGAGTTGGTTGAACAACATGGTAGAGGTAAACCCCAGCCAGCAACCCCTTTGGAGGAAAACTCGAACTCTGTTGATGACGATGATAGTCAGGATGAGTTACAAGAAAAAATTCAGCAAAAAATTAACCAGAGGCAAACTCAAATAGGTGCGTTTACTGACCGTAGGGGTAGAGTCACCTATTACAATTATGACGTTTCAGACTTAGAATATGGCCCTACACCTGACACATTCACACTCCACTTAAAGGAAATTCTTAAAAAACAATCAAAAGCTTTTAAAATTAATGTCTCTCTGGGATTGATATTAATGAATAAAGAAACCGGTGAACTCAGATATTTTTCTCCAGGACCAAATCTGTTAAGTCATGACCGTCCCGTATTAATTCACGATAGCTCAACATTTGAGGCTTTTGTGGAAGACATGAGATCTCGTGATTTAAGTCAATGGGCAACTCTGAGTAGACCTAGCACAAAATATCAGGTGGTAAAAATTACTAATATCCTCTACGAGGTGACTCGTCTTTCACGACTCATAGGTGGGAATACTGACCTCTCTAGTGAGGTATTCAAACCATTCTCATTGGATAGAACATTTACAGCTTTTCTGAAAGATCTTTCCATTAAAGAGAGCAAAAGGGTGTTTTTTAAAGATAATCTCTGTTTTTTTAGATGTTTAGCTAAAGTGTTTGGTCATAACCATAAAAAGTCAAATTTTGAGAAAGAGGTTTATAGGCTATTTCAGGAATATATGAGACGAAAGAGTGTACCACTTTTTACACAATTACAGTCAACATTTAAAGGTGTTTGCCTAACAGATTTACCTGGTTTGGAAGAAATCTTTCATATATCTATATTTGTGTATGATGTGTCAGATGTAGATAACCCTGAAAATATCGTCAAGTCTGAAACGGCACCTGGCCTTATTTCATAGCCATTTCATGTTGATCAATAATTTTCAAAACTTTGCTGGGAAATATGTGTGTGAGCAATGTCAGGGGGTTTACGATAGGATTGATAATTTTAAAAGACATCTCCGTAATTGTCCTGGTAGAGTGACAGCGTGCCGCTTAACGTTTGAAGGGCAAGCTTATCGTCCAAAACCAACTATATTTGAAGAATTGGAAGATATGTATGATATTGTTGTCCGGCACAACGATCGATTCCACCCCTATTATATGGTTTTCGACTTTGAGAGTGTACTAGGGACCCCACATCCCACAGAGAAGCGTGATAATACAGATAAGTTGTCCTACGATAGGGTGCACCGTCCAATATCGGTGGCTATAGCCTCTAACATCCAACCCTACACAGATTACAAATTCATACAAGACAATGACCCTGCCCAGCTTATTGATAAATTTGTTGAATATCTGTTGGAAGTATCTGAAGCTAGTGAAGAACTTCTAAGAATACGGTATGGGTGGGTTATTCAGGAACTCGAGCAGGTGTTGATAGAGTCAGAAATGTATGATGGATCAGTTCCTGTTAAAGACATATTAAAAATGATGGCCAGATTTGATAATTGGCTCTCTGCTACACCGGTGGTGGGTTTTAATTCAGCTGCTTACGACTTAAAGCTATGTAGGAAATATCTGATTCAAATTTTACACAAAATGGAGGGTGAAGAGCCGTTGGTTATCAAAAAGGGTGGTTCTTACACAGCTATCAAAACAAAACATTTGAAATTTGTGGATGTGATCAACTATCTAGCTCCCGGGTTTAGTTATGACCAATTTCTCAAAGCCTTTAAAGCCTCTCAGACCAAGGCTTTTTTCCCTTACGAATTCTTAGATGATCCAGCAAAATTGAAGATGGATCACTTACCCAGTCACGAGGAATTCTATAGCAGCCTTAAAGATTCAAATATTACCGAGACTGAATATCGTTATTGTCAACAAATATGGAGTGAGAATAATATGACATCCATGCTTGATTTCTTAGAGTTTTATAACGCTAGAGATTGTGTGCCATTTGTCGAGGCTTTGGGTAATATGATTAAATTTTACAATGAAAAAGGTCTTGATCCATTCATAAACGCTGTATCTCTACCAGGGATTGTGGAACAGTATACCTATAAAACTTTACCACCCGACATATACTTTCGAAGTATGCAGACGGAAGATATCTATAATCTCTTCAGAAATAATATATGTGGGGGTCCCAGCATTGTATTTCACAGACACCACACAGCAGGAAAAACCAAATTGCGAGAGATAGAGTATGGTGAGGATGCTAAAACATGTCAAAAGATTGTGGGTTTTGATGCCAATAGTTTATACTTGTGGGCTATTGCTCAAGAGCTCCCGACAGGTCCCTACGTGATTCGAAATAGTGAAACAAATTTCAAACCTGAGTACATCTACAACGATGGCATAGCTACTGCGTACTTAGAGTATATTTCCGAAAAAAGGGGTGTTTATATTCAACACGCCTTAAACGGTGGGGAGAGAGTAGTAGATTACTGGAAATTAGATGGCTACGTACCATCAACAAAAGGCGTGATAGAAGTAAACGGTTGTTACTTTCACGGGTGTAGAAAATGTACAAATCATTCATCTCTCCACCCAACCATGAAAGGAAAGACGTTTGGGGATCTCTATTCTGCAACAGTTAAACGTAATTCCTACCTCAGAGCACGATTTACCGTGGTAGAGGAGTTTTGGGAGTGTGATATCATGAAAGATAGTCACTTTCAAGAATTTTTAAAACGTCATAGATATAACGAACGCAAATTCCAAACGTTAACCACAGATCAGATTTTAGCGAGGGTATTAAACGGCTCACTATTTGGATGTGTTGAGTGCGACATCCACGTCCCCTCACATTTAACACATAAATTTCATGAATTTTGTCCCATTTTTAAAACGGTTGATATTCCTTTCAGGTTGGTTGGAGAGCATATGAAAACCTACGCCAGACAGATGGGGATCAGTGAGAAATCGACTAAAAGTTTGGTGTCCTCAAACATAGGGGAACGTCAATTCATAGCCACACCTCTTCTACGATGGTATCTACAACACGGACTTGAAGTGAGTAAGGTATACAAAGTGGTCCAGTTTACACCCAGGAAAGCATTTGGTGACTTTGCAAAGGAAGTAAGCGCTGCAAGACTTGCAGGAGCTCGAGATCCTGATAAGGAGATATTAGCAAACACTTTCAAACTGTGGGGCAATTCGGCCTATGGTCGTACCGTAATGCGAAAAGATAAACACAATTCTATAAAGTATTCGGATGAGTCAAAAGTGGAAAACTACATCCTTAACCCGCTATTTAAAAGGGTGGAACTGCTGCAAGATGATTTCTATGAAGTTGAAATGATTAAATCTTCAAGTAAATTTGAATTGCCAATACAAATAGGGTTTTTTGTGTACCAATATGCTAAATTGAAGATGCTTGCTTTTTATCATGATTTTATTGATAAGTATGTAGATCGCAAAGATTACCAACTCATGTACATGGATACCGATTCAGGTTATTTTGCTTTCTCGGGTGATTGTATAGATGATATTGTAAAACCCGAGATGCGAGATGAATACATGAAAATTAAACACGAGTGGCTACCTAGGGACGGTTGCCCAGAGCGTTCACTCATTGATAAGTACACTCCCGGACTCTTTAAAGTTGAATTTGTAGGTACCGAGATGATATGTCTCAACTCAAAAACCTACTTTTGCTCAAATGACGAGTCAGGAGCTGCAAAATATTCTTGCAAAGGGGTGTCAAAGAGGTTAAATAAAGTGAAGAAGGAGTTGTATGCCGAAGTTTTACGTACCCAAAAATCAAAAAGTGGTACAAATAAAGGCTTTCGTTTGGTAGATGGAAATATGTGGACCTATACACAAAAGCGAAGTGCCTTTACATACTACTATATCAAACGTGAGGTGTTAGAAGACGGGGTCAGCACAAGGCCTCTATGTATATAAATTACTTGTATCCATGCAACAGAGTGTAAGCTGTCTACACATACAATTCTATAATGTTTGGTATTGAATAGAGTAAAGAACGAGACGTGTGTAAGATTATTAGGATTTTATTGTAACATTTTTCAGAATACATGTTTTATGGTGAATAAAATAGATGAATAAAACAAACTTGGATTCCATTGTCTTTCATTGCAAACTAAGATCCTACAGTAAGCCAAAGAGATTTTGGTTTTTTAGTGCGAGGGGTTGCAGGGTATGGAGAGGTGCGAACTTTAATTTTCTTCTTCTTTCCTGCTTTTAATGCTGGTAACACTATATCTCTGGTGGGGGTAAAAGCATTCTTTTCTACTGTCTGGTTGTCCATCTCTGATCCAGCAGGTTCTTTTTCACCATCTTTAAATGTTTTACTCAGTAAACCTCTAGGAACATTCATGTCACCTAATGCTTTAGAAAATATAGAGATACCCGTTGCCCCTCCTCGTACCTTTGGAACAACGGCACTTTTAACCAGATCTGCAATATGGGAACTTTTGATAATGTCTCCCTTATATATAATTTCTCCTTTATCGTTCCATTTTAGTAAGTCTGGCTGTTTCTCAATCAAACTTAATAAAGCCTCGCCCTTCCTTTTAAATTTTTGGGGTAGGGTTGTAAGGATATCTTCGTTTGGGTATAGTCGCGAGTCAGCCGCTTTAATAGAGATACTTCCTTCTGTGTTAGCGGGTGGTACCCCGTTTTGCTCCGGTGTTGTTTGGTATGAAGAGAGATCCTTAAATGACTGCCCCCCTTTTTGTTGATGTGTCAAGAATTGTTGTAGCAACTTAGCATATTCAACCGATTTTTCATATTCGGTAAGATTTTTATCACGTAAAAGTTTTCCAATTTGCTCATCAAGATTGAAGCTTTTCACAGTGTCGTCGGGGTTACCATATGGTTACTTGATATTCGACTGTAAACCAAACTGTTTAGAACCATATCGACTCAGAACCGGCCTACTGCCGCAAGAAACCCCATATGTATTTGTGAATAGAGAGCGGGATATATAAAATCTGTAGAACAAGAAAACTGGTCATTTCATTGTCATGTCCCGACGACTGCGGAAGAGTCAGGGGTTCCTCCGTATTTTGTGTAAAGCAAGACCGAATCATATCCCGGCACTCATCGAAGGAGCTAGTGACGATATTTTAAGAACTCTCCAGGATTGTCACCTAAATATCTTAAAAGGATCTGTAAGATTGACCCCGTCTGAACAAAAAAAGCTTGCCCATCATAAAAAGACTATCAAGAAAGTAATCAACAAAAGATCTGGGCTAAACACAAAACGTAAATTGCTTGTTCAGAAAGGGGGTGCCTTTTTAGGTTTGCTGTTGAGACCTATCTTACGAGAACTGGCGACTCTATTACTCTGATTCAGTTATGGCTAGAAAGATGATGTTAGTGTCAGAAAACGACCTATCGAGGCTCCGAAAAATGGAAGAAAGTAAACTCCCCGACGACACTGTGAAAAGCTTCAATCTTGATGAGCAAATTGGAAAACTTTTACGTGATAAAAATCTTACCGAATATGAAAAATCGGTTGAATATGCTAAGTTGCTACAACAATTCTTGACACATCAACAAAAAGGGGGGCAGTCATTTAAGGATCTCTCTTCATACCAAACAACACCGGAGCAAAACGGGGTACCACCCGCTAACACAGAAGGAAGTATCTCTATTAAAGCGGCTGACTCGCGACTATACCCAAACGAAGATATCCTTACAACCCTACCCCAAAAATTTAAAAGGAAGGGCGAGGCTTTATTAAGTTTGATTGAGAAACAGCCAGACTTACTAAAATGGAACGATAAAGGAGAAATTATATATAAGGGAGACATTATCAAAAGTTCCCATATTGCAGATCTGGTTAAAAGTGCCGTTGTTCCAAAGGTACGAGGAGGGGCAACGGGTATCTCTATATTTTCTAAAGCATTAGGTGACATGAATGTTCCTAGAGGTTTACTGAGTAAAACATTTAAAGATGGTGAAAAAGAACCTGCTGGATCAGAGATGGACAACCAGACAGTAGAAAAGAATGCTTTTACCCCCACCAGAGATATAGTGTTACCAGCATTAAAAGCAGGAAAGAAGAAGAAAATTAAAGTTCGCACCTCTCCATACCCTGCAACCCCTCGCACTAAAAAACCAAAATCTCTTTGGCTTACTGTAGGATCTTAGTTTGCAATGAAAGACAATGGAATCCAAGTTTGTTTTATTCATCTATTTTATTCACCATAAAACATGTATTCTGAAAAATGTTACAATAAAATCCTAATAATCTTACACACGTCTCGTTCTTTACTCTATTCAATACCAAACATTATAGAATTGTATGTGTAGACAGCTTACACTCTGTTGCATGGATACAAGTAATTTATATACATAGAGGCCTTGTGCTGACCCCGTCTTCTAACACCTCACGTTTGATATAGTAGCATGTAAAGGCACTTCGCTTTTGTGTATAGGTCCACATATTTCCATCTACCAAACGAAAGCCTTTATTTGTACCACTTTTTGATTTTTGGGTACGTAAAACTTCGGCATACAACTCCTTCTTCACTTTATTTAACCTCTTTGACACCCCTTTGCAAGAATATTTTGCAGCTCCTGACTCGTCATTTGAGCAAAAGTAGGTTTTTGAGTTGAGACATATCATCTCGGTACCTACAAATTCAACTTTAAAGAGTCCGGGAGTGTACTTATCAATGAGTGAACGCTCTGGGCAACCGTCCCTAGGTAGCCACTCGTGTTTAATTTTCAAGTATTCATCTCGCATCTCGGGTTTTACAATATCATCTATACAATCACCCGAGAAAGCAAAATAACCTGAATCGGTATCCATGTACATGAGTTGGTAATCTTTGCGATCTACATACTTATCAATAAAATCATGATAAAAAGCAAGCATCTTCAATTTAGCATATTGGTACACAAAAAACCCTATTTGTATTGGCAATTCAAATTTACTTGAAGATTTAATCATTTCAACTTCATAGAAATCATCTTGCAGCAGTTCCACCCTTTTAAATAGCGGGTTAAGGATGTAGTTTTCCACTTTTGACTCATCCGAATACTTTATAGAATTGTGTTTATCTTTTCGCATTACGGTACGACCATAGGCCGAATTGCCCCACAGTTTGAAAGTGTTTGCTAATATCTCCTTATCAGGATCTCGAGCTCCTGCAAGTCTTGCAGCGCTTACTTCCTTTGCAAAGTCACCAAATGCTTTCCTGGGTGTAAACTGGACCACTTTGTATACCTTACTCACTTCAAGTCCGTGTTGTAGATACCATCGTAGAAGAGGTGTGGCTATGAATTGACGTTCCCCTATGTTTGAGGACACCAAACTTTTAGTCGATTTCTCACTGATCCCCATCTGTCTGGCGTAGGTTTTCATATGCTCTCCAACCAACCTGAAAGGAATATCAACCGTTTTAAAAATGGGACAAAATTCATGAAATTTATGTGTTAAATGTGAGGGGACGTGGATGTCGCACTCAACACATCCAAATAGTGAGCCGTTTAATACCCTCGCTAAAATCTGATCTGTGGTTAACGTTTGGAATTTGCGTTCGTTATATCTATGACGTTTTAAAAATTCTTGAAAGTGACTATCTTTCATGATATCACACTCCCAAAACTCCTCTACCACGGTAAATCGTGCTCTGAGGTAGGAATTACGTTTAACTGTTGCAGAATAGAGATCCCCAAACGTCTTTCCTTTCATGGTTGGGTGGAGAGATGAATGATTTGTACATTTTCTACACCCGTGAAAGTAACAACCGTTTACTTCTATCACGCCTTTTGTTGATGGTATGTAGCCATCTAATTTCCAGTAATCTACTACTCTCTCCCCACCGTTTAAGGCGTGTTGAATATAAACACCCCTTTTTTCGGAAATATACTCTAAGTACGCAGTAGCTATGCCATCGTTGTAGATGTACTCAGGTTTGAAATTTGTTTCACTATTTCGAATCACGTAGGGACCTGTCGGGAGCTCTTGAGCAATAGCCCACAAGTATAAACTATTGGCATCAAAACCCACAATCTTTTGACATGTTTTAGCATCCTCACCATACTCTATCTCTCGCAATTTGGTTTTTCCTGCTGTGTGGTGTCTGTGAAATACAATGCTGGGACCCCCACATATATTATTTCTGAAGAGATTATAGATATCTTCCGTCTGCATACTTCGAAAGTATATGTCGGGTGGTAAAGTTTTATAGGTATACTGTTCCACAATCCCCGGTAGAGATACAGCGTTTATGAATGGATCAAGACCTTTTTCATTGTAAAATTTAATCATATTACCCAAAGCCTCGACAAATGGCACACAATCTCTAGCGTTATAAAACTCTAAGAAATCAAGCATGGATGTCATATTATTCTCACTCCATATTTGTTGACAATAACGATATTCAGTCTCGGTAATATTTGAATCTTTAAGGCTGCTATAGAATTCCTCGTGACTGGGTAAGTGATCCATCTTCAATTTTGCTGGATCATCTAAGAATTCGTAAGGGAAAAAAGCCTTGGTCTGAGAGGCTTTAAAGGCTTTGAGAAATTGGTCATAACTAAACCCGGGAGCTAGATAGTTGATCACATCCACAAATTTCAAATGTTTTGTTTTGATAGCTGTGTAAGAACCACCCTTTTTGATAACCAACGGCTCTTCACCCTCCATTTCGTGTAAAATTTGAATCAGATATTTCCTACATAGCTTTAAGTCGTAAGCAGCTGAATTAAAACCCACCACCGGTGTAGCAGAAAGCCAATTATCAAATCTGGCCATCATTTTTAATATGTCTTTAACAGGAACTGATCCATCATACATTTCTGACTCTATCAACACCTGCTCGAGTTCCTGAATAACCCACCCATACCGTATTCTTAGAAGTTCTTCACTAGCTTCAGATACTTCCAACAGATATTCAACAAATTTATCAATAAGCTGGGCAGGGTCATTGTCTTGTATGAATTTGTAATCTGTGTAGGGTTGGATGTTAGAGGCTATAGCCACCGATATTGGACGGTGCACCCTATCGTAGGACAACTTATCTGTATTATCACGCTTCTCTGTGGGATGTGGGGTCCCTAGTACACTCTCAAAGTCGAAAACCATATAATAGGGGTGGAATCGATCGTTGTGCCGGACAACAATATCATACATATCTTCCAATTCTTCAAATATAGTTGGTTTTGGACGATAAGCTTGCCCTTCAAACGTTAAGCGGCACGCTGTCACTCTACCAGGACAATTACGGAGATGTCTTTTAAAATTATCAATCCTATCGTAAACCCCCTGACATTGCTCACACACATATTTCCCAGCAAAGTTTTGAAAATTATTGATCAACATGAAATGGCTATGAAATAAGGCCAGGTGCATTTTTTTAGGGTATGCCGTTTCAGACTTGACGATATTTTCAGGGTTATCTACATCTGACACATCATACACAAATATAGATATATGAAAGATTTCTTCCAAACCAGGTAAATCTGTTAGGCAAACACCTTTAAATGTTGACTGTAATTGTGTAAAAAGTGGTACACTCTTTCGTCTCATATATTCCTGAAATAGCCTATAAACCTCTTTCTCAAAATTTGACTTTTTATGGTTATGACCAAACACTTTAGCTAAACATCTAAAAAAACAGAGATTATCTTTAAAAAACACCCTTTTGCTCTCTTTAATGGAAAGATCTTTCAGAAAAGCTGTAAATGTTCTATCCAATGAGAATGGTTTGAATACCTCACTAGAGAGGTCAGTATTCCCACCTATGAGTCGTGAAAGACGAGTCACCTCGTAGAGGATATTAGTAATTTTTACCACCTGATATTTTGTGCTAGGTCTACTCAGAGTTGCCCATTGACTTAAATCACGAGATCTCATGTCTTCCACAAAAGCCTCAAATGTTGAGCTATCGTGAATTAATACGGGACGGTCATGACTTAACAGATTTGGTCCTGGAGAAAAATATCTGAGTTCACCGGTTTCTTTATTCATTAATATCAATCCCAGAGAGACATTAATTTTAAAAGCTTTTGATTGTTTTTTAAGAATTTCCTTTAAGTGGAGTGTGAATGTGTCAGGTGTAGGGCCATATTCTAAGTCTGAAACGTCATAATTGTAATAGGTGACTCTACCCCTACGGTCAGTAAACGCACCTATTTGAGTTTGCCTCTGGTTAATTTTTTGCTGAATTTTTTCTTGTAACTCATCCTGACTATCATCGTCATCAACAGAGTTCGAGTTTTCCTCCAAAGGGGTTGCTGGCTGGGGTTTACCTCTACCATGTTGTTCAACCAACTCTTCAAAATGTAATGCAAAATCGTTTACATCCCACTGCTCAACTTGGAGAGAGGGTTCTGGCTGTGTGGGTGGGAAAAAGTGAAAAGAATTACCTAGTTCATCACCAAAACTAAGGTGGGGAAATTCCTGGCTCTGACGACCTGTATCTTGAAAAAACTTCATCGTCTCAGGATCTAACGACGGGGTAGGGACGGAGGCAGCGCGTTCAGTCAACTCATCGAGGTAGTCTTGCAGTGTTTTGGGTATGTCGTCATTTGGCTGACTAGCAGAGGCGGCAGTTGATGTTGAAGGGCCTTGACTCTGGACAGGTGGGTTTGTGGCAGGGGGGCAGTACACCAGAATGCTTTGTTGGTTCGTGATGTCAGTCAGGGGTAGAGATCTAGGTCTGTCTGAAGATTTGGTGACTGTAGATGCTGTAATCAGAGTAGAAATGCTAGCATAAGACAGTGTATAATATGTGTAGTGTAGGCATTAGATTTGTCACGCCTCAGCTTGCACTATATCTATGTAACCAAAAGTAACTTACTTCTGTGGATGTTCTTTAAATGACGTCGAAGACTTGATTTGTTGACAAAAGATTGTGGACATCTATGACATTTCGCCCTCTTCTTGCCTTCGCTTGGAGTAGGTTCTCCACAATCTAGCCTCTTCTTTTTGGGGGGTGAAACATGTTGGGGAGGTTCTTCAGGGACAGGAGGTTCTTCATGGACTGGAGGTTCAGCCTGAAAGAAAAAAGAAACATAATCACATTTTGTTCAACCAACATAGTACCTACCGTATATCGTTCACAGGATAGAGATGGTTTGAAAATCTGAAATAGACAGCCATTAGTAATACTTACCTTAATACCTCGAGACATAGTTAAAATGTCATCATTGAATACACACCAATACATATATCAAAATAGTAATTACATTTAAGGGTGATACTTACCTTTGAACAAACGTAAGATAACTATATGCATGTTAAACAAGTGGATTAAAGACATCCTTAGTGCGACAACAAAACACTAGAATAGTATACATTTCACTATGAGATATAAGAATGTATGTGAAATTGTACTCACCACTAGCTCCTTAAATTGATCCATGGCCTGATTTAGTTGTGTCATACATTCAGAGAAAACATTTAAGAGGGCTGTTATGGCGTCGTGTTTCCTCTTCAATGGTCTACCGGTTCCAGCCATATTGATTGGGGAGGAAGAATTAATCGCTTGGTCTACACAATACAAAACAAAAACTCTAAAACCTAACCCTAATAACTACACTTCTTACTTGTCTGGGCTATAATGAACTTGTAATTAGTTACAGGGATGTAGAGCTACCTCTAAAACTAGCTAGAAAAGGTCTGATGGTAATCTGATACCCTGACAACCTACTTATCTAAACGGTATGATAAGACTTGGTGTCACTTGAAGTCTAGATTATCTACCACTTTTTTCCTGGTTGATAGTAAGATGTAGGATTGGAAGAAAATGTAAATTTATGTTTTCCTTCGTGGTCTCTTTTAAGAGAAGTTTGAAATTCTGTTTCTGGGATGGGCTCAGATAGTTCCAGGAGATCTAGTTTGGAGTTCAATTCCTCTTTAAGAGTAGGAATGAGACGACAGAACTCTTCAAACTCTTCCTTATTGAAGGCCACACCTTTGATGGTTGGCTTACCGGTATTATTTTCACAATCTCTTAGATCGTACTCTCTAACATCCACGTTAATGTATGTTTTTGCAAATTTAGAGCTATAAAATTGAGAAACGTAGACAAAGCGATTTTTCTTCCCCCCTAAAGGATGGCGATCTGATAGATCAACAATGTTAGCCACTCCTGTTTGAGCTACTTTGCTTTTGGTTTGATCTTTTGTACTTGCCATACTTTCTACAAGAAGAAAAAAGACTAATCACTGAAAGTATAGGTGATCAATATCTTGAAATAGAATGAGTTTAAGTAAGCAAGAAATTCGATAGGTTTTGGATGATTCTGTCTGTACTCACCAACACCAAGAGCTTGCAGGTCTGTGGCTGATGCAGAATTCTGTAGGTTCAAGGTGGAGTTGCTTGGTTTTTATAGGGAAGTCTTAATCCTATTAAGTTCCTTAGGTTCAGGTTCGGGTATAGTGCTAATTATTGTAAATACAAAGTTCAGTTTAGGTTCAGGAAAGGAGTAAACTTTATTGGGGTTCTTAGGGCGGTGACCAACACAGGATTAGTGCATGTAAAACAAACAAACTGGACTCATGTCCAGATGTAGCCCCATTTGAGTGGTAGGGTTTGGTTCTGAGATGTAGTCAACCCCATATAAAAGTCTCATGTGTGACATTTATTAACATTCAGCAAATGCTACCACATGCAGTGACAGTAGCCCCGTATTAACAATAGTCAAAGCCTCCCCGAAAATAAGAAAGGATGGAATTTACACCCCAGTATAAAAACTTCATGTCTTGTAAAGACAGGGTATGCTCTTTTAGAACATGGCCCAAGTATATTAACCCACAGCCAAAAGAACTTGCAGAGGCAGGGTTTGTTTATACAGGATGTTCTGATATTGTATTTTGTTTCTATTGTGGTGTGCGTTTGAAAGATTGGCGTCCAACTGATGAGGCCTTGGGTGAACATAAAAGATGGGGTAAAAAGTGCGGCTTCCTTGAAATGATGACCACCACTGATATGGATAGCATCCCCTGTGATACACAAGGAGCAACTTCTCTTGGATATGACGAGACTGGCTAGGATTGAACAGGACATGATCAGCTTAATGACCAAGTAGTAGTAGTAGTATATAGTAGATTAAAATGTTTTGTAATAGAATGTAAAAGAAGATAATGTTGAAAATAAATGATTTACCCATTAAAAAAGAAGATTGTATGTTTTGATTTAACCTATTAAAAATCCTCCCACCTTTTACCCAAGCGGCATGAGGGGTATGAATCCATTAAGTAGGTTGGCTTCTCTAAGCTAGTGTGACAAGGGTAGTGGTATTAAGATTACTCTTTGACAGGTAAAATTAACCCTGGAGAAGAAATACACAAGTACCCACAAACCCCTAGGCTGTGGTGGAAATTTCACCTTACAGTTACTTAGAAGGAGTTATTGATATCTGAAAGCTAGAGTACAAGTCACAATAACATTCTCAATCTCCAATTAAAGCATAAATACAGCAATAACGTCTAAGGTTGACAGTCGTCAACCCTAGATAAAATACACTCCAATTAAAGCATAAATACAGCAATAACATCTAAGGCTGACAGTCGTCAACCCTAGATAAAATACAATAAAATGTACAAGTCTCTGCCCGTATGAAAAATATACATGTGCACTTTACACAAGTACCCACAAACCCCTGACTTCAAAAACAAAACAAAACAAAAAAATAAAAAAAATATTTTTTTTAAAAATATGAAATATGATTTATGAATATGTACATGTGCACTATACACAGTACCCACAATCCCCTGGTTTAAAAAACAATATTTATTTCCATAACAACCATGCTCATGTGAAGAAGGGAAAGATGGCTAGACATATACAAGTGCCCCACTATCTGATAGCCTAGGGATCAGGTTACACACACACACATCCATAAAGCACCGGTGCCCTATGGGTTCACCATAGCTAATTAAGGGGATTATGATACATCCCACTTGCACACCCATACCCAAACAATCAAGTTCACCTGAAGGTTCAAGATATTAAAGGGTTAAAGTTACTATGTCAAGTTCATTGGGCATACCCCAAATGAACAGGGTTCAGATCTATATACTTAATACTCTACCCAAATAGACAGGGTTCAAACCCTAAATAGCTTAAGGTTCATAGTGAGGGAGGGGGGCGCAGGATTAAGTTCATTCCCCCATTAAGAGGATTAAGGTGAACTCTATGTATACACCAGACAGGTTGCATACACACACCCCCACACAAACCCAAACAAACCTTACTGACACTAATTAGGTCAAGGTTCACAGTCAGTGAACCCTGCCTTGATGACAAACCCAGGTGAACACAGATGAACCCATCAACAAATACACCCCATACAGTTCGGTTCCCTTGACCAATCAAAATCAACCTCGCCGAACTGAACCGAGTACCCCCGAACCGTGATCGAACCGTGGATTAAGGGTTCGGGTTCCATTAACCAATCAGAGTGCACAGAATGCAGGTGCGAACCCAAAACACCCCCGGTTGGACCACCGTCCCACCTCACGCACATACTACTTATATATATATATATATATATATTCATTTTTATATATATATATATATCGATCATTTTAAATTAGCATATTAAAAAGCAAAAATGCGTGGTGCGACTGTCGTGCGGAAGCCAGTCTATTCAGAAAATAATCGCCTCCCAAAACTGTATCTATCGTTCGTCTTATTACATCATGAGTAATTATATAGATTACAGTAATTATATACGTGCTATAATACATGAGCTACATTAAACTAGTTATAGAAAAATGTTTGCTTTGTATTTGGCCGTCGTCATAATTCCCTTAAAGGATGGTGAAACATTAGTACTAGGAAGCTTACTCTTCAATGAATGTGATTCCTCAAATACTAGCTCCCCCTGGCTGAATGGCCGAGGGTATTTAACCCATTAATATATATATATATATATATATATATATATATATATATATATATATATATATATATATATATATATATATATATATATATGTGTGTATATATATAGAGAGAGAGACAGAGAGGGCACTGTGGACACTGAGCACTTTCATTAGTTTGGTTTGGTTTGGTTTGAAAAAGTGTATTGTCCAATCCAGATGAAATGTATACGTACGCAGGTTATACATACAAATGTAAAGGACAGTGTTCTACCCAGCTATTTGGCTTAAGATGGATCATTGGACAGAAGCTTTCCAAAGTGATCACTGACTTGCAATCAGGTGTCTCTCAGGTGATTTCTAAATCATAAGCCTTTGATTATATAGATTTGGTGTTCTTCCAATTGTGTGAATAGCTTTCATCACCATTCAAGCGCAATTTTGCATAAAAATGAAAGTCTTTTTACACACTGATCAGGGCCCTTACTACATTTAGGACTAGTAGAGCATCCCTGTCAGTGCTCAATATACTCAGATTCCACAGTTGCCAATCATGAACAAGTTTATAGAGAACCTGGTACATAAAGATTCTCACTTCTATCACACAACAGCTCCTATGGTACATTAACATCGAGTCAGCCGAGTTCAAATTTAAAAGGAAAACATAGCAAGGATGGTAGAATAAAATAGTTTAGTAGTCTACACCTCTAATCTCCAGCAGAACATGGTATTGTATGTATATTTATTGGCTGTAATGGTATATTACAAAAACACATACTCCAGTATGGGTGTTATGCGAACATAATAAATACATTGTATAGAAAAAAGTAAAGAATATATATAACTTAGTAAGTTTCCACATCTGATAGGGAAACAATAAAGATATCTATCTATAGACAAACTTATAATATATCAAGATATGAAGAGATTTCGAGTATTTTGAATAATACCCATAATATGTTGACAAGATAGATTAAGAAGCCATATATTGCTCTTAAAGTTGGCATACTTCATCGAAATAAAGAGATACATACTAAGATGTGGCACGTATAAACCCCTGCCTTTTGTTTGTTTCTGGTAACGGTATATGAAACTACACCACGTACTCCTGTATGAGTGTTATGAGAGCAAAATATACTCAGAGCATAGGAAAAATTATAGAAAATACATAAATTTAAAATTTTCCACATTTGATAGGGACACAATAAAGTTATTAGCTATAAACATTTGATTAGATAACATAATATGAAAAATATTTTGGGTATTTGTTTGATACCCGAATTACGTTGACATGTCAGACAAAATATCCATATATTGCTCTTAAAGCTGACGGGCTTAATCAGAATATGGAGAAATATCCTATGATGAAGCATGTACATAAGCCCTCCCTCTCGTTTGTTTATGATAAACATAAAAATGAGTTGTTGGTATCTACCGGAGTGATTGGGTACTACGCATATTCCACTGTTGAAGTTAAGCACAGAAGGGTTACTGTACTTATAATCAACAAAAAGGGCAGAAAGCCCTGTAACCAAGGAGATATGATGCAATTAGATAAAAAGTTTGGACATTTGCCTCCTAGGCAAAAAAGACCCCATCCTGATATCAGAATATATTAGGTTAAAACAAACTGTTGCAGCTTAAACGTATCAAGTCCTCTGAGTGGAAGATAACCTTTACCCAGCAATGCTTAAGAGTTCTACATAAATTGTCGTTCGGATCTGAGATACTTTTGACAATAACTTAAGAATTCTCAATTATTTTACAAAATATTTGACGGACATTTATTGGTTATGTTATAAACAACATTATTCCATCACACATTCCCTAATTAAGCTTTTGTATACAAGATTTCATCAAAATTGTCAGACTGCTTTTGTCCTCAGTGAGCATAAATGGGTTAGGATGCGGCCAACCAGTACGTTTTGTCCCAGTCTATTTGACTTTAAAAGTTCCCATATTGATACACAAAAGTGAAATTATCTCACATATTACTTAAGACAAATGTATGTATTCAGGACTCTATTTTGGCAACTGACAATACACTACTACATGTGTAATAACTTGATATTATCTTATCCCATTATGATATATATATATTTGATAACTATGGTTTTTCTTAGTTGAAAAGTTCACAGATCTTACGAGTTATATATGTACAGCATATTGATACAATACTCTAAAATAGCTAAACAAATATATACCCCTTTATGTTCCCATTATAGTTTGTACTTTTATTATATAAATTTCAATGATGACTGTTATGTTGACTGTTCATGCGGGAACTGAATTAAAATTCATTTTAGAATAAAAGTAAAACATATTATCTCACCAATCAAGAAAAGGTTTATAGAGAACCGAGTATATACTAATGCATGTACGTATGTATGTATGTACGTATGTATGTACGTACGCACCTACGTACGTATGTATGTATGTATGTACGTACGTGTGTGTGTGTGTGTGTGTGTGTGTGAGTGTGTGTATGTATGTATGTATGTATTAATGTATGTATGTATGTATGTATGTGTGTATGTATGTGTGTGTGTGTGTGTGTGAGTGTGTGTGTCTGTGAGTGTGTATGTATGTATGGATGGATGTGAGTATGTGTGAGTGTTAGGTGAATACTGGAGAACCAATAGCGAATCATTGCGGTTGTATTATAGAAGCAGTTCCATAATAATTCTCTCCTATTTTACAGACGCCCTTCAAATTTGAAAGCAGTGAGCGTAGAAAGAAAGGACCCGAAACATCCACTGAAATTAAAATTGGTTGAAAGAAAAAGAAAAGAGGAAATGCCGGGTATAAAACAACTGAATGTTCAGAAAACGGAAATTCGTGACATGTTATCCATTGGCATTCGAGATGCTGAGGGGAACCAGCCATTGATGCAGGTGAGATTAGTATCTGTACTTACAACCCCTTCTGAGGTCACTGTATATCAAAACATAATAATAGATAAATAAAAAAAATAACATATATAAATATATATATATATATATATATATATATATATATATATATATATAATATAAATATATATATATATATATATATATATATATATATATATATATATATATATATATATATATATATATATATATATATATATATATATATTCGGTCTAGTTGTATATTACATAGCATTTTGCACATACAAATCATATATAAAGGTGACTATATATATATATATATATATATATATATATATATATATATATATATATATATATATATATATATATATATATATATATATAATATATATATATATATATATATATATATATATATATATATATATATATATATATATGTATATATATATATATATATATATATATATATATATGTATATATATATATGTATATATATGTATATATATGTATATATATGTATATATATATATATATATATATATGTATATATATATATATATATGTATATATATATATATATATATATATATATATATATATATATATATATATATATATATATATATATATATATATATATATATATATATACCCCATCATGTTCTCGTTATAGTTTGTTATTTCTGTTATACAAGTTTCAATGATGACTGTTATGCGAACTTTTAGGCAAGAGAAGAACTGAATAGAAATTCATTTTAAAATAGAAAAAACACATTTTAGTTTGTTGCCAATCATCAAGTTTATAGAGAACCTGGTACATAAAGATTCTCACTTCTATCACACAACAGCTCCTATGGTACATTAACATCGAGTCAGCCGAGTTCAAATTTAAAAGGAAAACATAGCAAGGATGGTAGAATAAAATAGTTTAGTAGTCTACACCTCTAATATCCAGCAGAACATGGTAATAAAACAAACTGTTGCAGCTTAAACGTATCAAGTCCTCTGACTGGAAGATAACCTTTACCCAGCAATGCTTAAGAGTTCTACATAAATTGTCGTTCGGATCTGAGATACTTTTGACAATAACTTAAGAATTCTCAATTATTTTACAAAATATTTGACGGACAGTTATTGGTTATGTTATCGTAATCTGGTTATGTTATAAACAACATTTCTCCATCACTAAGCTTTTGTCTACAAGATTTCATCAAAATTGTCAGACTGATTTTGTCCTCAGTGAGCATAAATGGGTTAAGATGCGGCCAACCAGTACGATTTGTCCCAGTCTATTTGATCATTTTAGGGAGGCGATGGGTACATACAAGTGATTATATCTACTCTTGTATTTTGTACACTTTATTTTCATATTTATATTCATGTATGAATTTTTGTAATAAATATTACAGTCAATAAATATAATACTACAATAGGTTGGATTCTGTTCCAAAGTCCGACCATTTTGCTTTGCCTCCTATTTATGGAACTAATCTAATCCACCAGGGAGTTCAGGATAATATTGGGCATATATTGCCCAACCCCTGAAAAGGCTCGGATTACAATTAGTTACCTACCAAGTTGATGTCAAGCTACTGATTGTCTAATTTCCTATTGTCTGGTAAGCTGATTTTATCGGGTATACAAAAGGCAATTATACCATGGGCGGGTGCCATCAGCCAATCAGAAGCCTCGAAAGTGAGTGGTTATTTCACATAACCTGCCCAAGTCTTGTGTTTGGGCTTGTGGTCAGCAGTTAAACCATGAGCTGTACAAACAAGCGATTCCCTTTGTTCTCCTCAGAGACAAATGGGCAACTAATCGCGACAGCTGTCCACTGGATAGAACATAAAGGGGTCAAGTAAAAAGGTAAAATGGAACAATTAAAAGGAAAAATAACAGAGAAACATGACTTGATTGTCTTGATTCTCATTATACATGCTTAATACTGTTATACTAAATAGTCATTTACTTGGGGTCAAGTTCAGTGCACTTTCCTGTCTTCATATATAATTGCAGTTACTTAGCAATATCCTATAACTGAATGCTTTATGAGTGTAGGCAAGATGGAGTTAATGATTAAGAAAACTTTGCTACATTTGTTTCATACACTATGAGATGTAGAGATATTGAAACATCAAATCTTGCAGACCATTTGTCAGTGATCCTTGCCTTTTACCTTTATTTCACCTGGCAGATAAGTTTAACTACATATTTGATTTTTCTTATGAAAGAGAGCTGTGCTAATTCAAATTTGGTCACTCAAATGTTTTGCAAATTAGACATAAACATGAAATTCTTGCAAGAGATTTTAATTAGATTTTTAGGCGCATGTACAAAACAGGAGCAGTAGTTGGAGACCATTACTGACTTGTAGGGAAGGGGATTTATAATGGCTAACAAATAAGTAATGTACTCACTTACGTATCCTCCCTAGTTGGATGAGAGTCATGGGGCCATACTTCCTAAAGTTCATCATCTCCCATAACCAGTACTACTCATACCTGTGCCAGCCAGGTGAATGACGGACAGGATATATATAGGTAGAAAGGGTAGGGAGCACAAGTTGTTTACAGGGCTCGGACATGTTGCACAATAGCTGCTTGATTGATGCAGGCTTTGTTTCTCGGATTATGATTGTCTGAAGGCACCCACCCATGGTATAAGTCAGATAAACCATGTTTGCTCGGAGTTTATGGCACCTACCCACTCGTCTATTGTTCTCGGCTATCGCCTCGAAACAATAGACGTGTGGTTATCTGCCATCAACTCCTTGCAAACGTGGTTTATCTACTACTTATACCATGGGCCGGTGCCATCAGCCAATCACAAGCCTCGAAAGTGAGTGGTTATTTCACATAACCTGCTCAAGCCTTGTGGTCTGAGGTTGTGGTCAGCAGTTAACCCATGAGCTGACCAAACAAATGACACCCTTTGTACTCACCTGGAAACAGTAGGCTTACCATTGTCAATGACTGTATGCTGGTCAGAAACAAATGGGCAACCAATGGCGACAACTGCCCACTGGACAGAACATAAAAGGGTCAACTAAAAAAGGTAAAATGAAATGATTAAAAGGAAAAATAAAATAACAGAGCACACATACATTGATTTACTTGATTCTCATTATACATGCTCAACGTTTACAAATGCACAGGAGTCCGTAATTGAGCAGGTTCTACTATCATATGATCTACTTGGGGCTGAAGTTCAGGGCACTTTCCAGCCTTCATATAAAACTATAATTACTATTAGCAATATCCTATAACTTCAGGGAATGCTTTATGAGTGTAAGCAAGATAAAGTTAATGATTGAGAAAACTTTGCTACATTTTGCTTATACACTTTGAGATGTAGAAATATCAAAACATCAAATCGTTCAGAAACATTTGTCAGTTATCCTTGCCTTTTACCTTGATTCCACCTAGGAGCCAGGTTCAACTACTTATTTGATTTTTTTTATAAAAGAGAGTTGTGCTAATTCAAAACTGGCCACTCAAATGTTTTGCAAATTACTCATCAAAATTCTTGCAGGAGATTTTAATTAGTTTTTTTTACAAATGGGCTTTATGAATTAAAGATTATGGATTATGAATTCATCTTAGCTGACTGATTAACTTTCCACTTATAAAGAGTAAATTTGGGAGTAGAGGGTTTTAAGATAGGGACTTTCCCCCATTGGAAGATTTAGGTATTAAACATGAAGGTACATGTACAAAACAGGGGCAGTAATTGGAAGCCATTATTAACTTGGCTAACAAATAAGTAATGTACTCACTTAGGTATCCACCTAGTTGGATGAGAGTCATGGGGCCATACCTCCTAAAGTTCATCATCTCCAATAGCCAGTACTACTCATACCTGTGCCAACCAGGTGAATGACAGGATTCAGAAGAAAAAGTGGGAAGCACAAGTTGTTTACAGGGCTCGGACATGTTGCACATGAGAGTTAATCTCTAATCCCCAAGACAAAGCTAATCCAAAGGCTCAACTGGTTACTGAGGGGGCATCAACTCACAGTGAATAAAGCCTAATTGAAAGCACTTGACTAGCTAATTGCCAAGCACTGATTGCGGGAAGCGGGCTGCGTGTGCCGGCGGAAAAGTCTCGCCACGTGTGCGCACCGCTGATTGGCTGAGCCGGGGATAAGCTCCGCCTTCGACAGTGCACCGCACGATAATTAAACCAATATTACCTATGGGATACTGTATAACTGGTATTTTTCACATGCATTTAATATTCGCTATTTTCTCGCTCCCTATTGATAGTGCCAAAATAACATTCTTTAATTATATATCCTGCTTTGTATTTGGTTAAATTTGAATTTTTAAATGAGCGAATTTAAATTAGCACAAATAACCCCCCCCCCCCCCCCAGCAGGGCGGTAAAGCGAAATTTTTAGTACTGCAAATTAAAGCCGTATACAGTAGTAGGTACGAATCATAGTTTGCGAAAGGAGTTAAATATTATGCGACAGGTTTTTTATTGTCCTTGGACAACCCGGATAAAAGATAATTGTTATTTCAAAAATTATTAACTCGTGGCTTTCAAATATAGTATCATAAATCCAAAAGACAATTTCTATACAAAATTTATACGAATAGCTCAACACTGTAAACGTTATTGAGGAAACACTGTATACAGTACGTTATTGAGCGAAAACACAATTAGGAAAAAAACGTGATAGAAAAGTTTTGTTCATAGCACTACCAACATTCATCCTTCAAATATTTTGTGAAACTGTACTCATTTCCAAAGTTATTGCCAAAAGATGATTTAAGATGAAATCTTAAGCATTAATGGATTACCTCAAGGTGATTAAGCACTCAATTTCCTGAGTAAGTCAGAAGTTTGCATTCCTCCAGACCCATGAATCGTTCGCATACACCATACTAGATTTGATATATGTTTTACTTCTTTTTAAGATTAATGTGGTTCTAGAAACTTTTTGTCACTTATTGGAAGTCGAGAATGAAAGTTAGCAGGAAATGGGAATCCAGACTACGGTGACGTCACTGCTGTCTCTTGACCACTGGTGCAGCAGCTAGCGTGGTTAAGATGGTTGCCTCCATTGGCAGTGTCAGACCTGTTACTGACTCACTTGCGTAAGTCATAATTGACGAGTGTCGTAGAGGGCCGAATTGGGCAAGGTCATAATTGAGAGGTGACGTGTGTAACAACTGCTTATGTAATAACTACAGCTTATGTAATACAACCGCTTGCGTAATAAGAAATTGACTGCTTATGTAATAACACAAAACAGTTAAACGACTGTAACAACTGCTTATGTAATAATCACGGCTTATGTAATATTCAACCAGTCATCCATGAATAATTGATAAAAACACAACTAATTACCATTATTTTGAGTTGTGAATTAAACATCTATCAGTACCAGATTTTCATACCTGTTTTGCTGGAACATTCCCCCCCCCCCCCCCCCCGTTGAACATCAAATGTTCACAATGAGAACTGAACGATGATATCCATTTACCAGTCATCCATGACCAATCGAAAAAAAACACACACAACAACTTACAACTTATTTTTCCTGCATTCCTTAAATCACCTCTATCATGTATTAACCAGTATCATAATACATGGATCATCCACATCATCATCATCATCCACATTCAGTGTCATTCATCATCATCATCATTGATCTGGGACCCTGACCCTGTTGAAAAATGATTGGCTAAAATTCTTGCCTGTATTTACTCTTCTGTGTTTCTGTGGGGCATTGCTGTGTTAGTTATTCTATGTCATGGATGAATAACTAACACAGCAATGCCCCACGGAGTAGGGCCAAATTCATTGTAGAAAAAGAAAAATATATTTAAAATCAGAAACACAGAAGAGTAAATACAGGCAAGAATTTTAGCCAATCATTTTTCAACAGGGTCAGGTATGTTGAGCAAAACCTTGGATTAAGTGTCTTCTAAGGCAAAACTAAATTAAATACCCCGTATCAAATAAAATAAATACAAGCTTACCTACAACTCCTTTCCGTCTGTGCCTGCTTCCATGATACTAATACATGTATGCAGTTGAAAACGGCAGGTCCTTTATTTGGGCATTGCACACCCATAACAAAACATATTTTCTTTCAATATTTGGTTTATTATTACATAAGCAGATTTTGTTTATTACATAAAGCAGTTGGTGCTACATAAGCGGTTAATTTTTTATTACGCAAGCGGTTGTGTAACACAAGCGGTTAATTTCTTATTACGCAAGCGGTTGTTATTACATAAGCAGTTGATTTTTTATTACGCAAGCGGTTGATATTACATAAACCGTGATTATTACATAAGCAGTTGTTACAGACGTGTTTAAGTTCATTTTGAAGCTAAGTTATTACTGTGGTGGATTTGGCTTTTGAACTTCGGGCTTTTGGCTAACAGCGACCAGTCAGTACCCTAAACCACCCGACTATTGTGGTAGCCCCACACAGTCGGATTATATATGCACACCCATTCAACTTTTATGGTGGAAGAATTGTCATGACCTTGTAGTACTATATATATATATATATATAAATATATATATATATATATGTGTGTGTGTATATATATACATATATATATACATATATATATATATATATATATATATATATATATATATATATATATATATGTGTGTGTGTGTGTGTGTGTGTGTGTGTGTGTGTGTGTGTGTGTGTGGCGTTGCTCATTATGGTTCCAATACAACTAACCGTGAATAACCTTTGATACTTTCTGTATAGAGACTTAGTTAAGCTTTTGAAAGTGACTTCGGTTCTAATAGACAACAAAGGAAATAGATAAATTGATTACCTTATTATATTGGGAATAACTTTGCTTCTATGTAAAATAGCAATAAAAGCCCATCGTTTTCTGCCAATGACACTTTTCAAATGTACGATTATATCTATGTACGCATATTCATTGATAATTACAACAAACAGAAAGTAGGAATAAACTTAAATTTTGACTCATCAGCTTGAACATAAGATAACCTGTAACATGTAAAAAGGAATTCTGTATATAGGCTACTTCATAAAAATGAATATCACACAGAAATTATTGCTTACGTAGACTTGGGATATACGTTACTTAGCGAAGACATCATCACAGAATATCGATATTTACATTTTTGGTAATTCGATCATAATATCCATAGGCATTTCATATTTTCAGTAAACGCGAAAACAGACTTTACATAGTAAAGCAAATACATTAAATACAACGTATATGTACAGACCAACCTTTATAATACACTAGCACAATGTACAATGTTCTTAACCTTTACCTTCATGCATTTTCTACTTACAAATAATGGCCAGAGTTATTTTGATGCAAACTTTCTGCTTTCAATTCCTGTGCATTCTAATGAGATATCGTAATCGCTTGATATTAAAGTGTTTAATACTGGCGATTTTAGCTAGTGGTGAATGTTCGCAATAAAACGTCAAAAAGAAAAACTGTCTGATACTACCATATTATATGCTTAGTGCCCTTAAAATTGCAAAGAGAAAACAGGCACATTCTTAAAACATATTTGAAAGGGAATCTTATTTTGGCATCTGAGGAACATTTCCCCACGTGTTTTCAAAATACGCCTTAAACTGAAAAATAAAAAGATCTCTCCATATGCTAAGCCATATTTGGAGGCAACAGGCATGAATAGATTATGCGCATCGACACTCTTCGATAATCATATCTTCAATAACAGTATTTATCTCCACTCCGTGTTCTCTATCCACATAAAGTAAGTTCAATGGTTTTAGTTTGGTTCCCCGGCAACATGGCTGTGGAGCTGCCATCGGGTTGATCATGTGACGCGAAGAGACGACTCCTGCATGGTTATTGGCTAGTTTGTATTTGTACGGGCACGCGCCGAGGCAGACGAACGCATCGTACCCTTCCGGTTCTATAATCCAATCACTCCAGCCTATCTCGTTGAAGGACACATAGAGAGGATATCTACAGCATAGTCGATGACCGTCCTGTTCGTCACAAGTAGTTCCGTCACGGCCATTCACAGATCTAGGGTTTCTTGATAAAACTCTCTCTTGTGTGAGAATATTCAGAGTTGGCATGAGGTCGTTTTCTTGAACAATGTGTTGGATTTCACGCGAATCCGTTCGATTCGACAAGGCAAACTGTAGATAATCGGAGAGATCCTCAGACTCGGATCGTATTACGAGTCCGTAGTTTCTTTGCGGACTGTCCAACCAAGTTCTCACGGCAGGTTCAATATCAAAAGTCTCCCATTCACCGTTTACCAGGCCAACCGGTTTAGAGTCGACCAATCTTTCCAGAGTGCCTCTATCATCATCTCTGGCGGGTTCTAGAAGCTGGTAGACGTTCACTCTGATGAAGTTGCCGTTGGTTACATAATTGTCTTGTTTAGTCCTGAGTACTCGAAGCTTGAAGAGTTTCAACTTGGCAGACACTACACTTTGATGTTTCTTAAACCTTTGGTCGTCCAGTGGCAGGTATATTCCCAACTTCTTATGAAAAGTTCGTTCATCTTGGTAGGGTGGTATAGCACCTGAAATGGTACAGAAATAAATGTACATATGTAGCTTTATTGACCATAGATATATTGTATGAAAATACAATACAAATAAAAAGGAAACAAAACACAAATAACGAAGGAAATTCCACATCAATTCAATAGAACGTCGCAAGTAAATAGTTAACTAATTAACTGGTGTCCATTAATTCATTGTCCGTTTTTTTTCGTGTCCGTAATTGTCTATATCATATCACTACAGGGAAAAAAGTAATGAAAATGAAAAGACAAGTTAGGCCGCTTCTTCTAATAACAGGTTCTAGTATAACCAGACTGGTAGGAATGTCCCTTTTCCATAGGGCATGACTTATCCCAATGGGTCTTTGCGAATACGCCGCACGTTTATATAGCGACCCAGCCAGCCACCCGTGAGGCTCCAGCTCATTAGCATGTGATCGCAAACTTTCGGGCCAGGTGTCTTGAAAGTACTATCTAGGTAGTCATGAAGGATATACTCTAAAAGGTATTTCAAATTTATCAAAATAGGAACGCAAAAAGATATATAAGATTGCATGAGTGTTTAAAATAAGATTTGCCGATATACTTTATTAGATTTAAGAGAAAAGAAGCTTGTTGAATACTTAAAGTTATTGATCAGATGATGTTTGATGACCACTTGAACCTATACATGCCTATTTTTATCAAGCACTCATTGACATTGCAAGTGTAACCTAAATTTATAAGGGCAGCCTTCGTTGCCGAGCGGTCTACCACACGTGCAACGATTGTTTGCAATGTCTAAACACTCCAAAAGGTCCAGAGTCCCGCTTGAAACACCTGACGGGGACAGTTAACATTGCAAGTGTAATCTAGATTTATAAGGGCAGCCGTCGTTGCTGAGCGGTCTATCACGTACAACGATTGTTTGCAATGTCTAAACACTAAAAAAGGTACAGAGTCCCATATGAAACACTTGATGGAAAGTGACACGTGGTTGGTCGGCGGTTTTCCCGTACCATTAATAACAGGCTGATCGCGACCCCACCTTTCACGGCTAAGGTGATGATAAAAGTGTATCCAATCCAAATGCCTGTTTATGGGTGATCAACAGTTTAAGACCCCGCTAAAGTCGAGATGACGCGCTCAGCTCTAACTATTCTCTAAAAGTATACAGTGTACGCTTTGAAGTTACGGTTACTTCTAGAATATGTGTCTACTTAACCCAATAATGCTTAAGATTCACCTTACAAATTGTCGTCTGGATCGATGATACGTTTGGCAATAACTTTGAAAATGAGAATGTCTTTTACAAAATGTTTAGGAATAACTAGCTGGCCCCCGTGCACAGCACGGGTTTGGACTCTAAAATCCTACCAAGTAAGAAAAAAATAATCACCCATATATCACAAACATTTGAGAGAGTAGGAAAAGAAAAGTTCACATTCCTATAACCTTTGTGACAAAGGTGAGAAAAAATATGTTGCAGGGAAAGAGAAAGAGAGATCAGTAAAACAATTAGAAAATGCTTCATAAGTCAGGTACGCTTAAGCGAAGAGAGATGACAAAAAGTAAATATGGAAGAAAAGAATTGCTAGTATGATAAAATGAAGAAATCAGAATTCCTCGAAAGAGAATACAAAAAAGAAAAAGTACAAACATAATGGGGAGAGAAAGCAAAGAACTGAGATAACGATAGGGTACATATATACAATATATATACTATAAGCAGTATATAGTATCTCTACCCCCCCCCCCCCCCCATCACCCCCTAACAGGAATTAGTAATATTAAGAGAAAATAAGACAGAGAGACAGAGACAGAGAAAGCCAGATAGAGAGACAGAGAAGCCACAGAGAGACAGAGAGAGTCATGGAGAGAGAGAGTCAGAGTCAGAGAGACAGAGAAAGCCAGAGAGAAACATATTTTTGTAACCTTTTTGCAACATCGTATTATTTCATAGATACAGTTGAGAGGGAGAGAAGGTTATTTTTGGAACCTTTTTGCAACATTGTATAATTTTATAGATAACGTTGTACCATATTGTATGAAATACAGTGGATCATTTCAAATGCAGGCATTTGACATAGGCAACGGGCCCGTGAAACTCTTCTTTTGCAATAAATACTGACTGAAAAGGCCTTACACATTAAAAATAACCATCAAACAGTTCCCAGAGGACCCCAGGCTAATGATCAACAGTGGTAGTTAGCCGAGGGACGGCAAGGGGCAGGGAATTCGGTTATTGCCATAAACCACCTCCAAACTCGGTATTTATATAATGATTTCTTTATTAAGTTTTTACAAAATCCACATGAACAATTGTGACGACAAAAAAATGATTTCAAATTTAAAATAAGTTTTTACAAAATCACAACTCACCTGTATCAGAAATACTGAAGAAAGTTTTGGCGCGCTGTCGGTCGTCCGGGAACAGCTCGTGAGAGGGCTCCTCTTTCCGCGGGTACCGGTGAAATCGTGAGTTCCTCTTTCTACCAGCGAGGGCGGACGAATTCCTGGGAGAAATCACCGGCGCCTGCTGCAGACCCAGTCGCTGAAGAATTACTTCCTTTATTGCGGAGATTCGAGCCTCTTTGAGATCCTCTATGCGGGCCTCTGTGCGGCACTGTTTACAGGGTCTAGCGGAGCAACAACTCAATGCCCCGCATAGTATAACAATAGCATATTTGGCGTTTTTAAAAAGTGTCATTTTACTTGTAGTTCCTCGGACGTTTTGGTACGATCATATGCTCTCTCTCTCTCTCTCTCTCTCTCTCTCTCTCTCTCTCTCTCTCTCTCTCTCTCTCTCTTACTTCAAGTGTTATTTTTCTTGACCGTGGATATATTTAAAGCGGTGACAACATCGTGACACTCGCATCTGTGTAGGAGTTTGCTCACGTGACCGCGTTGCGTCATCTTCATTGTTTATTGAGAAATCACGTCGCAACCATCGCGCCATGTCATTTCCGGAAAACTGAAATTACTTCCGCTGTCAAATTTGCTATAATGTGGGGGCAAACTCTTGAGGGCAGGCGAGTCTTCCTCTGATTGGGTCTCTGTCTGTCTACGGCGGTTATCGAATAAACAAAAGATATGATAGTGATCAAAGCATTAGGTTGGAGGGGGGGGGGGGCGTACTGGGCACTGTTTCAGGGGGAAGTGTCCCCAGAATAGTTGTGGGTTACGAATATTTATGCAGCCGAAATAATTATCCTCTTCAATATCAAAAGTCTCGTCCAAAGACTTCAGGATTATATCACAAAACAATAATGTTCTGTAACTCAGAGTAACAAATTGACTTTAAGTCGTGTACTAACTATTCGATTTTTACTTTTTCAAGAGGTTACACCCCCCCCCCCCCCCCCCCCCCAATATCAGGGATATATTAGTAAGCGTTTTCAGGAGGCCCGAAGGCTTTAGCCTGGCTGCATGATCGTAGCTTTTACACATGCCCGAGGCCCGTGCTTGAAGATTGAATACTCATTGTGACTTGACGAGCAGTGGATGAGATATGTTTGCTCATGAATACCAATATTTCCTTACCGATACCTATCCCGATATTATATGACTGCCCGCGCGCCATAGTGGTTACGATGCCAGGCTCCCAAGCTGAGGTCACAGGATCGAATCTCTGATGGATACCCGTAAGCGTGTTGGCCTGTTCGCTATATAAATATGCGGCGTTGCGGAGGGCTTTTTTGGTACTCCTGTAACTGAAAGACATTTTGGAACTTAGTTAGACGTGAAAAGAAAAGATTTTCTCCTCCCGGTTCCGGCTTACTACTAGTATGTCGTCACGATATGACCTAATATAAGCTGTTGAACGCGACGTAAAATCCACACCTTCCTTTCTTTTTGCCCTTGG
Source organism: Maea johnstoni (assembly GCA_963942565.1). Taxonomy (NCBI): domain Eukaryota; kingdom Metazoa; phylum Annelida; class Polychaeta; order Spionida; family Magelonidae; genus Maea; species Maea johnstoni. The sequence continues at coordinate 3,152,772 of OZ012693.1, forward strand.
TGCATTACAAATGCACACCACGTGCTGAAGTACTTTGCGTTTCCCCTGTAGTCAGCACACCCTCCGTCTCCCCGCGGAGAGGTAACACCCCTGAAGCGGGGCAGCTCTTGTCAAGTGTCATACAATGTTGACAGGACGTACACGCATCACATTTAACCCCAGGTCGTATAATATCTTAACTGACTACAACTAAGTCTACTATATACTACTATAACTATGTCTATAATTCAGGTATTACAGCATTGCAGCAGATTTAACATAGACTAATAATAATCACCGTTGGCCGTAATCAAGTGCTTTTTGGTTTGCTTTTTGTTTGCCATTGACGGTAAAGCATATCTGAATAATCTCAATTCATGTAGATAGTGAAAATATTAATGCACATACTCTCAAAGTTTAGACAACTGTCTCGGTTCTTTCTAGCTGAAGGTGGCACAACCTTTTATTTATCTTGTTTTACCGCATATTCCCTACTAAAGTGACGGTTCCATAAAATCCGTACGATTGCACAAAAAGTTCGCTCGATGGTAAATTCTCTTTACTTCTCATTCCTGTACTTGAGAAAGAGTTTTGGGTATTTTTTCATTCAGATCGACTCGATATGTGTTGGTGGATACCAACGAACGCACCTTTTTGTGCATACACCCGGCCTTTAAATGAGTATGGTTGCATTCGTAGGCACTAGCTAACGTCATCAGGTCTTGTTTCATACCCAATGGGAAAGCTGTTTTTTGTTGTTATTTATCCATTATTAAGAAGCATGTGATCTGAGAGTAATAATGTCAACATGTTTCTATTGTAGCTTTTGTTACTGGTGTTATTTCTGTCCTATTGCTCTCTGTTGAGTGAAATATAGAAATCCTTTCTCAGAAGAGGGAATGCGCCATTTACTCTAACTACCCATTTCAATCTAAAGAGCACATATGATCAGACAACATTGAAAGTAGCCCATCAGTTAGTGAAATAGGGAACACTGATTATTTTTAGTCAGATATTTCTCAACCTATTGTTTTGTTAATGAGCTATTTCTATACGTTTCAGACCATGTGTACATCCCAGACGTAATTGGATAATTCATGCTTATCTAGATAGTTCCATTGGCGTCAGACGACCGTATACATATATATATATATATATATATATATATATATATATATATATATATATATATATATATATATATATATATATATATATATATATGTATATATATATATATATGTATATATATATATATATATATATATATATATATATATATATATATATATATATATATATATATATATATATATATATATATATATATATATATATACATATATATATATATATATATATATATATATATATATATATATATATATATATATATATATATATATATATATATATATATATATATATATATATATATGTATATATATATATATATATATATATATATATATATATATATATATATATATATATATATATATATATATATATATATATATATATATATATATATATATATATACATATATATATATATATATATATATATATATATATATATATATATATATATATATATATATATATATATATATATATATATATATATATATATATATATATATATATATCACCTCTTGTGCATTGGACGGGTTTAGCCTCAGCATTGGAAGGGTTTAGACCACTCATAATGGTAGAAATTAAAATATTTTTAGTCCATCCTAATCCAATGTAATTAATCCCTCAGCGGGCACATCCCCCTGTACCCGAAAAAGGGTGGATACCCCGTAAGAAAGGTGTGCTCGTGACAATGACGTATAATGGCCAGACAGCAAATGATCAAAGGTAAATATTATGATAATTCAGATGAAGAGACTATGAGTCAGTATACCCTTGAAGATAACTATATATGTACGCACCATGCGGCCAAAGGTAGAGTTTGTTTGGAAGTTTCTAGAATGTTATCGAGTGCTCTCTTCACATTTTTAACAGTGCTTAAACTATTCAAACATAGTCCGAAAATATTATTGGCATGAACAGATCTTAATAACAAAACAATTTATTGAAAATTTATACTTTGGTCATGTTGTATTAAAAAGGTCTCCAAAAGCAAATAGGTTAGACAAACATAGTTGTATACGTATCGAAGCCTCTTAAGTATCTTGATATAAATACTGGTTAGCTGTGAGCCTCTTGTGGGGTTATTAAGGGTTAGTTATGATACCTCTCGATAAGGCACTTCAGCACCTTCTCCTTTATAGCGTACACACGCGTCACACAGGGAAATGTCGTGATACCCAAGCAATATTAACCCTCATGTTGCTGGAGGCTAATTTGGCCAATACAATAGACAGATTGGGCTATCCCGTTTCCGACATCGAGATCGGGATAGGCGACGATGACGTCACCATAGAATGTGTTGACGTCATCGTTTCCCGCATAGCTCGACTCTGCGGCGTTCTCAATACCCGAGATAAACTAGCTGTATCACGTAAGTATTGAACGTCGTAGCTTCGTGCTAAATTTATGCTGAAATACAATGGCGACATCTATTGACAAATTCGACAACTACATTTTAGACAGATTCTTATCCCGACGGCATAGCCCAACCTTGGATACGATGTTCCAACATCGAGATCGGGAACGGCATAGAAGGTGATATGCTAACCCGATCTCGATGTCGGAAACGGGATAGCCCAACCTCTCTAATATGATGTAAAAGACATACGAACTGACTGAAACCCTGCTACATGGTATTCATCTGAGAATACTCCAATTAATACTAACATGACAAGGTTTAGATGGTTTTCAAAAATCGTTGCGCCCTTGTGCTTTGGTCGATAGAAGCCGCAGCATTAGAAGGGGTAAAAGAAATATTTGACCGAAAGTTGATATTTTAGTGGGGTTAAACCATCCTTCTTCAATCATTTTTCTAATGATTTTCCTTAATGATGAGTTAAATTCAAAGGTGGCAGACCACACAATGTTTCACACTTAGATAGATACCTACGGATAAGCTACGCATGCGCAATGTAACATTGGGAAAAAGTCGTCCGGGTGCTGAACACTATTGTGCCTTTTAACATAATTTGAGGATTAAATATAAGGCTGAGAAGTTGAAGGAAAAGTAACGACTTGATCCTGATTAACACGCATCCCTCAAATAACAGTCCCATAGGGAGATATCAGTCAAATACTACACGGATTGGTCATCGTGGCCAGTATGAACCTGGCTATATGAACGGGATCGTTAAGGCAAGGGGAAAGTGGGAATTATTTGGAGGAGAAATGTTAATCAGAACATTGCTAAAAGAATCCCCTTCAAATATTTCGTAATATCATTCTTAATTGTCAAGCTATTGTGAAAAGCTAGTACATATATACGCTACCACACATACTAAGTTGAAGAAAAAATGGATACGTAGCGAGAGACCAATCACTATATGCGCTATAGTGAAGGGCCGGAAAAAACATGCATTTCTGATCTGGCATCAGGGTGAGGTCACGAGGGAACAAGGACCAATCAGGGCTCAAGTATCATTTACATCACAGAGAAACCTGTACGCCAGCATCATCTGAGCATGCGCATAGCACGACTTTTGTGTTATTGGTTGAGGCTAGCCTGTTCAGGTTGACCGGCTGGTTTCATATCCACTTGTGTTATATATCTAAGATACATACGTGCTCTATTTTGAAATAATTGTCAAATGTACCATGTCATGACGACGAAGTTAAACGGAATCTTAGTGAGCACAGAATGGCGTATATAAGTGTGTATTATAGTGATAAGATAAGCGAATAACATCATGACACAGCAAAAAAGGTGTTATATATGCTAGATGTTTACTTCATTTGTCATGAGTGTTATGATTAAGAGATTGTTTGGTAGATAAGTCACAAAACAACTGCTGCTTGATCTGGTGATAACTAGCCGTGCCCAGCTGACAAGGCCGACGACACTCCTCCGTCAATGAGCGATATCCGTGCTGGAATTACGTTTTAAAATCAACCCTTATGCTGGTGGTGGCTAATTTGATCAAGACAAAATGACGCAAAAAACATGAAGAAATGTTTGAAACCCTGGCACATTGTTACTCATCTAAGAGAGTACTCAGCATTAGCTATACAATGAATACCAACATTATACAGTATTTAGATGATTTTCGAAAATCTTTGCGCATTTGTGCTTTGGACGAAAGTAGCCTCAGCATTGGGAGGATTAAGTTTGAGTTATTCCATTGGTAGTAGTTCACCTTTTTGCCACAAAAAACTATACGGACAGTAATACTTTCTATGGTGGTTCGCTCGTGAAATGCAACAATTTCCGTTCTTCAGCTATCGATAGTGCAATAGAAAAATAGAACATTGAGAACACGTATAGATATCCAATGTTCAAGCTTGTTTTACCACAACGGTGAATCACTTCTAAGAACTAAGAGAGGGGACACTGTGGGGATTTCAGTCATCCATTTTATTCATCTGATAATCGGTTTGGAAAGTTAAATGGAAAGTAAATCTTTCCTACTTTCCTCTTTTTTTTTGTTTTCAATAGCAATGGAAAATTGTTTGAATGAATAATGGCCGTAGGAAGGAGGTATTGACAGTAGTCTTGGGTGGTTGGTTGGCGTAGGCGTAGGAAAGGCGAGACAGTTATCACAGAAGAACAAACACTAAATCGTGACCAGTGTGTGATCCTGGTGACTGGCAGGGCAGGATATTGCTGGCGGAAAATCAACTTGATGGCTTGACTTGCGAGGGCAACCCAAACATGGTCACGCGAGCGCAGAGGTCTTGTTAGAGTCCAGAAGTCACATCGATTTATAACGTGGTTTTCCCAGACACTTTCAAAAGGCTCGTCGCCGTTAAGCCAAAAATAGGGCAAAAACGTGACGATAATGATAATTCAAAAGTCCTTCAGGGTGATTGGCCTACTAGACCCAAGTGCGGTTACGGTATTAGTGTTGGTTTGAAATATGCTATGATCGGCTCTCAGCAAAATTTACGGCACTTTTAGAAATTTCAGTTTACTTTTCCTGAAACTTAGCATGAGTAAATCTTGAACAAAGCACCATTATCTTTAGACCAACTCTTATTCATGGGGTCATCAATATTTTTTCAACGTAAATGTATCCACATTCTCCAAAGCTGGTTTCTTTGATTGCTAAATTTTCCAAATAATTTCTTCAATGCCCCTTTGATTATGATCTATTACCAAATTATTTTCAAAAGTAGCATAGATCCAGATGTCAATTTTAGGGTTAAACCGGATATTTCTAGGGCCCTTCAAAGTTGATAGGATGTACCATGAATGTATCAAATCCCATAAGGGAATAGGGTAGTTACAGTACCTTAAGCTAGGATTGAGACTAAAGCTAAGACTGATACTGTATATATATATATATATATATATATATATATATATATATATATATAGTTAGTTAGTTAGTTAGTTATTAACCTCTTGGTTGTATATACTTCTACTTACGTTTGGTAGTTGTGTTAGGCTAGCTAACCTTTGTTTCTATAAAGTCGCATTTATTTGTCCTATTACTATTGTTCTTGTATTGAGCATTATGTATTTCTTATGTATGATTTTTTACAGCATGAGTCGTAGTCAATTAATATACATATTAACATACATAGGGAGGTGTAACAAGTGAAGGAGATGCAGGGGAATAAATATAACAAAATAGTCATACGCAACAGTATGCATAATAAATGTTTTTTATTCTGTACACCATCCACTGTCGTATGTTGTCCAATGGTGGATACTGTATACTGTGTTAATTTTGCGCATATAAAAGAATGCCCTTGGCAGGCAGCTGCCTTTGATGTGCAGTTCAATCCTTGTGCACTCGTGTTGAACGAAAAGCTATCATGTCTTGTCATAATGTTGTGCCATACTAGCATAAGGACCAGATGTCAACATAGTGCTGCACAGTTTAGTAAATGTGGACTTCATGCGTGTACAAAGTAAGCATAAATCTAACTGCCGCAACATTAACACAGTACACAGTATCTGATCTATCACTTTTAGCATGTAAAATGACAATAACTGTGAAGTCTCTTCTATTCATATTAATAAATAATCATAATTCAGATCCCATATGATCTCCCACCGATCTGGCATCAACTAGGATTATCCCATTTATGATGCCTGCAGCAGCACTCCCCCACCCAACCCCCTCTGGAAAATCTCATAGAACAGACCAGGGTCTTCGCCAATATTTGGAAACAGGGTGTCCAAACGAAGGTTTCATAGACTTTTGGGTGTCCAATGTGTGGTACAAAGTTCACACTGCTAATGAAATAAACCATATTTATCTACAGACTTAGCTTCTTTAGGTCAGTTACTGCTTTTTTGAATTGTAGAAGTAACAATACATGCACTATCTTCTAGAATTGTCATCATCAGCAAATCCTGACCTAAACATTTGGGTGTCCAAACTCGGCAAACTGTCAAAAAACAGTGGTCTGCGTGTCTAAATGACACGCTGGACGCATAGGTGGCTAAGCCCCTGGAACAGACCTCCTTAACCCATTAATGCTAACAGCGGCCAAATTATGTTGATGAAATCTTACAGGCAAAAGCAGTCAGGAGAATTTGATACAGATATGTCAATCAGAATATCAACAAATCTCCTTCAAATGTTTTGTACAATCATTTTCAATTCCTAAGTAATTGTCAAAAGCATAATAGTTCCGATTGACAATTTCTAGAGGAACTCTTGAGCATCAATGGGTTGAAACAGTTTGTTTTTTTAATTGATCAGACTACACGAGACACTTCTCGAGGGGAATTATAGGCATCAAGGGGTTAAACCATTCCAATCTGGCCAGTGGGGTGCACACAAGCTCTGACAATTTGGATCATTACTCATCAAATAGAGAAAAATTTGGAAATTTAATTGGAGAGGGATTTTTAAACCCACCAGGAACAATGTTTAATTGAATATTTCCCAAAATGTTGCATTTTTTACAAGATAATTTTACGTGTCAGACCAAGTTGAGTTTCTAGATATGTAAGGGTTAATTAATGAAAAGTTTTGGGGATTGCTCCAGTACTCATGCTCAAAGAGGTACTGTGCTCTCACCTCACTGGCTGGGCAAGGCCACCTCAACCATGTCATGTTGGCATTCATTGGAAAGCTCCTCTATCATGGAGAATGGCAAAGGATGACCTCATGTTGAGACGGTATCCCATCACAGATTACAAAATTTAAACTTAATGACTGCAGTTGAGGGGGAATGCAGGCAACTTATTACCGAGCTTTGGGAGTGTTTGAATTTTTGCTTTGTATTCGCATTACTTCAAAGAATCCTAACACAATTGGTAAGTGCTATTCATCACCCATATTGCACATAATCAGGAATTCACAAGGATAACAATAGCAGGCGATTTATGTTCCATTGAATTTATTTCTGGTACACCTCATTTGAAAGAAATGCATACCAACAAATATTACACATATACCCTGTTCAGAATGATATCGTTTTAAGTTAACCCTTCCAATGCTGAGGCTACTTTCTACCCAAGGACAAGGACGCAATGATTTTTGAAAAACATTTTAACCCGGTCACCTTGGTATCAATTGAGTACTCTCAGATGAGTACCCATTTGTCAGGGGTTCAGTCATTTTTCAGACATTTTGCATCATTTTGTGTTGACCAAATTAGCACCACCATCATAAGGGTTAATCTGTAAATAATAGCAATCTTGTTGCATTTTTATTGTTTCACTGTTCCCCAGCAGTTTCTCTGAACAACATGATTGCTCCAAACCAATTAATCTAACATTTGTTTTAATTGGATTTCAACTGCTTCCATCTTTTTAATTCAATTGATGATGAACTGATTTATTGACTGATATGATTACCCATTTTTGAAAAGGATTTTTGCATCATTTTGTAATGGCCAAATTAGTCACCAGCAGCATAAGGGTTAATTTTATTTTCTTATGACTACTGTAATATTATAATACTTGCAAAGACTACCTAATATGAACTTTTTTGAGGTGTGCACACTTTTGAGGCATAAGCGAAATCTTTCTATTTACAAGTTCAGGTATGTAACAGCAGATTACAGCGATGCATGTTATCTTATCACATGTAGGGCCGCAGTGAGCTCAAGTAGAAATACAAGTGGCCCATAATTCAGTGAATATTTAGGTCATTAATAACCTTATTCAAATAGCAATTGTCTATTTAAGTCATTCACACTAAGAGCGGGCAACAAAGGCCTATCAATTTTGCAAATATTTTTCTAACATAAGCATTTTTTGGAAAATATTTGAAGGAGAAATGATAGCTAGAGGTCAAACAACAACTCTCCTTCAAATATTTTGTTAACTTCTGCTTTATTCCCAACTTATTTTCATACGTATGAAAGTAGCAGACAACCTTCTTTGTTATTCCTATAAAGTTTACTTTAAGTAGCATTCTGAACTTATCCACTTATTATGCCTGTAGAGGCCAAAAACAGCCTGAAAATTTGAAAGGCAAAAAACATGATTGGGAAAATATTTGATGGAGAAATTTTAGTCAGAACATTACTAACAAGACTCATCATATTTTGTAAAACCATTCTTGGAACCCAAGTAATTGTCACAAGTATATTAGATCCAGGAGACACTTTGCATGCATGTGTTAAGATAATGGGCTACCTTGTTCTCACAGAATTAATAAAAGTTGCCTTAGGCCACTTGACAACTATCTTATTCCAACATTGATGTTGTGATCAGTGATGCTTCAATATTCAAACAAAAACGCAGATTTAACTGAAATCATGTAAGTTATGACAGAAACATATGACAGATATTTATATTACACACTTCCCTTACACTGTAGGTAAATGATTTACAATCACTCATCCATTACAGTTTGTATCTACAAGTAATACATTATGACAGTTATAACCTTATGAAATAGGGAGAAATGTCAAAACCTCTTTGTATCTAGTCTCATGTCTTCAAATGTGATTCTTCAACTAGTATAATACTGTATACCATATCAATTTTGCTCATATAAAGTGATGTGCTGGGCAAGCAGCTACCTTTGATGCACCGCAGGGTCTTAGCCGATATTTGGAAACAGGGTGTCCAAATAGAGGTTTCATAGACTTTTGCGTGTCCAGAGTGTGGTACAAAATACATACTACTAATAAGATAGACCCTATACCTTTACAGATTTTGCTTTTTAAGCCAGATACTGCTTTGTGTGTCTTATAAAAGTGACACTACAGCTTCTACATCTTCTATCTTCTAAGAAAAGTCATCTTCAGCAAATTCTGACATAAACTTTTGGGTGTCCAAACTGTCAAAAAACAGTGTTCTGCGTGTCCAAATGACACGCTGGACGCATTACGACTAAGCCCCTGATGCACTGTTTATTTTGTGCATTTGGGTGTGAAATAGCCATCATTGCCATCAGTTGTGTGACCATATGCCCAAATACTGGTGTACAGTTTAATAAATGCCAATTCCAGGGGTGTTTTAAGTACGCTTTAATTAAACTGCTGCAATATTGACACGGTATCCAGTATTTAGAAATGTGAATGGGTTTAAGGATTTAATCCCTAACACCTAAATACTCCGACAAATGAGCATAGATTTTCTTTACAAGTTCAAAACCAATGAGGAAATAGACAAAGTTGGTTGAATGACAAATGGATAGCAACTTCCATGTTTTGCTATCACACTTCAAACTTTTGATTTAGATATCTGCATTTTAATTGGATCGCGTCTTAGCCAAAAAATGTTATCTTGGTAAAATCTCTCTTAAAATGAACTACAAATTACAGTACTGCTGTAATGTATATTCACCACTTCTTCCGTTTAAATGTTCATGAGAGTCTGTGTAAATAAATATGAACCAATTTCATGCATCTATAGCATTGATATTCAAACTGCTCTTTTCATTGATTTTCATGTATCTATTCCCGGCAAACTCCAGATTCAGTAAGTTGATGGTTGTGAATTCATTGGCTCGTGTGATACCAGTCTCTGAACCAGGTTACCATACTCTAACAGAAGACGACTGCTGGTACCAGGATCTACTCCAGATCCTGTAGAATGATGGTTGTAACTGTGAATTCATTGGCTCGTGTGATACCAGTCTCTGAACCAGGTTACCATACTCTAACAGAAGACGACTGCTGGTACCAGGACCTACTCCAGATCCTGTAGGTTGATAGTTGTACCTGTGAATTCATTGGCTCGTGTGATACCAGTCTCTGAACCAGGTTACCATACTCTAACAGAAGACGACTGCTGGTACTAGGACCTACTCCAGATCCTGTAGGTTGTAGTTGTAACTGTGAATTCATTGGCTCGTGTGATACCAGTCTCTGAACCAGGTTACCATACTCTAACAGAAGACGACTGCTGGTACCAGGATCTACTCCAGATCCTGTAGAATGATGGTTGTAACTGTGAATTCATTGGCTCGTGTGATACCAGTCTCAGAACCAGGTTACCATACTCTAACAGAAGACGACTGCTGGTACCAGGATCTACTCCAGATCCTGTAGAATGATGGTTGTAACTGTGAATTCATTGGCTCGTGTGATACCAGTCTCAGAACCAGGTTACCATACTCTAACAGAAGACGACTGCTGGTACCAGGATCTACTCCAGATCCTGTAGGTTGATGGTTGTAACTGTGAATTCATTGGCTCGTGTGATACCAGTCTCTGAACCAGGTTACCATACTCTAACAGAAGACGACAGCTGGTACTAGGACCTACTCCAGATCCTAGAACCTGTAGGTTGATGGTTGTACCTGTGAATTCATTGGCTTGTGTGATACCAGTCTCTGAACCAGGTTACCATACTATAACAGAAGACGACTGCTGGTACCAGGATCTACTCCAGATCCTGTAGGTTGATAGTTGTACCTGTGAATTCATTGGCTCGTGTGATACCAGTCTCTGAACCAGGTTACCATACTCTAACAGAAGACGACTGCTGGTACTAGGATCTACTCCAGATCCTGTAGGTTGATGGTTGTAACTGTGAATTCATTGGCTCTGGTGATGCCAGTCTCTGAACCAGGTTACCATACTCTAACAGAAGACGACTGCTGGTACTAGGACCTACTCCAGATCCTGTAGGTTGATGGTTGTACCTGTGAATTCATTGGCTCGTGTGATACCAGTCTCTGAACCAGGTTACCATACTCTAACAGAAGACGACTGCTGGTACTAGGACCTACTCCAGATCCTGTAGGTTGATAGTTGTACCTGTGAATTCATTGGCTCGTGTGATACCAGTCTCTGAACCAGGTTACCATACTCTAACAGAAGACGACTGCTGGTACCAGGATCTACTCCAGATCCTGTAGGTTGATAGTTGTACCTGTGAATTCATTGGCTCGTGTGATACCAGTCTCTGAACCAGGTTACCATACTCTAACAGAAGACGACTGCTGGTACTAGGACCTACTCCAGATCCTGTAGGTTGATAGTTGTAACTGTGAATTCATTGGCTCTGGTGATGCCAGTCTCTGAACCAGGTTACCATACTCTAACAGAAGACGACTGCTGGTACTAGGACCTACTCCAGATCCTGTAGGTTGATAGTTGTAACTGTGAATTCATTGGCTCTGGTGATGCCAGTCTCTGAACCAGGTTACCATACTCTAACAGAAGACGACTGCTGGTACTAGGACCTACTCCAGATCCTGTAGGTTGATAGTTGTACCTGTGAATTCATTGGCTCGTGTGATACCAGTCTCTGAACCAGGTTAGCATACTCTAACAGAAGACGACTGCTGGTACTAGGACCTACTCCAGATCCTGTAGGTTGATAGTTGTAACTGTGAATTCATTGGCTCGTGTGATACCAGTCTCTGAACCAGGTTAGCATACTCTAACAGAAGACGACTGCTGGTACTAGGATCTACTCCAGATCCTGTAGGTTGATAGTTGTACCTGTGAATTCATTGGCTGTTGCAGTGCCGGCCTCAGAACCGTCATTACTTTGTGTCTCGTGTAGGATGGTGACTCCCAGGCTGCCAGTAAGGGGAGTGTCGTGAGGGGCACTGGTCGGTAAGGAAATTGCCTCATGGAATATCTCTGGACTAGGAGGATCATCCTGAAGGAAAAAGAGCATGAAACATGAAAATGATTGCACATCCATGAAATACAATAAACAATGCCCAACATTTTCTTAAAGTTCTTGTCAACAGCTCAAATCAAACATTTCAATTAGTGCTTGGACATCAAACATTTCAAATAGAATAAGCTGGCCAAATATTTCCAAGGGGGGGGGGGGGGTTACTGTTACTTCTGTATTCTGTACAATACCAAATAATGATGAAAGTAGGCAACATCTTTAAAATAATGCTGATAGTAAGAAAAAAAAATTGATATTGTATTGTGGTAGAATAAAATTAAGGTGGCAATCCTTTGTTGACTTACCTGTAATAACTGTGTTTGGACATAGGTGGCGCCGGTATCGGGATCCCGGAAGGTGATTCCCCGGGATGTGAGCATATTAGGAGGACTGAAAGACTGGACGACTGACGTGGATGTAGTGGAGGAGGAGGATGAAGAGGATGATGATGAGGAGGTTGAGGTGGCGGCTGAACCCAGAACGCTGTCACTTGTTTTACTGGCTATACTAGAGGTATTCAGATTTATTAGACTATCCACATCTAAAAGGAAATATCAAACATTGTCAATCTGTGCAAATAATGGAAATCATGTACAAAAAATAAAGACTTCCAATATCCTTAACAATACATTCTAAATCTCAACCAAAGATGGAAATCCAGTACAATGAATAAAGACCTTTGACATCGAAAACATAATTCTAAGTCTGTACCAAAGATTCTGTGCAATAGATGAAGACTATCCATATGCAAAACAAAATATCAATCATTGTGAATCTCCACCAATGGGAGAAATCTAGTACAATAAATAAAGACTATCTCCACATCCAAAACAAAAGATCAATCATTGCCAATCTGTACAAACAATGGCAAATAATAGGGCAATAAAGATGTAACGGTATCGGAATGAAAATATTGGATAACATCAAACTGAAATTGAAATGTTGATCAGAACACAACCCACAGCTCTCCACTATTTTCTGAAACTGGGTTTGATTCCAAGTTATTTGGAAATAAACATAAAAGGGTCTAAGATCGTCACGCAAATGGGTTAAATTATTCAATGTTCCAATCCAAAGAGTGACAGGTTGAAATCAACTTTTAACGACACAAAGTCCCATAGATGTTCTATGTACAAACCTTGTAAGCTGACCAATCCCACAATGCCTTTCTCCTTCATGAGTCGGCGGCGCTTTTTGGCCTGGTCACTGAGGAGGTGGTTACTTCTGTAGTCTGTGCGAGCAGAGCCGCTGCTAGCATCTGGTGAAACTGGCGTCTCATTATCTGCAGAACAATAAATATGTACAGATTAATACCCATTCACAGAGATAGCTAAATCCAAAATATTTATACATGGGCCACTTCGGCCAAGCCCACGATGAGGTCCCAAATCACAACACAACTATAGATATAAGGCCTAAATTTGGCAGTGAATTGTGCAAACAGTGGTTTCTTAGAGCAATACATTAACTATAATGTTGTGTGTATCCCACCACCTAGCTCAATGCTGAAACGCCTGTTTTCAAACTTTTGCCTTACTTTCGAAGTATTTGCCAACAACAGATATTTGACCTATAAGGGAGAGGTTACATTTTTATGGCCATTTATTTATGGATGTTATTTTGGCGCTCTCATTGGGAGTGCGAGATAGTGAAAATTAAATGCCTGGAAAAATAAAACAACACTTAAACAGTAACGTACCTGGCACTATGGCTATTTTGTTGGGAGTCTGTGCGGTCATGATGGGCTCTGATGCTGTAGTAGTGGTGGTGGCTGCCAGAGAGAGGTTATTCCCCTTCCCGAGGGAGCTGACCGCGGCCGCAGACGCCGACGCTTGACCCAGCTGGTCAGCAACAATCAGCTGAGTGACCACGTTGTTGCTGACCTGCTGCGTCATGACGTCCGAGTAGCTGGCGGCGTTCAGGATGGGCTGGTCGCTGGTCACGATGTAGTCAGCGGGGTCGATGATGGTGGTGTCATCCTGCGGCAGCATGGCGTTTGCTACGTTGGTGAGCGCGGCCACGGCGGCCGAGGTTCCGTCCGGCTGACCCGCGCTGATGCTCTCCAGGGTGCCCTCCTCCAGAGCACCCTCAGCTTGAAAGAGGGGCGTGATCTCAAGATCGCTACCTGGATACAAAAACACGGAAACTGTCAGCATTGATCAATGAACTTAACCTGTTGACATCTCATTTTAATAGGAAATCAACTAACCTCAGAACCTCTTAACCCTTCCAATGCTATAACTAATTTCGTCCAATTCACAAGAACGCCAGGGTTCACTATAGTCTGTCTGACTCAAGTTTGGCAATCACTTTTCCCACTTTTTTTTGACAAAACGTTCGAGTTTTCCATCCAAACTTGGCAAACCTCATCGGCGCACTACTACATGTATGTACAAACATACTTTTTGTCTCAGCTCCCCAAAATGTTGATTTTGCTAATTAGTTCCTATTGTAAAATGTGCACATTGCCGACACTACGATCTCGCGTGTTTGTCTGTTGCGAACAATACAAACACGCGGGATCGTATTGTTGGCAATGGACACATTTTACAATGGGAACTTATAAGCAAAATCAACATTTTGCGGAGTTGAGACAAAAAATATGTTTACACATATACGTAGTAGTGCTGCTAACATGTTTGCCAAGTTTGGATGGGAAACTCGAACGTTTTGTCACAAAAAAGTGGCAAAAGTGATTGCCAAACTCGAGTCAGACAGACTATAACATGTAGAGCTGCACTCACAGAGGGAGATCAACTCATGAGCTCACTATGACTTTGACTCATGAGTTCACGGGTGCGCATTTTGAAAATAAATATTTATCACTCAGCCCAGCAATTAAGTAAATATATATGGTGATATATTTTAGAAAATATCTAAAAGAGAAGTGTCAATCAAAATAACTCTATTAGGGTTGCCCATCAATTATTTTTCAGATTAATTAGGGTGGCCCAAATTCCTATGATGGTCAAAATTTACGAGAATTTATGGTATTAGGGTTTAAACTAAGATGGAGACAATTCACTATCTTATCAATCAATCATAAACTCACAAGTAGCCAGGGCTGTGTTGTAATGCCTGACAATGTGGTTGCGCAGTCCTGTTTTGTTGCCGAACTTCTTGGAGCAGCCCTCCAGGGGGCAGTGATACCAGATCTTCTTGGGGCTCTGCTGGTGCTTCTTGATATGAACATACATACTGCTCTTCGCCGTAAACTTGGCCGTACATCCTGACAAGAGAAAACACATGAAATGTAGAACCTGGGTTATGTGGACCGTAATTACTGAAGAGAGAAACGCACGAAATATAGAAGCGGGGGTATGTGAATGTAAATGCTGCTCTAAGTCATAAATATCCTGACAAGAGAAAAACGCATGCAATATCGAACCTAGGGGTATGTGATTTTACATAGTGCTTTTGGCCGAACATTGGTTGAACATCCTGCCAAGAAAAATAAGTCAATTCCATATCAAAGGCTATAAAGAAAATAATTTTGTAATAAGTAATATTTTGAAGAAAATCATTTTGTAATAAGTAATATTTTGAAGATAATATTTTGTAATAAGCAATATTTTGAAAATAATATTTTGTAATAAGCAATATTTTGAAAATAATATTTTGTAATATCAAATATTTAACTAAGTACATGTCTGTAATGAGCACTGGCAGGGAAACCTCAACTTCCTCAGGAAACTCGCAGGGTCTGTCTCTAAACCACTGAGCTACCAGAGAAACCCTTTTATAATACAATACTTTGCAACAGGATTACAGCACAAGGATATCAGGGCAGGAAAAGCTCACCTTCCTCAGGACATTCGAAGGGTCTGTCTCCACTGTGCACGACCATGTGACCCTTGAGGTGCTCGGCTCTCATGAATGCCTTCCCACAATCCTCTATTGGGCACGTCCACTTCCTTTCGCCGGTGTGCTTGCGAACATGGCGCTTCAGCTTACTGGCTGTCGCAAACGCCCAACCGCAGCCCTGGAAAGTAAGTAATACAATACAGTGACTTGTATTTAGTTGTTTCTATCTATTTAACCAATTCCTGCACAAGACTTCCTTTAGAAAGTGTTGTCTGGATCGGTGACATTTTTACTACTCCTACAAAGAGAGACTATTCACATTTTCATTACATATATATATATATGGTCATTCTCCCATGTGCGATAGCTCTATTCAAATAATTACACAATCGTGCTGACTAAGAGCATGTTTCCTTTGGAAACTCCCACTAAGACACGACACATCTTCACTACACATAGGGCCTTTCTCCTGTGTGGGATGGATTTATGCAAATAGCTAAATAATTGTGGTATGCAATGCACATTTCTGCTAAACTCTAAGGCTACTTCCATCTTCCTCACATATATATGGCCTTTCTCCTGTGTGGGATAACTTAATGCAAACAGTGACGTGATAATGGTAACATAATGCACGGTTCTGCTAAAAACTCTAAAAGGCTATTTACGTCTTCATCACATGTACATGTGGTCTTTCACCCTTGTGGGATAGCTTCATGTAAAGAGTAAGGTAATGTACGTCGCATGATACGTGTTTATGCTAAAATCTCT
The DNA here is from genome assembly GCA_963942565.1 of Maea johnstoni. Classification (NCBI taxonomy): domain Eukaryota; kingdom Metazoa; phylum Annelida; class Polychaeta; order Spionida; family Magelonidae; genus Maea; species Maea johnstoni. The sequence goes on from OZ012693.1 coordinate 3,169,456, forward strand.
CTTAGGCTACTCACATCTTCATAACATATACACTGTAAGGTCTTTCTCCTGTGTGGGCTAGCTTACATAATATTGGTAAAATAATGCATGTTTCTGCTAAAATTCACATATAGGCTACTTACATCTTCATTACATATGTATGGTCTCTCTCCTGTGTGGGACCTCATGTGCTGCTTGAGGCGACAGAGCTTGTCGAAGACCTTTCCGCAGCCCTCGAACTTGCAGCGCAGGTCCCTGGTCTGCTGGTGGACGCGGGCATGAGATCCCATGCACATCGGGGAGTAGAACGTCTTGGCACAACCCTCAATCGGACACCTGGGAGGAGGGGCGAAAAGAGGAAAGATAATCTCTATGCATCAACATAACACTTATCTAGGGCTGTTCCATTCTAATAAGTGGTGGTGGGGATGGTCGTAGTTCAGTATGAGTGAAATTTACAAACAAATATTGAAATTTAAAATTAAATACACAATCTAAAAGATAGATTAATCAGAAAAACTTGTCAGAGTTTTTTCTTCTTATTTTCTTACTTCCAGAGATGTTAAGAAGAATGGCACTGAGTGTCTAATCAACAAGGACTTTTTTTAGTAAAAACTTGCCAGCTTGTATCAGGAGTGTATGTTATCATCAAAGCTGTGTAAGCTATGAAGACCATCGTGATTGGGTTATCATCATATACAAGCTTTTAACCCTTCCAATGCTGAGGCTACTTTTGTCCAATGCACAAATAGACAGAAACCATCTAAATCTAGTCATGTTGGTATTCATTGGATAGCTCTCACTAGGAACAGACGAGTACACATGTGGATGGATGGAAAGTTAATAGGATATCATGTTTTCACCCATGCATGCCTGCAGCATCTTAATGAGGCTTGGCAACTTAGGTGAGTGAAATGAAGATAAATGATCAACGCAATGATATTCCAATTTCAATAAACCCATTACATATAACATTGTGAGAGTGCCTGTCAACTAAAAACTAAATTATCCAATAATGAAATATGAAATTATAACAATAATCTAAAAGATAGATTATTCAAACAAACTTTTCAGTTTTTTTCCTATTTTCTTACTTCCAGACATGTTACAATGAATGGCAGCATGAGTTTAATCAAATACTACAACTTGTATCAGGAGTGTATGTTATCATCAAAGCTGAGTAAGCTATGAACTTTGAAGACTTTGTGATTGGATTATCATCATATACAAGCTTTTAAAGTTAACTACCTGAGGATGTAAGTAGTTAACTTATGCGTCAATCCTACTTAACATGACGGGGACATCTTCTATTTTAATACTTTTGTCTCTTTCCTACTCTTTTTCAAATCTTGATCGAAGATTTATCTAATTCTGATCTCTTCCAATTATATTTTCTTATCTCATTCTATGCAAGCAATCATCTTCGAAAAGAAAGAACTTGAGTGAAATGAAGAGAAATAATCATCTCAATGATATTACAATCTCAATAAAGCCATTAACATTGGGAGAGAGCAGGTGGTCTGAAAATTTTTCACAAATTAACAAAAAACAAAATTTGAAAATACAGAACTAATCTAAAAGAAAAATTTATCAAACATACTTGTAAGGACTTGTTTTATCTCTTTTCTTGCTTTCTTACTTCCAGAACTAAGACTTATAGTAAAATTTTGAGAGCTTGTATCAGGAGTGTATGTTATCATCAAAGCTGTGTGAGCTATGAAGACCATCGTGATTGGGTTATCATCATATACAAGCTATTAACCCTTCCAATATTGAGGCTACTATTGTCCAATGCACAAAGAAGCAGAAACCATCTAAATCTAGTCATGTTGGTATTCATTGGATAGCTCTCACTAGGAACAGATGAGTACACATGTGGATGGATGGAAAGTTAATAGGATATCATGTTTTCACCCATTCATGCCTGCAGCATCTTAATGAGGCTTGGCTACTTAGGTGAGTGAAATAAAGATAAATGATCAACTCAATGATATTACAATTTCAATAAACCCCTAAACATTGTGAGAGTGCATGTCATCAGAAGACTTTACCTAAATTAACAAAAAATGAAATCTGAAATTATAAAAATAACCTAAAAGATAGAATTATCAAACAAACTAGTCAGGGTTTTCTTATTATTTTCTTACATACACAAATAGTATGTGACAATGAATGACAACGAGTGTCTTATCAACTAAGACCTTTTTTTAGTAAAAACTTGTCAGCTTGTATCAGGATTGCATGTTATCATCAAAGCTGTGTGAGCTATGAAGACCATCGTGATTGGGTTATCATCATATACAAGCTTTTAAAACTTCCAATGCTGAGGCTACTTTTGCCCAATGCACAAAGAAGCAGAAACCATCTAAATCTAGTCATGTTGGTATTCATTGGATAGCTCTCACTAAGAACAGATGAGTACCCATGTGGATGGATGGAAAGTTAATAGGATGTCATCTTTTCACTCAATCATGCCTGCAGCATCTTATTAATTAGGCCTGGATACCTTGCCGAGTGAAATGAAGAGAAATGATCATCTCAATGATATTACAATTTTAATAAACCCATTACATATAACATTGTGAGAGTGCCTGTCAACTAAAAACTAAATTATCCAATAATGAAATATGAAATTATAACAATAATCTAAAAGATAGACTATTCAAACTAACTTTTCAGTTTTTTTCTTATTTTCTTACTACCAGACATGTTACAATGAATGGCATCATGAGTCTAATCAAATACTACAACTTGTATCAGGAGTGTATGTTATCATCAAAGCTGTGTAAGCTATGAACTTTGAAGACTTTGTGATTGGGTTATCATCATATACAAGCTTTTAACCCTTCCAATGCTGAGGCTACTTTTGTCCCATGCACAAAGAAGCAGAAACCATCTAAATCTAATCATGTTGGTATTCATTGGATAGCTCTCACAACACTAAGAACAGACGAGTACACATGTGGATGGATGGAAAGTTAATAGGATATCATGTTTTCACGCATTCATGCCTGCAGCACCTAAATGAGGCTTGGCTACTTAGGTGGGTGAAATGAAGATAAATGATCAACTCAATGATATTACAATTTCAATAAACCCATAAACATTGTGAGAGTGCATGTCATCAGAAAACTTTTCCTAAACTAACAAAAAGTATATTTGAAATCATAAAAATAACCTAAAAGATAGAATTATCAAACAAACTAGTCAGGGTTTTCTTATTATTTTCTTACATACAGAAATAGTATGTGACAATGAATGACAACGAGTGTCTAATCAACTAAGACTTTTTTTTTAGTGAAAACTTGTCAGCTTGTATCAGGATTGTATGTTATCATCAAAGCTGTGTGAGCTATGAAGACCATCGTGATTGGGTTATCATCATATACAAGCTTTTAAAACTTCCAATGCTGAGGCTACTTTTGTCCCATGCACAAAGAAGCAGAAACCATCTAAATCTAGTCATGTTGGTATTCACTGGATAGCTCTCACTAAGAACAGATGAGTACCCATGTGGATGGATGGAAAGTTAATAGGATGTCATGTTTTCACCCATGCATGCCTGTAGCATCTTAATGAGGCTTGGCAAATTAGGTGAGTGAAATGAAGATAAATGATCAACTCAATGATATTACAATTTCAATAAACCCATAAACATTGTGAGAGTGCATGTCATCAGAAGACTTTACCTAAATTAACAAAAAATGAAATCTGAAATTATAAAAATAACCTAAAAGATAGAATTATCAAACAAACTAGTCAGGGTTTTCTTATTATTTTCTTACATACACAAATAGTATGTGACAATGAATGACAACGAGTGTCTAATCAACTAAGACTTTTTTTTTTAGTAAAAACTTGTCAGCTTGTATCAGGATTGCATGTTATCATCAAAGCTGTGTGAGCTATGAAGACCATCGTGATTGGGTTATCACCATATACAAGCTTTTAAAACTTCCAATGCTGAGGCTACTTTTGCCCAATGCACAAAGAAGCAGAAAGCATCTAAATCTAGTCATGTTGGTATTCATTGGATAGCTCTCACTAAGAACAGATCAGTACCCATGTGGATGGATGGAAAGTTAATAGGATGTCATCTTTTCACTCATTTATACCTGTAGCATCTTATTAATTAGGCCTGGCTACCTTGCCGAGTGAAATTGAGAGAAATGATCATCTCAATGATATTACAATTTCAATAAAACCATTACATATAACATTGTGAGAGTGCCTGTCAACTGAAAACTAAATTATCAAATAATGAAATATGAAATTATAACAATAATCTAAAAGATAGATTATTCAAACAAACTTTTCAGTTTTTTTTCCCTATTTTCTTACTTCCAGACATGTTACAATGAATGGCAGCATGAGTCTAATCAAATACTACAACTTGTATCAGGAGTGTATGTTATCATCAAAGCTGAGTAAGCTATGAACTTTGAAGACTTTGTGATTGGGTTATCATCATATACAAGCTTTTAAAGTTAACTACCTGAGGATGTAAGTAGTTAACTTATACGTCAATCCTACTTAACATGACGGGGAAATCTTCTATTTTAATACTTTTGTCTCTTTCCTACTCTTTTTCAAATCTTGATCAAAGATTTATCTAATTCTGATCTCTTCCAATTATATGTTCTTATCTCATTCTATGCAAGCAATCATCTTCGAAAAGAAAGAACTTGAGTGAAATGAAGAGAAATAATCATCTCAATGATATTACAATCTCAATAAAGCCATTAACATTGGGAGAGAGCAGGTGGTCTGAAAATTTTTCACAAATTAACAAATAACAAAATTTGAAAATACAGAACTAATCTAAAAGAAAAATTTATCAAACATACTTGTAAGGACTTGTTTTATCTCTTTTCTTGCTTCCAGAACTAAGACTTATAGTAACATTTTGAGAGCTTGTATCAGGAGTGTATGTTATCATCAAAGCTGTGTAAGCTATGAAGACCATCGTGATTGGGTTATCATCATATACAAGCTAGTAACCCTTCCAATACTAAGGCTACTTTTGTACAATGCACAAATATACAGAAACCATCTAAATCTAGTCATGTTGGTATTCATTGGATAGCTCTCACTAGGAACAGACGAGTACACATGTGGATGGATGGAAAGTTAATAGGATATCATGTTTTCACCCATGCATGCCTGTAGCATCTTAATGAGGCTTGGCTAATTAGGTGAGTGAAATGAAGATAAATGATCAACTCAATGATATTACAATTTCAATAAACCCATAAACATTGTGAGAGTGCATGTCATCAGAAGACTACCTAAATTAACAAAAAAATGAAATCTGAAATTATAAAAATAACCTAAAAGATAGAATTATCAAACAAACTAGTCAGGGTTTTCTTATTATTTTCTTACATACACAAATAGTATGTGACAATGAATGACAACGAGTGTCTAATCAACTAAGACTTTTTTTTTTAGTAAAAACTTGTCAGCTTGTATCAGGATTGTATGTTATCATCAAAGCTGTGTGAGCTATGAAGACCATCGTGATTGGGTTATCATCATATACAAGCTTTTAAAACTTCCAATGCTGAGGCTACTTTTGCCCAATGCACAAAGAAGCAGAAACCATCTAAATCTAGTCATGTTGGTATTCATTGGATAGCTCTCACTAAGAGCAGATGAGTACCCATGTGGATGGATGGAAAGTTAATAGGATGTCATCTTTTCACTCATTCATGCCTGCAGCATCTTATTAATTAGGCCTGGCTACCTTGCCGAGTGAAATGAAGAGAAATGATCATCTCAATGATATTACAATTTTAATAAACCCATTACATATAACATTGTGAGAGTGCCTGTCAACTGAAAACTAAATTATCAAATAATGAAATATGAAATTATAACAATAATCTAAAAGATAGACTATTCAAACAAACTTTTCAGTTTTTTTCTTATTTTCTTACTTCCAGACATGTTACAATGAATGGCAGCATGAGTCTAATCAAATACTACAACTTGTACCAGGAGTGTATGTTATCATCAAAGCTGAGTAAGCTATGAACTTTGAAGACTTAGTGATTGGGTTATCATCATATACAAGCTTTTAACCCTTTCAATGCTGAGGTTACAATTGTCCCATGCACAAAGAAGCAGAAACCATCTAAATCTAGTCATGTTGGTATTCATTGGATAGCTCTCACGACACTAAGAACAGACGAGTACACATGTGGATGGATGGAAAGTTAATAGGATATCATCTTTTCACCCATTCATGCCTGCAGCATCTTAATGAGGCTTGGCTACTTAGGTGGGTGAAATGAAGATAAATGATCAACTCAATGATATTACAATTTCAATAAACCCATAAACATTGTGAGAGTGCATGTCATCAGAAAACTTTTCCTAAATTAACAAAAAGTATATTTGAAATTATAAAAATAATCTAAAAGATAGAATTATCAAACAAACTAGTCAGGGTTTTCTTATTATTTTCTTACATACAGAAATAGTATGTGACAATGAATGACAACGAGTGTCTAATCAACTAAGACTTTTTTTTTAGTGAAAACTTGCCAGCTTGTATCAGGATTGTATGTTATCATCAAAGCTGTGTGAAATATGAAGACCATCGTGATTGGGTTATCATCATATACAAGCTTTAAAAACTTCCAATGCTGAGGCTACTTTTGCCCAATGCACAAAGAAGCAGAAACCATCTAAATCTAGTCATGTTGGTATTCATTGGATAGCTCTCACTAAGAGCAGATGAGTACCCATGTGGATGGATGGAAATTTAATAGGATGTCATCTTTTCACTCATTCATGCCTGCAGCATCTTATTAATTAGGCCTGGCTACCTTGCCGAGTGAAATGAAGAGAAATGATCATCTCAATGATATTACAATTTCAATAAACCCATTACATATAACATTGTGAGAGTGCCTGTCAACTGAAAACTAAATTATCAAATAATGAAATATGAAATTATAACAATAATCTAAAAGAAAGATTATTCAAACAAACTTTTCAGTTGTTTTTTTCTGATTTTCTTACTTCCAGACATGTTACAATGAATGGCAGCATGAGTCTAATCAAATACTACAACTTGTATCAGGAGTGTATCTTATCATCAAAGCTGAGTAAGCTATGAACTTTGAAGACTTTGTGATTGGGTTATCATCATATACAAGCTTTTAAAACTTCCAATGCTGAGGCTACTTTTGTCCAATGCACAAAGAAGCAGAAACCATCTAAATCTAGTCATGTTGGTATTCATTGGATAGCTCTCACGACACTAAGAACAGACGAGTACACATGTGGATGGATGGAAAGTTAATAGGATATCATCTTTTCACCCATTCATGCCTGGAGCATCTTAATGAGGCTTGGCTACTTAGGTGGGTGAAATGAAGATAAATGATCAACTCAATGATATTACAATTTCAATAAACCCATAAACATTGTGAGAGAGCATGTCATCAGAAAACTTTTCATAAATTAACAAAAAGTGAAATTTGAAATAATGAAAATAATCTAAAAGATAGAATTATCTAACAAACTAGTCAGGGTTTTCTTATTATTTTCTTACATACAGATATAGTATGTGACAATGAATGACAGCGAGTGTCTAATCAACTAAGACTTCCATTTAGTAAAAACTTGCCAGCTTGTATCAGAGCGTATGTTATCATCAAAGCTGTGTAAGCTATGAAGACCATCGTGATTGGGTTATCATCATATACAAGCTTTTAAAACTTCCAATGCTGAGGCTACTTTTGTCCAATGCACAAAGAAGCAGAAAGCATCTAAATCTAGTCATGTTGGTATTCATTGGATAGCTCTCACTAAGAACTGATGAGTACCCATGTGGATGGATGGAAAGTTAATAGGATATCATAAAACTTCCAATGCTGAGGCTACTTTTGTCCAATGCACAAAGAAGCAGAAACCATCTAAATCTAGTCATGTTGGTATTCATTGGATAGCTCTCACGACACTAAGAACAGATGAGTACCCATGTGGATGGATGGAAAGTTAATAGGATATCATCTTTTCACCCATTCATGCCTGGAGCATCTTAATGAGGCTTGGCTACTTAGGTGGGTGAAATGAAGATAAATGATCAACTTAATGATATTACAATTTCAATAAACCAATAAACATTGTGAGAGAGCATGTCATCAGAAAACTTTTCCTAAATTAACAAAAAGTATATTTGAAATTATAAAAATAACCTAAAAGATAGAATTATCAAAAAAAACTAGTCAGGGTTTTCTTATTATTTTCTTACATACAGAAATAGTATGTGACAATGAATGACAACGAGTGTCTAATCAACTAAGACTTTTTTTTTAGTAAAAACTTGTCAGCTTGTATCAGGAGTGTATGTTATCATCAAAGCTGTGTGAGCTATGAAGACCATCGTGATTGGGTTATCATCATATACAAGCTTTTAAAACTTCCAATACTGAGGCTACTTTTGTCCCATGCACAAAGAAGCAGAAACCATCTAAATCTAGTCATGTTGGTATTCATTGGATAGCTCTCACTAAGAACAGATGAGTACCCATGTGGATGGATGGAAAGTTAATAGGATGTCATCTTTTCACTCATTCATGCCTGCAGCATCTTATTAATTAGGCCTGGCTACCTTGCCGAGTGAAATGAAGAGAAATGATCATCTCAATGATATTACAATTTCAATAAACCCATTACATATAACATTGTGAGAGTGCCTGTCAACTAAAAACTAAATTATCAAATAATGGAAATATAAAATTGTAACAATAATCTAAAAGATAGACTATTCAAACAAACTTTTCAGTTTTTTTTCCTATTTTCTTACTTCCAGACGTGTTACAATGAATGGCAGCATGAGTTTAATCAAATACTACAACTTGTATCAGGAGTGTATGTTATCATCAAAGCTGAGTAAGCTATGAACTTTGAAGACTTTGTGATTGGGTTATCATCATAATCAAGCTTTTAAAGTTAACTACCTGAGGATGTAAATAGTTAACTTATACGTCAATCCTACTTAACATGACGGAGAAATTTTCTAGTTTAATACTTGTCTCTTTCCTACCCTTCTTCAAATCTTGATCGAAGATTTATCTAATTCTGATCTCTTCCAATTGTATTTTCTTATATTATTCCATGTAAGCAATCATCTTCGAAAAGAAGGAATTTGAGTGAAATGAAGAGAAATGATCATTTCAATGATGTTACAATTTCAATAAAGCCATTAACATTGGGAGAAAGCAGGTGGTCTGAAAAATGTTCACAAATTAACAAATAACAAAATTTGAAAATACAGAACTAATCTAAAAGAAATATTTATCAAACATACTTGTCAGGACTTATTTTTTTCTCTTTTCTTGTTTTCTTACTTCCAGAACTACGACTTCTAGTAAAATTTAGACAGCTTGTTTCAGGAGTGTATGTTATCATCAAAGCTGTGTAAGCTATGAAGACCATCGTGATTGGGTTATCATCATATACAAGCTTTTAAAGTTAACTATCTGGGGACATAAGTAACTTTACTGTCAAACCTACTTTAGCCTTATCTGAAGGAGAAATTTCCTAGTTTAAAGATAACCAAAATCTGGTCTTTTTCCTACATTTGTTTTTCAAATCTTGAGCTAAGATATATCTAATAACTGTAATATCTTCCAATAGTTCTTTCTTATCTATGTTAGCAATCGTCTTCAAAAATAAGGAGTTTCGTTTTATCATCTTCCTGTTTTACAGTAACTATAGAAATCAAGTCATGAATATTGACTTGCAAGTATGAAAAGTTAAAGATGGAATTCACTTCAATCTGACTATCTTATAAGCATTGACCATGACAAGCAGAAAAGCAGGAATGTCAAACTAAACCCTGAATTAGCTTACTCAAAGATAGTGATGTTAAATGAAAACTCACTTGTATGTTTTTGCCACTTCAGGATGGTCTTTCATGTGTAAATCGAGTTTTCTCTTGGTCGGGAATTTGGCACCACAGCCGGGCTGAGGACAGAGCTCCAGGCACGAGCGGTCGTGAAGCTTCTTGTGGCTGTTCAGGTTGTAAATTGTCGTGAACTTTTTACCACATCCGTCAATATCACACTGTAAAGAAAATAAGAAACAATAGATTAAAACTGTCCATAGGATGAGAAATAATAGATCAAAAACTGTCCATAGGTCAACTTTCAATTTTGTTTTTGCCAGTACAGCAGACTGGTTGCTTCTGGATTCTACCAGCCTTGCCACTCTTTAGAGAGACATGTTACTACTGAGGCTCAGGCGGTCCTCAATGACCACCTGAGATCACAAGACAAGTGGGTAGAAGTCTAACAAGTCTCATACTAATATAACTTGAGAGAGAACCATGGATGACATCTATCTCACTGTGGAATGTGGTTCTAATTCTTTCCACAGTAAGGTCTGCCTAATCTCTTTTACTGGTAGAATTACTGTTGAGTAGACATAAAGTTCCACAAAAATGTGACTAAAGGACAAACTACCAGTACAATTACAATTGTTTTTTCTAGTATTTCCATCTAATCAAACCTCAATATATCCTTAATGTTACACATTTATATATTCACTAGAATCATGCTTCGATTTTTTATACCTATTAGTATACTTCTCCACATTCTACAACTGAACGATACAAGCATGGCTAAACAAGTACTGCTGCACAACTCACCTCCCATTCTTTTTTCTTTTCGTGAGATTCTTCGTGACGCTTGCACTTGTAACCTGTGGTGAACGCCCAGTCACAACCAGGAAAAGAACACTGGAAAGAAAAGCACACACACACATATATTAATTACGTGAAACAGATTTCACAATGGTATTAGTGTTAAATTTATAACAAGGCCTTGACAGTAGTTATTTTCATTCAAAGGTATTGAAGTCTGGACATTAAACAAGTTAACTTAGTTCCATTCAAAATAAGAAGTCTTTGCCAAAAAATCAACAAGATGAACGGAATTTATGTTCTAGTTTACTAAGGCTTCTGTTACTCATCTGCTTTTAGACCAGGGGCTTAGCCGCCTATGAGTCCAGCGTGTCATTTGGACACACAGAACACTGTTTTTTGACAGTTTGGACACCCAAAAGTTTACGTCAAAATTTGCTGCTGATGTATTTTTTTTAGAAGATAGAAGATGTAGAAGCTGTAGTGTCACTTTTATAAGACATACAAAGCAGTTACTGGCCTAAAAAAGCAAAATCTGTAAATATATAGGGTTTATTTTATTAGTAGTATGTACTTTGTACCACACTTTGGACACGCAAAAGTCTATGAAACCTCTATTTGGACACCCTGTTTCAAAATATTGGCTAAGACCATGTTTTAGACCTAGGCTTACCTTAAATGGTCTTTCTCCTCTATGTTTCATTAGATGAACCTTTAATTTTGAGGGCTTAGTAAATTGTTTGGAACAACCCTCTTCTGAACACATCCACACCTTCTGAGATTTCTCTGCGGCTTGATTGACTAATACTGCATTTCCCTGAAAGTTAGAAAAGAAGGCATAAGAGCATGGCAATGATGGCATCATAGAATGAGACACTGATAGAATAAAGCATTGAAACTAACAGCACACCATGTGACAACGATTGAAAATGAAATGATCCATACCTTATCAGGACCTGACATTAAGGCAATAAGAGCCAATTATTAAAAGTCAGGATTAGTAAATTCTACATGTAAGATACCAGCGACTAATTTACCCTTCCAACGTCAAGGCTACTTTTGTCCAAAGCATAGGGACACAAAGATTTTTGAAAATCTTCTAAACACTGTCATGTTGGTGTTCATTGGATAGCTCTCACCAGGAAATCTCAGATGAGCACCCATATGCCAGGGTTTCAGCCATTTTTTTTTGGCTTTTTTTGCATAATTTTATATTGGCAGAATTTGCCATCAGCAAAAGGTTAAGTGTGTGTGATGCCTACTAGATCAAAATATAAATCAATTCAACACAACACACTGAATTCCTTTTCATGTTATCAATGGAGGCTCAAGTAAGTCACTATTTGTCATATTTGAAAAAAAATGTTATTAATATGGAAACAAAAGTTGCTGGCATATCTTGCACATTTTATGTCATCAATTTTCATGGCTAGCAAAAATATTTCAAGGCTAGTAAAAGTTAAAGTAACTTGCCCTGCTGTGCTAATGAATTGGCCACCCTGAATATAAACAGATTGCGCTAGCCGTTGTAATGTAGCCAAGGTGCTGCTTGTAAATGTAGAAGCTTAACTGATACTTACCGAACCATCCTGTCCAGTGAGAACAATGCTTCCATTGTGTGGATATTTTTGATCGACAGGAATAAGGAGGTAGGCTACAAGAAAATGACATCTGCATTGAATTCACAGTAAAAAAGATAATGCCAAATATATATAGAATATACTTGAAAACTGTATTAATTTGGGACCTATCTTAGCCAGGATTTTGGAACTGGGTGCCATGGGCTTAGCCAGCACGCCCAGCAGGGCGCCTTTTTTGGACACCCAAACCCTTAAAAAGAACCCCTCAGGACACCCAATTTTTTTGTGTGTGGAATCTATAAACTTATAATTCCCATGACATTGATTAATGATATTATGCCTTATGTTGATGAATTTATACATGTTTATGGTTTAAGTATGAGTATATTGTGATCCCCCTTCAAAATTTGGACGTTCAAAAATTTTACAACTGCAAATTTTAGACACCCAATTTCTAAATCCTGGCTAAGACACTGCTGGGTGCAATGATGAACATTTTGGGCATCCCGTTTTTCAAGGGTGAGTGGGAGGCCATGTAGTACAGGTGAACTCGGATACGCCGGACCACTGTATGACGGACTTTTGGCTATGACGGACGATATGCTTGGTCCCAGTCCCATGCATATCAAGTACGTGTATTGGACCATGCATATGCCGGATTCTGTATGCCGGAACTCGGCTACGACGGACCAATATCACGGCACACGCGATGCTATTTACTATGTAATTAGCAATGTGTATGCCGGACAATTACGTTTTTAGAAGTCGGCTTATTCCCGCCGAGACTAACACATGTGTTGAGTTACGTTTGGCCAGACAGCACTCAGTTCGCACCGTCTGGTAGTTTGTAGCAGACACATGTATGTAAAATAAAAGTCCAGCCAGGCATATTCTTTCACGTTTTTTGGACTTTTATACCTATCAAATAAGGTCCCCAATGCAATAGCATACAGACTTGCATGTGACGGACTGAGTCTGTCGTATGCATATGACGGATTTTGCATATGACGGACCAATTTTCCTGGTCCCACTTGGTCCGTCATATCCAAGTTCACCTGTATGTACAATTTGTTCACATATCTATCAAACACAAACATATGATACTTAAGACACAATTGCCTTATAAATTATGCAATGTCATGGGAATAACATTCATGATTGAGATGAAAATATTCAATTATTTGCTTGAAATTGGCATTTCAGTGAAAACATTCTTTTTTCAAAAATTTATAGTGCCCTCACTGCCCTATGTCATTTTTGAGGGTTTGAGAGTCCATGAGATGCCTAAACACACTGTTAGCTAGCGAGGATTCCCAAAGGTCAAGCACTGGTGTTCAAAATAGTTTTATTTATACTTCTAATCCACTTAAGATCTGGTGCCAAGTTGTACCAGGAAACCTTTAATCATGAAGGCGAATTGAAAGACAATAGGGAACGGTGTGTAGCTTATGTTTCAAACAGAATTTTTGGAATGCTCTTCTCATCAAAATGCAATGCTAAGTTGCAAATCTGTGTCTTCAAACTATTTAAACAAGCATGTTTTCCACTTAATCAAACTCATCATCAATTTCTAAACAGTATATTTTATAAGATTTTCTATCAGGTGTAGTCAACTCGTTGTGTATCAGAATTAAAGAATCAATCTTATTAGAAGTGATACTAGGCACCATTGGGACATTGTCACACTCCCACACCAATCTAAGATCTAGGGTAATGTCCCATCTGTTCAGTCTTAGACAGCAGGACATCATTTGGACACCCTGACCCTCAAAAATGACCCAATAGGACACCCATATTTTTGGTTTGTGATTTCATAAAATGTAAATTTTAGAAATATAACTGAATTTTTTTCACACTATATATCCTATGACACAGATAATAGTCAAAATTTTAATTCATGTATGTTTATGGTTGTAATCGGAGGATTATTGTGATCTTCCTTGAAAAATATGGCCATAATTTTCACAATTGTCAATTTCAGGCATCCAGTATCTAAAACCTGGATATTAGCCTGCATCCCCTAATTAAATACTGTAAAACTGGTAATGTTTGCGTGTAGTAAATATTGCGTTTTTTTCATTTTCTCTTTTATGCGTGTTTTAATTAATGCGAATCTCCGCCAGACGTCAGATATCTGAAACAGAAGGGACAGATTTATGCGTGTTTTAATTATTGCGTCCTCATGCATTCGCATTAAAACGCAATAATTAAAATCACGCAATCATTACCAGTTTTACAGTACATTCATATTCTGTGAATAACTTTGTTGTAAATAAGTATGTTTTAAATTCAAGCTCTCTTAAATAGAAGTCGTTATTGATATGTACTTAAAACACATATGAAATCAATGGAGGGAGAAATGTCTTACCAGGTACACTTAACTGACCATTTTCAGATGTTGCAGCACTAGTATCCTGCACCGGTACAAGTTTCCCGAGTGACCCGTCATTTTTGTTACCCTGTTTATCGGCCGAGATTAAGCCATTCTGTAATGCCATGGGCTGCATGGCCGCAGTGGCCTGAGACAGGTCAGCTGTGTTTATTTGATAAATCTGCTGACCCATATTAGTGTTTATCAGTATCTGAGTGGAATTTGATTCCTGGTCAGTTGAAATGGAAATAGTTGCTACCCCAGGTTCGCTTACTGCATTGTCACTTGCTGGCACTGTTTCGGTCAATTCTGTCACAGTACCTTCACTAGTTTCTGATGGAATACCACCAACTTGACTTAATATAATTGTATTGTTTAGGTTTGACATCCCAGATGGGAGCAAGTTTTCTGGTAGAAGTGATACCCCAGACACCAAATTTTCAAACCCGTCTGTCACTTCCATATCCTCAATACTTTCATCAGAGGGATTTTCTTGAGGTTTGGGGCCGACTGATTCTTCAAATTCTATCCCCCGTTCGGGCATACTCTCTAGTTCCTGAGGTGTCATGAGTGTATTACTCCTGTCAGTTTCCAACGTTCTTAATTCCACTAGGTCGTGTAATTCTTTTCTACTGTTTTCAATTAATTCCCTTTCTTCTTGGCTTAGCTGGGAACCCCTTTCTAATTCCTCCAAGCATGCCTGGTCCTGAGAACTCAGGCCAGAGGTAGAGGAAGAATTGCTTCTATTGCCAGTTTTAGATAGGGCTCCCCCATCACTTATTACAGTCGTTTCTGGTAAATGGAGAACAGGGGTTGTTTCAATTGCAGAAACTGCAGACTGGAGATTTGATGTCATAATACTATTAGCCACAGAGGCAGGAAGTGAAACTGTCACTGTTTTAAGAACACCAGAGGAGGTGGGTATTGACATTGTTAAGGTGGATACTGCATTGGCTGTAGTTTCTTGATCATCATTGTCGGAGTCGAATATCTCCCCGATATCTTTGGCTTTTTCAAGCATCCCTTTAGCAAGGACGTCCATAGGCAGTGTCAATGTACTGCTAGGGCAGCCATGATGAACCGAATCTGGAACAACATAATCATCGATCGTCTCGACAGTTCTACATCGTGTTTTCAACCATTCGGCGCTAGTCTCATTGACTTCCCCTTCAAAATTGTCCAGATCATCATGGATAATGACATTTTCAGGATCGCTAGCGAGTAGCGCACCGATTTCTTCAGTGTCCGAGGTGGTAGAGGCCGTTTTCGTAATTCCTCCATTTTGCCCGCCATCTTGAATATCCGATGATTGATTCACAGAGCCTTCTATGCTTATAAATACAGTTTTATCACAGATTTGTTGCTCTACACGGTTGTTTTTTAAGGGAACAGGGGATACATGTGTGGATCCGTGGGCGCCGCCATGTTTTCTCCCATTCTGTCCCCCTTTCTGCGACATTTTTAGTCCCCGCGTATGACTTCCATGTGGGGTTCGCCTTTCGCATTCCATAGACGCGGGAGTAGTCACGTGCCCTGTAGTAGAAAATTGATAACCAACAGAGGGCGCCACTAGGGATTTTCAACAGGGCCTGAATATAGAAGATTCGAGACTAAGAAAGAGTTAAATGTAATGCATAGGTAATGGGTATTTTTGAAAACAAGATTTAAAATAATGTTCAACTCTATGTGGTTGAATTATTTTTAGCCAAACAAGAATACACTGACTTAGGTCTGGTAATTTTGAGAAAGCTCATTTAGTGAAAGAAAAAGATCAGTACACATTTAATAAAGGCTTGGACCAATATAGCTTGTGGTTGCTCATCTAAGATAAAGGTGATGATCAATAATAAATTGTTGATACCTGTAGGAATGATCAGATGATGTATTAAACAGTGGTTATTATGATGTTATACCTGCTACTAGTACTGCTACTTTAATGATAGTATATATGATACGTTAGGATAAAAAAAGGGGTGAATAAAAAATACATATAAAGTTATGCGTCTATGGGCATGTACATTTTTCAAATGTTCAAAGAAAGATTATATAGTTTTTCAAACATACAATGACAGTTTTATTTTTAAATTTAGAGACAGGGTTTTCAAATTATCAGAGACAGATCATTTATTTTATTGAAATTACAGAGGCGAGGGAAACATTAAATATTTAGTTTTTGATAAAAGTATTTTCTTATATTGTATAACCTTTGAGATACATTCTACGAAAGTGTATGTTCTTTAGCTGTGGTTGCTGATCATTTGTCTTTTTTCAAATATATACTCATATTCCTCTTTTATGTATTTTTAGAATTACCTTCGTAATTACAACACTCACCTCGGCATGGATAGTATTTTTCAACAAATATATGCATTGTTTTTATTTCGTCTTAACATGTATATTAGTAGGAGCATTTCAGGAGTAATCTATCTTTTATAATCAATATTTATTTTTGACTGAAAGTGGTACTTTAATAGATAATTGCGATAATTACATAGCAG
The DNA here is from genome assembly GCA_963942565.1 of Maea johnstoni. Lineage (NCBI taxonomy): Eukaryota > Metazoa > Annelida > Polychaeta > Spionida > Magelonidae > Maea > Maea johnstoni. The sequence continues at coordinate 3,186,544 of OZ012693.1, forward strand.
AAGTTATCTACTCATTTTTTGCATCATTTTATATTGGCCAAATTAGCCACCAGCAGTGTAAGGATTATTGTGACTGTTAGTGTGACGCACTGCAGCGTTTCAGCATTAAAACCCTGTTTTCTAGTTTATGGTACTGGCCTGTAACCAATATTAAAGAAAAGATTTTAAGTGGTGACTTTTCCCCCAAGCTAAAACAGTTTGTGTGCCATGGTATGCGAGAGCGAAGCTTTTAGCGACCGGGGGTCTGGACGTCCCCAGAAGCCTTCGGGGTCTAGACACTCTGAAGTGCGTTTTCAGCCATTTACTGTCACTTAAAAAGGGAATTAGCACTTTTTATTCACCTGAATAATTAGATAAATAATACTTTGACCCTTTTGCTTAACTTAAACAATACAGGTAATTTATTATTCTCTTTTCTAAGTCCACCCTTTCGTCTGATATCATAATTTTGCTTTTTCCCTTGGAGTCAGTTCCACCGCGTTAACAAGAATAGTTCCATTATTCCGCAATAGATGGCAGCAGCATCTGGATCGAAATTCTAAAAAAGTGCCTTATTCGATTATCGTTATATCTGTGACCCACTAACCCAGTTAGGGTAATATATCTTATCGTCACGACAGACTCATATAATTATTCGCCTGCTTGCAAACCGTCGCAATGCCATTAACTCCCAAGTCCGTCTTTGTCACTGGTGCCAATCGTGGGATAGGATACGAGTTTGTGAGGCAGTTCGCCAGGCTGCCCCAGCCACCGCAGCACATATTTGCAGGCTGCAGGAATCCTGACAAGGCGCCGGTACGTCTATCACTGGGCAACGTTTACTTCTTGCCAGTTAAATAGAAAAGAACCTGTTTTGGTGTGGTATACTGGTAGCTCGTAGTCTAGTCTACTGGTGGAATAATCAAACAGATTTTCTTCGAACTTGGATACAAGCTTTACCTTATGTGTAGATAGTAGTTTCCATGGTCAACATAGGTGGCGCCAGGGGTGGACACCTATAATGGATTGAATTGTATAGCGGTGGCCCCCTGGTGAACAAGTTCATGAATTAACTAATGTCGATCCAGCTTTCAGTTGATTTTCAGCTGATAAGCTATTCAAGTTAGAAATAAAATGAGGTATAAGTACTTAGCCTATTGCTAATCTAGCATTTCGCAAAAATCACTTAGTCACATATGTATTAGATCAATGAGGTATATACGCCTCTCAATGCACAGACACCATTGTACACACTGACAAGATTTGAAAAAGCCTAGACTTTAGGCTGTTCTACAGTATATAGTATCAATATTATCAGGCAGGATTCATGGCTGCCAATAGGACACTACTTGCCAATAACAACTGCAGTGGATAAACTGAAAGGGGAATTCACTTTATACATAGCAGGACGTTTTTGCGCCAATTCTTTATCTTGCGAGCTTGCTCACTTTTCCAGCCCAAGGTCAACGATCTTTTTACGTGACTAGCCTTTTTTCTCTAGAGTTAGGTGAGATTGACATTTTTCTCCACCCGACGTGCGGTCGCGGGCGCCATGTATCCGCACAACTTCGCGTGTCCTTCCAAAATATTACACCCTCAACCCTAAATTTCCCCTCTTGAATTGAGTCGGGCTAGGTAAAGACGCTAGAGTAGATGCTTTGGATCGGGAAATGTGGAAGGCCATAGGAATGGTAGCCTTTTAAGGTTTCCTATGAACAGTTAACGCACCGTAATTTTTGCTGCGGTCTTATACACATCATACATTGCATGATGTGGAGATGCATGTTACGTGTTATTCTGAAGGTTAATTAAGGGGGCGGGGGCTGAGATCATCCACTGAGATCATCGTGCCATTTTGTCTTTGGCATTAGTAGAGGTAGCAGAACTCTCTCTATCTCTCTGATAGTCAGCTTCCTAAAGCGCAGCCATGAAAGTCGTGCACTATACGCTATCATGTCGAAAAAACAGTCAACTTTGCAGAAACTGTGCCGCCGGATGAACACGAGCAAATAAATCTTTGTTTGTTTAGAGCAAATAGCATGGGAAATGCGGGGCTATGTCTCTGCTTTGTGTCTGCCTTATCGCCATGGTTACCGCCCGGGTCTTAGACAGGGGTTTTGAAAGTGGGTGCCCATAATGGAACATCACGGAAACTGGGTGTATGCCACATTTGGAGTGACTTTATTGTCAATTCAACCATAAGCATGTATTAAGTTATCAATTAAGTGTGAAATACGTCTAAGTAATATCCAAGCATTTACATAAAGTGAATATTTCAGAATATAATTTGATTATAATCAGGAAATAAGAAATAATTTCTTTTTTTATGATAAGTACTTACCTGCGATCATTTTGGAAAGGGGCTGTTCCTACACTGATTTTGTTTCCATTTCCTAGGAGTACCTGGCTCAATGTAGAATGTCAACGGTAATGGCAGATATCTACGTATTTCTGATTATATACTACATAATACCAAACAATCTGCAGTGATATTCAAAACTATTTTTTACTTAATGTAGGAACTGGTAGAATTGGCTAAACAATATACATCTATACACGTCCTGAAGTTAGGTAAGTTGCTAAACTAGTTTTAACTTTTAAATTGAATTATAAAATGTTAACATTTCAGTAGTTTAAAGATTCAGTATGCTTTAAAGGATCTCTTTCATTCTCATGATAAGGCGGTTTCCAGCACGGTAAATAGTGAGCACGAGAAATTATCAAGCGTCTGCAATGAAAACGTAGTCGGATAGACGTATAACTATGATATGATTGTATTAATATATTCTTTGAATTAAATTGTTCAATAGCAAGTGCATGTAGAAGATAGGTTAGCCACTTTTTGCAAAAAGAATATCTCAACATTTCTTAATCATATTTCTAATCCAAAGTCAGTAATTTTATAATCCCTGCTGATGCGTTACAGGAAACATTCGCTACAGGAATATATACACGTAATAATGGTCTCTTCCACATCCAAAACATTAATACCTGCCCACTTAAGAATTCTTTGAGCAAAAAGGACACATTTCTCCCCCACAATGCACGCAGGTTTTCTTTCATTTTCTTTTGTAAATATTCCCCAATTCTTTTTCTCATTTTCTTATATCTACTCTCGAGCTCCACAGTTTTTATATTACGTTGTGGTAAAATTGTGTATTTTCCAGATGTTTCGCAGTTCGATTCCTATGGGGAAATAAAGGAGACAATCCAGCGAGTGGTGGAGGGGGACGGGCTGAACCTGCTCATCAATAATGCTGGTGTCATCTTCAGGGTAAATCTGCCCAACGTCACCGCACAGGCATTGAGGGAAAGCTACGAGGTCAATACTATGGCACCAGTGCTCCTCACACAGGTAAATTACACATACACACATACAGGTATACATATATATATATATATATATATATATATATATATATATATATATATATATATATATATATATATATATATATATATATATATATATATATATATATATATATATATATATATATATACATATATATATATATACACATATATAAATATATATATATATATATATATATATGTATATATATATATATATATATATATATATATATATATATATATATATATATATATATATACATGTATATATATATATATATATATATATGTATCATTGCTTGAAGTGTAGCATCTAATTAAAAGATATATAGTATTTGCCTATAAGCTTGCATAATTTTAATATCATGTTTACACTTTACAATGAAATTTCTGAGTACCAAACAGCTATAGGATATACATTTGTTCTGTTATTATTCATGCCTATATCTGTTGGCCAAAAGACTTAAGTATATTACTATTAAACTTAGAAAGATACTTTTGATATTACTCATTTAAAGGTCAAATATCTGAGTGCCAAAAGACAATGTGCCATACTATTCATTGTTTTCTCATTTAAGACACTTCTACCATTGCTTAAAGCTGCGGCAGCTACCAGTAACAAGGATGGGCTGAGCTGTTCAAGGGCTGCCGTAATAAACATGTCCTCCATATTAGCATCTTGTGAATATGGAGGGGGCGGGGCCTATGATTACAGGTGCTCAAAGGTGAGTTATCTAACTGACACAGGGGAACCCCGGCACATGGGTACTCATCTGAGAGTACTACGCGAGAGCTATCCAATGAATACCAACATGACACAGTTTAGATACTTTTCAAAAAACTTTGCATCCTTGTGCTTTTGACGATAGTAGCCTTATCATTGGAAGGTTTGATTCTAAATTCAAATAGGCATGTCAGCTTTATACCAGTATTCTAGAATAAAATGGTTCCCATTTTTCTCTTTGGAGACTATTGAACACATACATTTGACAACCACAATTGTGTTTACTTATTGAGAAAAAAAACATCTTTAAAGTTAGGTCCTATCACTGACATTCATATTCATACTTACAAATTCAAAACTTGTATCAATAGGTGACAACAGTTTCCTTCTAACAGTAGAAAAGTATATTATAGATAGTAGTGTAGGTAAAAATTGAGACTTTCCTGTTTCCTAGTCATCATTGTACCTTTGTATATGGACCACCTGTGTCCGAAATATTGTATTGAATTTTTAAATTGAATTCAGGTGAATATTTTTAAATCATTTTCTTAAATTTGACATTTTTAGAATTCATGAGCAAAATATTAAGGTGGTCAAGTTTGCGCTTTTTATAGTATTGGGTGGTCAAGTGATAATAAGACGCTCAGCTTGTTACAGCTGATTGCAACCAAGAATGCTCGCTGTTTTTCTGTAAAGCCCTGTCAGTGCTTCCATTAGATAATGCACTGATCTACTTCTATATTTCAGACTGCTCTCAACATGGCTACTATCTCCTTGGCAACAGATATGCGTCAGTTTGGCATCCTGGCCGCGGCGGTGCACCCCGGGTGGGTCCAGACACCCCTGGGTGGCCCTGGGGCCAATTCTTCACCCCAGGAAAGCGTGGAGGACTTGATGAAGCTGCTGGAAAGATTTGGCGACAGAGACACAGGGTGCTTTTATGCACCGAACGGCAGGAAGTTACCTTGGTGAAAAAATAAAGGTTCCTCAAAGAGCTTGTAAGAGGATTGAAATTTCTGACATAAGATATATCATTTTCTGCAGAATGAGACTCTACAATAACCGTATTTCAGTAAAGACAGTTATTGTGCATAGAAAAAGTTCCTATTAATATTCTGTGCTTTTTAAATACTTAGGTTTAGGAATTGTCTGATATTGACAATACTGTAAATGGGTGATGTAAGCTCATTTTGGAGCTGATGGCATCATCGTTGCAATGTTTCAGGGTGAATGGATCTCTGTTAGGGGAAAGTGTCCTGCATTTTATACTCAATCAGTATATATCTGCAGAGATGAACGGCAGTTGAGTTTATCGACTAATTTATAATAAAAATCATTTTTGCTATGCAATTTAAGACTGTAGCAACCCTAAAAGGCTAAACAGCCTTAAAGCAATAAATTTGAGAAGGGGGGACTGCCTCTATGTACAAGTTACAGGTACCCTCCCTGTACAAATCAGCACGAACAGGGTAAGAGATATTATACATATTTACCATAGATCCTCAGTAATTTGGGACACTTTTAAATACTGTATACCGTGTTAATATTGCGCATATAAAATAATGCGCTCAGCAGGTAACTGCCTTGGATGCGCAGTTTAACTATTGCGCACTGATAACCTCCATCTCAAGCATTGTAAGAGGGCCAAGGGTATGCCACCTACCCGGCTTTTGGGAAGGGTGGTGCTGCATTATTCCAGCCGGCCAGCCCCTTGGGGATGTCAGATGCAGTCTGTGTTACAGGCAAGTGCAATCTTCATTTCGTCACCGGCCGTGAAGTGTTACGTTGGTTGCAATCAGTAACTCTGATTAGTGGTTGCCAGCATGTTTGATCACACTCGAATGTGCAGGTTCTCTACATCGCAATTAAAAGAGTACCAGCAGAGGCCGCAAAGGGTCTGTATGATGAATGACAAGCTATCATATTAGGGTGTTGTACGGTACAAGGGTTCCAATATCCAAATGATAGTTGTTGTTGTTGATAAATAGTTTATTGTCCAATCCATAGTGCGCAGTTTAATAAATGCGGACTCCATGGGTGCGCAAAGTACGCATTAATTAAACTGCCGCAATATTAACACAGTATACAGTAATTAAGATTTTTATGGGTTCAGGGTGGCCCACGTTTTCTGAAAATACCTTGATGTAGCATAAGCAAGATTTACAGCTAGGTCCATATTTTGTGATATGGCAAAAATTATTTTGCAAAATAATTATTGTCCCAAACTGCTAGGGTGGTCTAAATTTCTGAGAATTAATGGTATGTCAGAATGGTTTTGTATTTAGATAATGGAGCAAGCAATATATAATCACATTTTGATGCAAATAACTAGAGCTTCAAATCTAGATTTTTATCACCATCGAATCTCACTTTCTGTACACAACTACATTTTCAAATAAATCTACTTTTACAAGTCTGCTTTGTCTTGTACATCGTAAAACATGAATTCTCACAACAAAATTGTTAGTTGAATATCAGGATTGTATATTAACATTTCTACCACTATGGGGCTGAAATACCCATTGAAGAAATTCGATTCCCAATGGGCATTTGGAATGATTTTATTACCATATTTGGTAAAGATTGCCATATATGGAACAATGCACCACATTCGTTGCTTAGCAACATGACCTAGAAATGCCAGGCACGCTCATTATATGTGAAGCGTACCCGATTATTTACTGTTTATTTATCTATGGTACGTGGCAGAAATAGGTTGTTGAACTTGTGTGCTAGAGAATGATATTTCTTAAACGCGGGGACAGAATTTTCATCATGGAATTGTCAGAGGCTCGTTCCAAGATGAAAATTCTGTCCCCTCCTGTAAGAAATATCATTCTCCATCTCACTTTCAAAAAAATTCTTCATGATATTGTTGTCCGAGTTACAACCACATAAGGAAGGCTTTTTTTTGCTCACTACAAATAAGACATTCACACCTATTTACTGGATACTTTATTGAGCACCATCACCAGAAAAGATGCTATAAATTATTTTCTGATAAATGGACAAATAAAAGACTGTTTCTTATCTATGTCATTTAGGAATTAAATTAGTTATGCTTTTTTTTGTTCTTCGTTGCCTATTGCCATTCCAGCCTACTTCGAAATTGACTTTAAGCGAAAGGTCAACACCTCCTAATAAGGCCAAAAAATATATATATTGCTCGTTTCCTGTAACGGTCTGAAAAAGATAGGGTATATAGGTTGGTAAAAAAAAAATTTTGATCAAAAATGTGTTTTATGCATGTTTTACATTGATTGAGAGTTGGGAGGGCTGAAAAAACTTAAGGGTAGTGATATTTTTGAATAGAAACTTGTTAGGGTAGGGTTACTGGAAACAATCACCTTTTTTTAGTCCTAATCATTTTAAGTGAATACATTAATAAAGAAGACCTTCAGAAATGAGTGGGATAAATCATGCCTTAAATCTCCAGGGGTCTTTCTTGAGTGAAAAAATATCAAAACCAACAACAAATAAATTATTTTCATTTTTTTTTATTTATTGTTTTTGCTACAGGAAACGTCACATTAGAATTTGGAGAACTGCTTCTTGCCGCTGGCAGACTTGGTCACCTTGATGACGTTGAAGCGAACGGTCTTGCTCAATGGTCGGCACTCACCAACGGTCACAACATCTCCGACATACACATCCCTACAAGACAAAACAGAAATATATTATTAGCATTACACACGCAACAAAACCCTAGATTGTATACACATACAGCTTGTAGTAGGAAATTTTCAATTACATGCTTGCAATTGAAATTTTAAAAAATTGATCACAGAACAATATGAGTGTACTAATGGGTGATTTTTGAGGGTTGCCATGCAAATTATGCCTAGACTCCCTGCTGGCTACAACTATGATGGGCAACCAAGCAGATCTTGTTTGAAATATGTTGCTGATCTCAGAAATCTGAAAACTTTAATTGTTGCATTTACTTTTTTCAAGGTGATATCCAGGTTTAAATACAAATCCTGCATTTAAAACCTTTTGCAGGAGAATAAAATACATATATGTCAAGTTTTACAATTAATATGTTTTTAGAGAAAGTCTAGAAATATGTATCAGGCCAGAGTATAGTATCATCTGAGCTCTGGGAGCTATGAAGACCATCGTGATTTGGCTAACATCATCTACACGTTTTGTATCTTGATAAGAACATCATTCAATAATTTCAGGGAGGACTAGGGATGTCATTTTCTCGATTTCATGTAATGCAAATTTTCTTTTGGTTATTTCAATTGATATATTCATGAAAACACAAACTATTCAAGTTGTAGTAAAATCTGAATTGCTCTTAGAAAAAAGACTAAAATTCCAAAATCAATGCACAAGGTGTCCATATGGGTGTGTATTTTAGGAATTGTATCTCTAACTAGTGCTGGCTAATGTCCTGTGCTATAATACTATACTGCAGTAAGGAAAAACCATCAATATTTCGAAGACTTCAACCAAACTTATGCCTACTCGGGATAATTATAGACATGTATCAGGCCAGAAAAATTTATCATCCAAGCTCTAGGAGCTATGAAGACCATCGTGATTTGGCTAACATCATCTACATGGCTGATGCACACAATCTATATATAGGATGTCAACAGACAAGATTCTGGATTATCAAATTTCCTGGTATTAACAACATTCATATATAAAACCTAGTCAACCGACGGTAAACCCTAACCCATATCTGGTTTCCTTGCCCCTTCACTCCACAAATTGGATCAATAAGTACCAATATAAGCAAATATACATTTGAAATTTGATGTAAGTGAAGATAACTCATACATTCTGTAAATAAACATTTCAACATGTATCAGGCCATAGTATAGTATCATCTGAGCTCTGGGAGCTATGAAGACCATCGTGATTTGGCTAACATCATCTACACGTAGTCACATACTTTCTATAACATCGGGAAATCACTAAATTGTTTGAAATGACTATAACAACACGTTTTCTATGTGAGAAAATCAAGTCTAGCTAAGCATTTTACAAATATAACTGGTGCAGCACCTGTCATTATGGACTTAAAATAGAGTATTTTGATTATTTCTTGGGTATTTTTTATTATTATTAAAGTTTCAAACCTTGTACATGAATTTTAGTAACAATTATCCTACTACTATTCATGCTTTAGTCAAACTCAATGCATAAGATGTTCATAGGGGTGTGTCTTTTAGGAATTGAGTCTGACTGAGCTGGCTAGTGCCAAGTTGCTAAAATTCTTCTGTAAGAATAAACTTACTAGCTATCTTCTGAAGACTAACCAATCTAATGTCTCCTCTAGATAATTGTAGACATGTATCAGGCCAGAGAAAGTTATCATCTGAGCTCTGTGAGCTATGAAGACCATCGTGATTTGGCTAACATCATCTGCATGTCTTTAGTAAGTCATTTATTTCTCAGAGAAATCATTTCTTCCTTAGTCAGAATGTTCGATAATCTAATTTACTCAATTGATTATCAAATAAGACTGATTAAGCATTTGGACAATTTCAGCTCAACAAGCTTGGTTTTTTATAGTCCTCTGAAAAATGATCCTCTAAGGCTCTAATTACTATCTTCCTACTGCTGCGAAGTCTTCTTTTTTTTTAAACACAGAATAACTAAACCTGGATGCCTTACATTTACTTTTAAAATGCTGTAATATTTGTTATGTGCCTTGTTAAGAATAATAAATTTGAGCCATGCTACTTGGCAACAAATTGACTGTTCAAAAAACCAATGAATTCTATAGTCTCGCACGAGGAATTAATTCCAAAATTTTAGTGCCAATTTGTGCTTACTTTTTTGTTTCTTTTTATTTTGTTTTGCACTTTCATTTTCAACCAAGAAATTTCTTATAATGTATCAGGCCATAGTAGAGTATCATCTGAGCTCTGGGAGCTATGAAGACCATCGTGGCTAACATCATCTACATGGCTGATTCACACTATCTATATATGTGCGTATATACAAGACTTCAACTGACAAAATTTTAGATAATCAAATTTCCTAGGGCTAACAACATACATACTTAAACAATTTCCCTTTATTTCGTCTGGTAATTCAATCACATATACAGGCATTCAGGTAATTATGTAATTGTATTGAAAGATAATGTCAGCTGTCTTTAGGATAGCCATATTACTATCAATAAGAAAATCAAATTCATCTTTGGACCATGTCCTAAAGTTCCCAATGAAAGGAATTGGTAATTCACACAGTACTGATGTACTTGGAAACTGACTAATACATTTGTGAGCCCTGGCTGGTGTTTTATAAACTAATCAGTCCCAATATCTGACCCATTACTTCCACTGCGACTAACACTGCTATGAGCAACACTGTAAACTGAAAGTTATTATGTTATTCTCTTATCATGTATCAGGCCAGAGTAAAGTTATCATCCAAGCTCTAGGAGCTATGAAGACCATCGTGATTTGGCTAACATCATTTACATGGCTGATTCACACAATCTATAGTTTTCAACAGACCAGATTTTGCAATCCAGCGTCAGACCACTTCCAAGGTGAGGATATTTTTTTTGAAATCTTGGATGTTGTAGGAGACCACAAGGTAAATTAATTATTATCTACTCACTACAATAATGCACTTATAGAAAATGTATTAGAAGTAACAAATGCCCCTACCATTCAAGTTGTAGTAAAACTTGAAATGCCCCTACCATTCAAGTTGTAGTAAAACTTGAAATGCCCCTACCATATAAGTTGTAGTAAAACTTGAAATGCCCCTACCATTCAAGTTGTAGTAAAACTTGAAATGACCAAAGAAAAAATATGGCAATTGAATTTCTCGTTAGTCCTGTTGCTAAAATCCCTCATTTAGGAAAAACCAGCAAACAATCTTCTGAAGACTTCAACCAAACGTTTGCCTCCTCAGGAAAATTATAGACATGTATCAGGCCAGAAGAAGTTATCATCTGAGCTCTGGGAGCTATGAAGACCATCGTGATTTGGCTAACATCATCTGCATGTCCGATTCACACAAATTCAATCTATACATCGATGATGTCAAGGGCAAAAAGTCTTGATTATCAAAATTCCTAGGGTCAATAACATTCATACATAATCAATTTCCTTCATTTCATCTGGTAATTCAATCAAATACCCAGGGAATTATGTGATACTGTATTGGAACGAAATGCTGGCTTACTTTAGGATAGCCATATCACTATCAATAAGAAAATCATATCCATCTTTACTCTTTAGGCTATGTCCTAACATCAACAATGAAGGGAAACTATAGATATTTTGCACAGTACAGATCTACTAAGGAACTACTGACTAATATATTCGGAAGCCCTGGTTGGTATTTTATTTATTAATACCTACCCCTATACTACCATTGTGACTAACACTGCTATGAGCAATACCGTAAATTGAAAATTATGGTGTAATTTTCTTAGATCATGTATCAGGCCAGAGTATAGTATCATCTGAGCTCTAGGAGCTATGAAGACCATCGTGATTTGGCTAACATCATCTACATCTACGCAATATATAGTTTTCAACAGACTAGATTTTGAAATCCAGTGTCAGATCACTTTCGAGGTGAATCTTACATACTGTAAATACCGTACATAGGAGACCACAAGGTCAATCAATTATCATTTACTTTCAACAATAATGCACTTATAGAAAATGTATTTGCAGGAACAGATACCCTACCATTCAAGTTGTAGTAAAACTTGAATGGGTCAATGAAAAAAGACTATGAAATTCCAAAATCAATCCATAGGGACTAGCGCCCTGTTGATATAATACTGCAGTAAGGATAAACCATCTAAAAAAACTTGAAACCAAACTTATGTCTCCCCAGGAAAATTATAGACATGTATCAGGCCAGAAGAAGTTATCATCCAAGCTCTAGGAGCTATGAAGACCATCGTGATTTGGCTAACATCATCTACATGGCTGATTCACACAAATTCAATCTATACATTCAAGATGTCAACAGACAAAATTTATGATTATCTAATCTCCTAGGGTTACTTTAAATATTTCCCTTCATTTTATCTAGTCATTCAATCACATGCCCAGGGAATTATGTGTTACTGTATTGATAGGAAATGCAGGCTTACTATGGGATAGCCATATCAATATCAATAAGAAAATCAAATTCATCTTTAGGCTCTATCCTAACATCAACAATAAAGGGAAACAATAGATATGAGCAATACTGTTAACTGAAAATTATGGCATCATGTATCAGGCCATAGTAGAGTATCATCTGAGCTCTGGGAGCTATGAAGACCATCGTGATTTGGCTAACATCATCTACATATGAAGCAATATATAGTTTTCAACTGACTAGATTTTGAAATCCAGTGTCAGATCACTCCCAAGGTGAAGATTTTTTAAAATCTTACATGTTGTTAATACTGTACATAGGAGACCACAAGGTAAATTAATCTACTTACAAGAATAATGCACTTATAGAAAATTTATTTGCAGTAACAAATGCCCTACCATTCAAGTTGTAGTAAAACTTGAATTGGTCAATGAAAAAAAGACCATGAAATTCCAAAATCAATGCATAAAGAGTCCATAGGGACTAGCACCCAGTTGCTAGCCTATTATACTGTAGTTAGGATAAACCAGCAAACAATCTTCCAAAGACTTCGAAACGTAACGTATGCCTCCTCAGCAATAAATTATAGACATGTATCAGGCCAGAGTAAAGTTATCATCCAAGCTCTGGGAGCTATGAAGACCATCGTGATTTGGCTAACATCATCTACATGGCTGATTCATATATTCAAGATACCAACAGACAAAATTCTTGATTATCATATTCCCCAGGGTTGAGAACATCTGTACTAAAATACCTTTTCTCAATTTCATCTTGTAATTCAATCAAATACCTAGAGAATATGGTGTTATTGTATTGAAAGAAAATGTCAGCTTACTTTAGGATAGCCATATCATGATCAATAAGATCTGCCAATAACTAACTCACAATGAAGGAAAACTTATTTATAATTTATTTGCACAAAACTGATGTCCTTAGAAACTACTGACCAATATCTTCGGGAGAATGTTGTTTTATTAACTGACCAGACCTAATACTTGGCCCATTACTACCACTGCGACTAACACTGCTAGGAGCAACACTGTAAACTGAAAGTTAGTATGTTACATTCTTATCATGTATCAGGCCATAGTAAAGTATCATCTGAGCTCTGGGAGCTATGAAGACCATCGTGATTTGGCTAACATCATTTACAAGATCTTTCTTTCAATACAAATGGCTAAAATCTCCTGTCAAATTTAATCATATTGGTGATCCCAAATTGATCAAAATAGTTTGTGGTTTTATTACTTTAAGAATGGATAACAAAAAAAATGTAGATAGATTTGAAGAATCGAAGCTATGGGGTTTAAGAGGCCAAGCTTGTTGCAATGAAGCATCTGGTCTAATGCTTGGTTGGGGACAGATTGACCCCCCAATATGAGAAAAAATATTGCAAAATAATGTCTAAGTATACACAGCCTTTTATTTTATCCTTCAGCGACATGATGCGACAGGTCTCCGAAAGTTGTGACTTAAGATAATGGGCAACAGGCTCATGCTGAGAGCCCATCTTGACACTGGCAGTACTCGTCACTCACACTGATTGACAACATAGTATCTGCTTTGTCTTGATAAAATACAACTTGATTAAATGAAAAATAATCATCACATACATAAATTGTTTTCTAATAGGATAGTGACTATCTTTAGATATTTGTTGCCACAGGTCACATTTCAGGTTGAAAGATAATGAGAGAGGTCAGGTCCGTCAGGATAAGCTTGTATCAGGCCAGAAGAAGTTATCATCTGAGCTCAAGGAGCTATGAAGACCATCGTGATTTGGCTAACATCATCTACAAGCTGACGATCTTCAAATAAAAGACCTCACTATAGCTGAGCCTTGCATTATTTGGGGAAATATAAATGAAAACCATACAATTAAGTATCATTTGTGCAAATAAAGGATTATTCTATAAACTTAACTCACTTATGCTACTTACCATACATGTTAGTTACACTTCAAAGACATGTCATAAGACTGAAGGTGTAGCAATAAAATGATATTCCCAACATGTTCGATGGGCTAAATTATCAATTAGTTAGGAAAGTTATATCACTACCAATTTTACTACACACTTAGAAATCTGATGGATGCCACAAGATATTTGATCATCCAAACTTATCTTGCCTGAGGTAAACTCAATCATATATCTCACCATCCTGACTGATCTTACCTGAAGCAGGGGCTCATGTGGACAGACATGTTCTTGTGTCTCTTCTCGAATCTGTTGTATTTTCTAATGTAGTGCAGGTAGTCTCTGCGGATGACAATGGTGCGCTGCATCTTCATCTTGGTCACGACTCCGGATAAGATACGGCCTCTAATACGAACATTTCCTGTGAAGGGGCATTTCTTATCAATGTAGGTGCCCTCTTTGGCCTGAAAAGAAGAAAGAGGAGATAATTGTATTTTCTTTCAATGTTTATGGTTATACTTTCATGGGTATGATATCATATATGTGAAGGGGGTCTCAAATTCCACACTTCAGTCATCTATTTCTAATTGATGATTTGAGCGAGTTCAGTCATCTTTTTTGGTTGGTGTGGAAATTATTTGTTTACTACCCCCTTAAGTGACTAATTGAAATACTACTGTACATAGAGGTCTTCTCTGACTTTTTCTCCAGGAAGCAGCAAGTCGAAAAGACAGGCCGGACACATTCTTGATAAGTCCATACCCTTATATATTACTTTGGACCAGGGATATTTTCCCAAGCTATGGACCTCATCAGTCAATATTTGATATTAAGTAGTAGAAAACCGCCGCTTACACTGCACCTTCAATTCCAGCAGCCAGACAGTTATTGACACTTACCTCACGGGGAGTCTTGAATCCGAGACCTACACTTGTGATATAGCGAGGGACCTTCGCAGACTTGCCGCTAGATCTCTTTACCAAGTTGACTGTTGGCTGCTTCTGGAACGCACGCTCATTCTACAAAAATAAACCAGTTAGATCGTATTAATATTGGGGGATGCACATATCTGTGAAGATCATGATTAGTCAGAAAAGAAAACACAATGAAGTCGTTAGTGGTGAGAGTTCAGTATCCATGGGTGTCTGATATCCAGGGACTTAGCCAGGACCCGTCCTACCTGTCTTTTGGACAGGTAGTTTCTTATAACCTCCTGTTTGGACAGGCAAAATTTTCTACTATGATCATTTAACAATTTTGACTTTTGGGGTGTAATAACCAAGTATTTTCCTAACAAACCATCTTCTATGTCATAGCTGAAGTGTAAATTGCCCTTTTTGACACAATAAGCTATTAAATGTAGCTGGTATAAGAATGTTGAAGTAGATAAGTAGCTAAATCTGGACAGGCAATAACTTTCAAATTGCTGTTTTGGACAGGAATTTATGAAATCCTGGCTAAGACCCTGCTGATATCCTATATATATATTCTGGGATCATGCCTTTTAAATACTATTTACATTATATAAATGTGATAGGTAGTTTTGAGTTAAATTATAACAAGTGACCATGACTTGCATCAGTTTCGGGAAAAGTGATCATCATAGAGATCAGCTGTATGTTCATCCTTTGCAAATCTGGTAAAATATATGTACAAGGAATGCAAATTACTGAAATTAGAGCTTATTTCCTTACAAGGAGAGACAGGATTAAGGGGACCTAATAAAAGCAACATGAGGGGAATATCCTATCATCATAGTAGAATTCTCAATGAAGAGAGAACTGGTACTGTCAGAAATTGTCAACCAAAAAGCTTAACAAAATGCACCTATTAAGTTTTTGTGACACGTTGTTATTTCCTTTCCAATTTTAACTGAAACTATTTAACGATACTGCATGCCTCGCAGGCACCTTATTTTTAAATTTAATTTACCATTGTCAACTTCCGAAATTTTGGTAATTAATAAGCAACTGCCTTTTTATGGGGTGTCTGGGTGGCAATTAAGTCAATTTTAGTATTACAAATCTTAACTATATAATGATTAAAACTTCTTCAATATGATACTTTTCCCCATTCAATATTAGTATATGGTATGCATTACGTACCAGTACCTATACCTTTTTAACAACTTCAGTTTTTGAAGAGTTTAACATGTCACATGATTAAATTGTAACCCTTATCCTAAGAGCACACCCAACTTAAGTTCTTTATCACACTCAGCACATAGCCACATTGAAAGATATAGACTATATCAATAAATCAATGGCATTAAAGAACTTGTATGAAGACACACATGACACCAGTTTCCAGTATCAAAATGCCAAAAGCTGTCAGAAGAAACCACCACAGGTGAACTATTTATGCATTGAAAAATCACATATATCCTGGTCAACCTTTAGAAAGAGAGGACAATTTAAATCCATCATTGAGCCAGAAAGAAAATCAGCCACATGCCACCCACTTCCAAGTTCTAGATGCAATCATAAGGAGTTTTGATACATGGTAATGGTTTCATCTACTTCTAATGGTAGAGCCTCAAGTTCTACCCACTTGGGTAGATCCTAGATGAAGAATCTACTTCAGAAGTTCATAAATATAACATTTATATGTTAACTAATTTTTCATAGAGGCAATAGTAAATGTTCATTTCTTTACTTTCAGTCATTCATGAGATTGATAGGATTGCCCTATACAAGGTAGTTTAATATAACAGGCGACCGGACTCCCAAGCAAAAAGTATCTCAGACTCATGCACAGCCGCCATTCAAGAAAGTGTGGTTTCATATCCGAGGTAAAATACCCTACTTTATGCCGAATAGGGTTCGAATCTGAACACCATAACAAGATCCAACATAACTTAACATATTCGTGAAATCATTATGATGGTTTATTGCGATAGAAAGTCGTCCTAAGGAAGCTATTTTCCGGTTAAATCCTGACAGGTTTACTCACTTGATCAGCCATGGTGGACTGCTGTTGGAGGAAAGGACATGGCGCAGGGTTCACACGTGGTAGTGCAGGGCGTCCGGCAGCGCCATCTATCGACCAAAATCTGCAAAATGGCTGCACCAGCAAGAACTGTCATCCGGCAACTCCTCCAAAAACAGGTATGTTTTCGAGATTTTCATTTACTATGCAGCCATAAACTCGTCAACATTGTTACAGTGATCGATATCTCCGAAGTTTTCTTTCGCTAAAACTGCTGTTATGGAAGATTCTTTGCTAAAATTCCACTGTTTGTGCTTTTTCTCGATTATCGCCCAGAAAAGGTCATTGGCCTGCTATGGGACCTGTTGGGGGTGCCTAGACGGTCACCAGTCGGTCAACCCAGCAGCTGAGGATCCACTCTGTTCTGTAGAGTGGTCGACAACTTGAGCCTGAAGACTAAACCTGTTCATATTGCACTGGTAATTCAGATATCTTGGAATATGCTAAAGTGTGCACATATCAATAAAAATCACTTAAAAACAAAAGGAAAACAGGTTAGTTGAAACTTGTGTGATGATTTCAAAACAATAGCTACTTAGCAAGTACAACTGCAACATATGTCATTATGTGTAGTTTGATCACCAAAACTATGTACAATCAATTTGCGAATGTGATTTTCGACCAACGCTCCCTTGGTTATGTTTTTCTATTGCATTTGATGTTAAGTTTACATCTTTTTCTAATCGAATATACATGCTACATAGCTGTATAGTGTCGATATAGGCAGACTTTTCATTTGCTGACGACTCTGTAACAGCCTTCTGTTACTGTTATCATTCAAACATAGGTACATGTTTGACTTGTAAATTTTCCCCATGCCAGCAGGTGCTAATGGTTTCAAGAGTGTTTTTCACATTATAAAAAGAAGTTCTGAAGTAGTAACTTTAAGCCAAGACTTTGGGAGCATCTGTTATAATGGCATACAGATCTTAAATTTTGAATGATATAAGTCTGACCATGTACATGTAGCTTGCCTTAATGAGCACAAAATCTGCTGTTATAAAATTACTGCAGTGGTGAAAAAAATGTTCAAAACTGCTTGAATCTGTGCCATCAGTGACATCAGTAAAATGAGAAGTCGGCCTGGATAGACAACACAAACAGGGTCTACTGTCTGAGGGGCAATGGCTATTAATAGTCTTTTGATGCACAAGTTATAAATGGGCAGGATGGCTGGGTGATAGATTGACTTGGTTTTGGAATAGACATGTCTGGAGTTTTCTGTATGCTCCAGGTCACCTTGTTCTGCACTAGTTTTCCCCCTTACCATTACGGAAAGCTTGGGGGGGGGGGGGGGGGGGGGGGTATTTTGCATTGGGTGAAAATACATGAAGTAACTGCAACAAAACAAATAGAATTATTCTATTTATCATTCTCAAAACTTATCTCAGATAAAACATTTCAATGTACCTAAAATGTCATTGTGATGTTAATACAAAATAATCTTTAAACACATCCATTAACTTCAACGTGCTGGCTTGTGCAGTCAGCCATTTTCAAAATCAGATGAACTTGTACTATCGCCCTGATTTTCAGATTTCCATGTAATCTGGCTGCAAGCGCAAATTGCATAAAGTTCAACGTGTAATGCCAAGATTTTGGGGGGACTTGTAGAGATCTAGTAATTTGTGATTTACTTTTTGTTAGAGGTAAAGCATGTCATGCAAGACAACACTTTAATTCTAGCTAAAATAATTTAACCACTACTTTCTGCCCCAAATGCTACATATGAATCAACTGCTAATCAGAGTTAAGACTAACATTGTTTTTGTTAAGTAATAACTTAAAAGAGTCTGAAGTTCATGTCATCTTGCAATGGTTAAAGATTAACAAGTTCTATAACAAGCATGACCGTAACATGTGATAATGATTTTCCAGACTTGAAACCTTTTTCCCGATTCCATACATAACTGTGCCTATTATAAGAACTTCCCATGATTCACACAGGAGTTGTTTGCTCCAATATCTACAGCACAGGTCACTTTAAATAGTGTCCTATAGCAACACCTGATTTCAGAATTTCTTTCCAATGGCCTGTCTCTTAGCTGCTCACTCACTTTTGATAAGCAAAATGTGACTACATATCGATAACTATATATTCCTTCATATGGACCATGTAGTTACCAAGCATACTTATGATAACATAAAGTTATCCTACAACTGTATGATTCTATTGCTTTGGATGTTTTTTCCACATTTCATCCGCACCTTAAATGGAAAATTCTGTGTTTTATACTTATAAGTTTTGCTGCAACGCATTATCCACATTACTTTGTTACAACACACTTGTACTAGGTTGTGATATAATTGCAAGAAATTGTTCCCCAAATGGACATATTGTCACAACTGTAATCCATACAAAAGGTGGCATCTCAACTGACTGTCACTGCCATCATGAAGTCTCATCACTGTGTCACATTATCCATGGATATTACAAACATTTCTACAGCTCACTGAAACAAAGGACTAACAACAAGACCTGGTTCTACTTCTGGTGCAAGACATACAATGCATTTAACCCTTCCAATGCTGAGGCTACTTTCGTTCAAAGCATAAGGATGCAAAGATTTTCGTAAACCATCCAAACCCTGTCATGTTGGTATTAATTGGATAGCTCTGCCAGTTTGTGGCTATCTGACACAATCTGTTTCAATAACTAACCTTTGACCCATTCATTCACTACATAACAAAGAGAATTGGCAAGATAATGGAAGATCTCAGAACGGAAACTTTTTATATGTCACACATTAATGGGTTAATGACCATCCTGTAACATGCTTTTAAGCATGACAAGCATGTTGTTTATATCATTATTTGGACGGCGTTGATCACATAGCTTTAACACAAGTTTCAGGGAGTGAATTTCAATGAAGGAAATAATTTCACTTCACAATGGCTTTGTAGTATAATATGATTTTAACATTTTGGTTCCTATGAATGGTAAGATTAGACCCAGTGACCAGTCACACATATTTATGAGTATTAATTACTTCTACTACAGCTTTTAATATGCAATTATGCTTCATATGATATGTCAGAACCCAGAAACATTGCCCTACATTTTATTCTCTCTTTTGGATAAACCCTGCCATGTTGGCATTCATTGGACAGTTCTCACTGAGTACTCTCAGATGAGTACCCATATGCCAGGGTTCCAGTCATTTTCAGGTTTTTTTTGCATCGTTTTGTATTGACCAATTTAGCCATCAGCAGTATAATAGGCTAACTGTGTTTGCTCACATGCATCAGCATCACACTGTTTTGCTTTCCAGAATAGTTCTGTTTGCATGTAGTAATCAAAACCACCACACACACACGCACGCATGTGTGTGTATATATAATTATATATATATATATATATATATATATATATATATATATATATATATATATATATATATATATATATATATATATATATATATATATATATATATATTTATATATATATATCAGTTGTGGATCACTAAACCCTAGTCAAGGCCACTAAAACGCCAATTCACTGAAACACACTTTCACTAGATGGGTTTGCTAAACTTTTATTTGCTTTTTTAGAGCTTATTGGCCAGGGCTGTTCCTACTGTCCGGCAATGCACAACCCGCTATAGCACAGCACATGAAAACACAGGGTCAACAGCAGCTTCTGCACAGCTAGTCACTCCAAGCGAGCCAGCTGTACACCCATATGTAGCTGCACAAATACCTGCTGTTGACAAGGTAGTAGGAACAGCGGAGGTCCTGGCTGAAGTTGCACCAGAAGCAGAGGTCCTTGCTGAAGTTGCACAAGAAGCAGAGGTCTTGGCTGAAGTTGCACCAGAAGCAGAGGTCCTTGCTGAAGTTGCACCAGAAGCAGAGGTCTTGGCTGAAGTTGCACCAGAAGCAGAGGTCCTGGCTGAAGTTGCACCAGAAGCAGAGGTTCTGGCTGAAGTTGCACCAGAAGCAGAGGTCTTGGCTGAAGTTGCAGCAGAAGCAGAGGTACTGGCTGAGGTTGCACCAGAAGCTGAGGTTCTGGCTGAAGTTGCACCAAAAGCAGAGGTCCTGGCTGAAGTTGCAGCAGAAGCAGAGGTCCTGGCTGAGGTTGCAGCAGAAGCAGAGATCATGGCTGAAGTTGCACCAGAAGCAGAGGTCCTGGCTGAGACAGATGTCTTGGCTGAAGTTGCACCAGAAGCAGAGGTCCTGGCTGAGGTTGCAGCAGAAGCAGAAGTCTTGGCGGAAGTTGCACCAGAAGCTGAGGTCCTGGCTGAGGTTGCACCAGAAGCAGAGGTCCTGGCTGAAGTTGCAGCAGAAGCAGAGGTCCTGGCTGAGGTTGCAGCAGAAGCAGAAGTCTTGGCGGAAGTTGCACCAGAAGCAGAGGTCTTGGCTGAAGTTGCACCAGAAGCAGAGGTCCTGGCTGAGGTTGCAGCAGAAGCAGAAGTCTTGGCTGAAGTTGCAGCAGAAGCAGAGGTCCTGGCTGAGACAGAGGTCTTGGCTGAAGTTGCACCAGAAGCAGAGGTCCTGGCTGAGACAGAGGTCTTGGCTGAAGTTGCACCAGAAGCAGAGGTCCTGGCTGAAGTTGCACCAGAAGCAGAGGTCCTGGCTGAAGTTGCACCAGAAGCAGAGGTCTTGGCTGAAGTAGCTCCAGAAGCAGAGGTCCTGGCTGAGACAGAGGTCTTGGCTGAAGCTGCACCAGAAGCAGAGGTCCTGGCTGAAGTTGCACCAGAAGCAGAGGTCCTGGCTGAAGTTGCACCAGAAGCAGAGGTCTTGGCTGAAGTAGCTCCAGAAGCAGAGGTCCTGGCTGAGACAGAGGTCTTGGCTGAAGTTGCACCAGAAGCAGAGGTCCTGGCTGAAATAGCTCCAGAAGCAGAGGTTCTAGTTGAAGCTGCACCAGAAGCAGAGGTCTTGGCTGAAGTTGCACCAGAAGCAGAGGTCCTGGCTGAGACAGAGGTCTTGGCTGAAGTTGCACCAGAAGCAGAGGTCTTGGCTGAAGTAGCTCCAGAAGCAGAGGTCCTGGCTGAAGTTGAACCAGCAGCTGAAATCATTAAAGAGCCAATCACTGCTGAAGTTGAACCAGTTGCTGAAATTATTGAAGAAGCACCAGTGGCTGATGCTGAACCAGTGGCTGAAATTATTGAGGAACCACCAGTGGCTGAAGCTCAACCAGCATCTGAAGTTATTGAAGAAGCACCTGTAGCTGAAGCTCAACCACTAGCTGAAATTATCGAAGAAACACCTGTAGCTGAAGCTCAACCAGTGGCTGAAATTATCGAGGAACCACCAGTGGCTGAAGCTGAACCAGTAGCTGAAGTTATTGAAGAACCACCAGTAGCTGTAACTGAACCAGTGGCTGAAATTATCGAGGAACCACCAGTGGCTGAAGTTGAACCAGTGGCTGAAATTATCGAGGAACCACCAGTGGCTGAAGCTGAACCAGTAGCTGAAGTTATTGAAGAGCCACCAGTAGCTGTAACTGAACCAGTGGCTGAAATTATCGAGGAACCACCAGTGGCAGAAGCTGAACCAGTGGCTGAAATTATCGAGGAACCACCAGTTGCTGAAGTTATTGAAGAACCACCTGTCGCTGAAGCTGAATCAGTGGCTGAAATCATTGAAGGGTCACCTGCAGCTGAATCTGAACCAGTGGCTGAGGTTGTAGAGGAGCCACCAGCAGCCAAAGGTAAGCTGAGCCAGCTTCTGGGATATTTGAAGAGCTTTGGATGGTGGAAAAAGAACCAGTAGCTGAGTTCTTGTCCAGAGGAGCTTGAATCAAGTAGGTACCAACTGGGTCTGTGTATGTGAGGTACCAATGCAGTGAAACTCTAACTTATATTCCTTTTAGTTTTTGGCTATTGGTGACAAGATTAAATATAGATTCTGCCTTTTGGAAATTCAGCCTACTTTGCATTTCTGAAATTTGAGAGAAAGAGCCAAAGAGTATAAGCAATTTAGGTGTACTTCTATGTCCTAGATCTTCGTCTCATCTATAGTTGCAGCTACATGAGCGTTAGTGTGTTACAGCTCTCAACCCCTTCAATTTAGATAATGACTAAACTGTGCCTTGTGCAGGCCTGGCATGTGCATATATCATTTAGTCCCCTGATGAGAGAGACTCCCTTAAATGTAAATGCCTATCTGACTTCCCCTTCCAAGATTCTTTATCTCAAATATAAGTGGTTATCAATCTTGTGTAATGTAAAACTACAGGCCCTTAGAAATGCTGCACAGGGCTACCAATATTTCCATATCTATGGTGCATTTATACCATTAACCCACTCACCCAATAAGTTGAAATAATATAACTGAAATAACTTAGAAATTAATCAAAAAATCATAATTTCATAAAATATTAGAAGGGTAGTTGTGGGATGGATGCTAGTCAACATTTTTTCTTCAATTATTTTCAGAAAATTGCTGGTACAAAAACGATTATCACAACACACCCATACTTAATTAAATAAAAAAATTGTTTTCATGCATAGTATGTTTTATTTCCATCAGAGATTTTCATTTTAATATAAAATTCCCTGTTTCCATGCATATTTTTGCACTATATGCTCCACTTTTTTATTCCAGCAGCGGACTGTGACACCTCTTCATACAAGGTCCTGGATTACTATGGCTACAATGACATGAGTTTCTACGACATTGAGAATGACATGGAGAAATACAGGATGCCACAGCCCTCTTCTCTTCCCAAATAAAACATAACAATAGTATTTGCAGTTATTTCATATCTCATGTTTGAATCAACAGGGTCAATATAAATACAAACATTAACCGACCGGTGACCATGTTGTAGGGTTTTGTCACACATGGATATAAAGGTATGCTGGGTAAAATAACAAGAAGACTGTTTTAGGCACTGAAATATTGCAACCCTATACAGTTTTCACATTTATTAAAGACCATAGACTTGCTTAATTTGGGTCTTGTTTAAATTTGATATCTGTCAGACTGCCTGAGCCATGTTGAATTGAATGCCTGTTTGGGGTCGCTATTGTTATTGTGGAATTCTACAATATTGATGGTTGTGAGAAGATTAACTGAATTTTTAAATTGAGGACAATCCCGATTCCTATGTATGCAATATAATTCTGACTATTCTTTGATAAATTATCACATGGATTATCTTAATATGATTAGTATTTTCTAGAATGATATTGCAAATTTGTAATATCTATCCCAGTTATTTATGGACAGAAGCAAGTGTATGATCTGGTACCATGATAATTTCAAAATAATTTTCCATCCTTTTGTTGAGAAAGTGTCATGGGTTTGTTATATAATTGACTGTATGGGCTATCTGTCCTAATTGACTATGCCACTCTTACAATATTATCATTTGCAATGATGGTAACATTATTCATTGGTTTTCCCACTGAATTATAACCTGGTCCGAAAGAAAGTGGCAACTTGCATTAATAGTTGGGCGAAGTAAATGAAGAGATACAACCAAGATGTTAAATGAAACACTTTTTACATAATATTTTTATGCATATTTGCACATGTTTACTAGGCTTTGAAAATGCCTAAGCACAGATTTTTCACATGTTTTTCTATCAATGTTTACAATGTTAACATACCGGTGCATGCATAGTGTTAAAAACTAAATCCATTGGGGAATGTATTAGTTGCAATTGGAAATGCTTGATGTTACACTTCTAGGTTTGCGTATGTGTGAATTTCTTATGATATTGAGGAGAAAGAGCTCTCCATATCAAAGTAAGATTCCGTTTTTGGTGCCAGTGATGACCTAATAGAGGATCATGTAATGCATTACAGGCAACTCTGGCCAAGTCGAAGAAGGTTTAGAATTATTTTAGATTTATCTGGTTGATGTGGCAATCGGATCTTAACTAAGGCAGACAGAATAGCCTGGTTCCATTTGATATGGTATATGTGGAGTTGCTAGTATTTTAATCATGTATCATTATTACCGTGTATGTGATAGAGTAAAATAGAAATGAAATTTTAGATTTTTTCCTGAAAAAAGTACTCAACTCAAATGATCGCACAACCTCATTTCAGGGGACTCCATTGTAATTTGAGTACTTCTCCTGGAAAGAGGAATATTTGAGATAAGCAATGCCTTTGATTTTATGGTCAAGACTCCAGAGCATTTACAGTGATCTATATAGTACCATCATGGTCATTTATACTGCACTCAAAGTGGGCATATGATATTTCTGTATTATTCCACCAAGTCGCAATAAGCAGATAGAAATGCACTGAATTTCCTTGAAAAAGTACCCCATTCAAATAAACGCACACCCCACTTTAGGGGACTCCATTGAATTGTGGGAACTTATGCAAGGAAAATAGGAATATTTTGACGAGCAGTGATCTTGAACATATAACAGTATTCCATTAAGTGGGTATGAATTCATGGAAGATATGTAAATGTTTACTGTCATTAGTTTTACATATAAGGTATTTTCCTTTACCTTACTTCAGGGTTGTCACCTGACATAACTGCAGTGTGTATTATAACAATTGTCAATAAGAATACAAATGAACATTCTGAATTTATCAAATAAGAGCACTCACCTCATGAATACGCACAACCCATTTTTGGGGACTTCCATTGAATTGGGTGCTCTCTTATGACGTATACGAATATGTCCTTTTTCAAGGATCAATCTGTATTTTCTTATTATAAAGCATGTTGTTTTACCTTTTTATTATACAAATAATAGTACTGAACTGTTTGTCAAATGGCATAATTTTAATGATAGAAAATACTTACGAGTATTGCTGTGTTTTGTTTATTGTATCATCATTGATAATGAAAAACAATTATTACCCTGTATGTGCAAAATGTACACTGAATTACCATTTTTCTACTCCAAAGTAAGTTTTGGAAGGGGTGTAAAAGGAATTATGGTCCAGATGTTCTTTTTAGGTTTTAGAAAGGTGCTATGTTACCATGGTAACGTTGTGGAAATATTGTGACTAAGTGGAGGGTTCAATTGCTGTGACTGAAGAGTTAGCTATATTGTAATCTGTATTTTATACATTAAGGGTAGTCACTAGTTGATCTATATTATCTCCCTCTTTTAGGGGTTACAGTGCTAGTTCCATTTTGAATTTAATCGATTGATTTTTACCAATGTCTAAACTGAATTTCAAAGATGCGGTGCTAACGATTTCTATTATGCAGCCCAAGGCTGACCAAACTGAAAAATGCTTTTATTTATGAATAAAATTATAAGTGGCCAGAGGCTACATACTTATGCAACACTAAATTTACTAGTGCGTTTTGAATGCAGAATTCTTTTTAAAAGTAGCCAAAGGCTTCAAAATTGTTGATTTACAAAATATTGTGAAATGAAAAAATTCAAAAAAGCCCAAGGCTTCTTGAATAAAAAAAATTGATTTTTTCAAACGTGAATTATTGAAGGAAAAGGTGAAAATAGCCAAAGGCTACATGTATTGACAATCTTGATTTGACAATTGTGATATGTTTTACTGAACTGAAAAAGATTGAAATGGTCTTCGGCTGCATATTTCAATAAATACTGATCCCAAAAAAATACTGTTTGTTTTTACTCAAAACATGTGTTTACCTTATCATTCAGAAATAACCACACAAGTTCTGGTATAATATCGGGTTGTTACATTTCAAGAAAGAAGAAAAATGAACCAGAATTAAGCCATTATGTCAGACTTTGTGTTTGAAACGCATTAGAACAAAATTACAACAATTATAACATGTTATTCTTCAGGCACTGGTTTTTGGTTACTTCATATCAGTTGAACTTCTGAAGCCATGTTGGGCCCTGTATGGCCATCCTTAACCCTTCCAATGTTGAGGCTACTTTCATCCAAAGCACAAGAATGCAAAGATTTTTTGAAAACCATCTTAAACTCTGTCATGTTGGTATTCATTGGATATGTCTCGCTGAGTATTCTCAGATGAGTACCCATGTGCCAGGGTTTCAGTTAATTTCTCAGGTTCTTTGCATGATTTTGTATGGGAAAATCAGCCACTAGCAACATAAGGGTTTCATGCCTAGATATCTCCTTGACAAGTGTTGTCTGGACTGATGATAGATATGAGAATAACTTAGAAATTAAGCTGAGTTTGAACAAAATACTTTGGAGTTTATAAGGATAGTTGTGGGTTTGGTTCCAATCTCCATTTCTTCCTTGAATATTTCCTGAAGATTGCCATTATTAGAAATATATATATATACAAAACAGTGAAGCAGTTTTGGGAGCTAAAGGCATGAATGGGTTAACCCTTGCATGCTTTAGACACCCAGACATTTCAGAAATGTCTTTGTAAATAGGTTCTAGCAGTTTTCATTATAACTATTTGAAGGAGAAAGCTTATCAGAACCCAGCCGACCACTCTCCTTCAACTAGTTGCAGTTTTTCAATGGATGACCATAGCTCACCGTTTTAGAACAAGCTAATTTTAGAGCAGGTTAATGAAAAGTTAAATCAGGGTTCGACTATCCCTAGGGACCAGAGGCGCTTAACCCTAGATTTTGCTGTGGGCCCCTAAATCTCTTTATTAGTGGCCCAAAATAATAAGTATAATAACCAGAAATCCTGTTATTGACCACTAATTTTTGTCAAAAACACTTTCCAGGCGGCACCAGGCCCCTAGCCTGAAATCTAAGTGTCTGGCCAAGTAAATCCTTCCCTTTCCCATTCTGATCACATTCCCAACACCAAGACCAGATTCAGTCATGGCATTCATGAAATATAGATGGCGCTGCAGTATGCACGATATGCTTGAGCTTTAAGTCAATAAACCACCCCCTCATATGGACATAATATGTACTAAAATCTGGCAGGCTATATGCCTATGTAGGTGTAAGCATTGAATTATATATATGATAAGGATACAAAGCTCAGTAAAGGCTAGAATCTAGGCCATAGTGTAACATGCTTTATTTGTTTGTTTCAGAGTTTGCTATGTAGAGCCTTACCTATGGCAGCTAGGTTCAGCACGGAGCCACCCAAGACAGGGAGCCCACCACCACCAGCGCCACCTGACCTGCTGGGGCTCCCAAGAAACCAGCCAAGGCCCCTCCTGACATTCTGTATTTCTTTGTTCATTTCAGAGTTTGCTATGTAGAGCCTTACCTGTGACAGCCAGATTCAGCACGGAGCCACCCAAGGCAGGGAGCCCACCTCCACCGGCGCCACCTGCTGGGGCTCCCAAGAAACCAGCCAAGGCCCCTCCTGACATTCTGTATTTGTTTGTTCATTTCAGAGTTTGCTATGTAGAGCCTTACCTGTGACAGCCAGGTTCAGCACGGAGCCACCCAAGGCAGGGAGCCCACCTCCACCGGCGCCACCTGCTGGGGCTCCCAAGAAACCAGCCAAGGCCCCTCCTGCACCTAAAGCACCAGAACCAGGTACGATACCCAACCAGGGTCTTAGCCAGGAGTTCAAAAATGCCCATCCAGATTTAACTACCTAGCTACTAGCTCCTTATACCATCTACATTTAATAGCCTATTGTGTCAAATAAGGCAATTTACACTTCAGCCATTTTTCAGAAAATGGTTTGTAATGAATAGATTTGGTCATTACCCCCATTAAAGTCAAAATTGAAAATTCTTCATAAAAACCATTGCCTGTCCAAAATGGAGGTTTTCTGGAAATTGCCTGTCCAAAAGACGGGCCGCATGGGTCCTGTCCAAGTCCTGCATCCAACCATCAAAATGTTCCCCCCATGAACAATGTAACTCCAATGTGGAGGTCTGCCTCCATGGGAGTCTAGGTTCTTGACCAATCTTATAAGAACTATTTTCATAAGTTCACCCTATTTGTTTCAACAGTTCCTTTCAATGTTTTCATGTATAATTGTCTGAGTTGTCTTCAAAGTTATCAGATCATTTGGGCAAGGATGGGTTAGATAAGTTTTTCACATTTTTAGAAGTATCAAAAATACAAAGCAATGTTATAAAATCTATTTTCATGAGTTTATCCTATTTATTTTAACCCTTCCGATGCTGAGGCTACTTACGTCCAAAGCAGAAGGATGCAAAGATTTTTGTTAACAATCTAAACTCTGTCATGTTGGTATTCATTGGATAGGTCTCGCTGAGTACTCTCAGATGAGTACCCATGTGCCAGGGTTTCAGTCGTTTTCAAGTTTTTTGCATCGTTTTGCTTTGGCCATACTAACCAGTTGCCACCAGCAGCATAAGGGTTAGCAATTTCTTTCAATATTCTTAATGTATAACTGTCTTCAAAGTTGCTTGACCCTGTGAGCGCTTCAGATCGATGAATTTTTCATATTTCACTCAGGATGGCATTTATTATCATCTAATGTGTGGTATTCTATTATTTCCACAGAACCATTCGACAACTCTAGCTACAAGGTTGGTGCATACTATAGCTATAATGAGATGAGCTTCTACGATTACGAGAATGCCATGGAGTCGGATCGCGTGGGGCAGCCATCATCACGAACCAAATAAACAGCGAACAGAAACGTGTACAAATCAGCAGCAGCAGTTACGGAGGCTACTGGGATGGCAGCTCTAAGGAAAGAAGTGTTATAGTTAACCCATTCATGCCTGGAGATCTACGTGACAGGTGTCATCTGGATACTTTCAAATATAATAATAAACATTAATTCACAAAATATTGTCATCAAGATATTACCAAAATAGTGTAGTGATTTTGGAGGCACTACAGTACAGAAATTTAATTCCTGCACCAGTCAACAAGATGTCTGCCAGTGCCTGGATGATACACCCATGGATAACAAAAATAAACCAAGTGCATGAGTGACCAAGGAAGCTTGTGAAGCTACCTTCAGTTTTGGGGTCAGGGACCTGTGATGGCATCGCTGCCCCAGAAACTGGGTGGCCATTGAGCATGCAGTTGTGTATTACGCCCGGGCTGCCCATGCATTTAGTGCAGGAATTAAATGCCATCACTGTACAAGCATGAATGGGTTAAAGCTTGGCAATCTTCAGAATACACTAAATTGGCGATAGGAAAGCTGATACAACAAGTATAAGCTCTACTCTTTGACAAAATAGGCAAATAAATTAGATACTGTAGAAACGCTTTTCAATGCTATAGGAAGGCAACTCTCATTTCTAATGCAAAGCGCAAGGGAGGGAAGCAAATTTGTATGAAAGATGAGCTTGTAAAGTCATTTGTGATTAACCCTCAAACTGATATCCATTTGGTCAAACCCGCTGTGAAATGGAATGCTCTGAAACATGTATTTTTACACCCAGGTAACGATCTAAAACCTATGGTTTAATCTAAGGCTTTAAATATCTGATTCTAAATATCGGTATAACTTAGATTTTCATCTGTGTACTTGTTGGTTCATACTTGTATGTAGTCAACTTCCAAGAACCAGTTCACATATTCACAGATGTAAAACATCAAGTTTTCAACTTTACGTTTTATGAGCGTAATTCTCTTTACACCTCTGCTTGTGTTCATCTCTTATTCAAGACTACCTATTTATGAATACAGTGCTTTTAATTCTCTTATTAGAAAAATATTTTGCGAATACAAATAGTCACTTTTCTAGACAGAAAATAGGGGTATGACTTCTCCTGTAAGTTGCCATAGCTAGCAAATTTTACTGATGTGTTACAAATAGCATATCTTAATTTCAAAGTTGTTTGTGAAAGTTTAGTGCAGCTCTAAAGCTTTGTATAAGTGTACATAGGCAATACAAATGATTCAATAAATGTTGATGTTTTGTTAACTGTTTCTGTTGCAATATGTTATTGAAAAGGTGTGGGAAAATGTGTTTTTGTTTTGTAATTTTACTTAATTGTGACTGGTTGTGACCACAGTGACACTTTAGGCTTTATGTCAGATAATAACAAAAAATAAATGAATACATACAAAGACATTTTATTGCCCATAATACAATCTATAATATATGCACACATTCATAAAGATAAACATACACATTTAAAAACAATAGATGGTTCAAGTTTAAGTTATTTTTAATATACTGATTTATAGACTAGGTTTCCTTGGGTCTTTCCCTAACACCATTAAAAGCTAACTCCAGTTTTACACCAGTAGTAAAGAACCATTGTAAAACACTTAAGGTAAAAGATTATCTAATTTTGGCAAAATGAACAATTCGTTCCTAACATGGATGACACATTGCATTTGATGGCGATGATTAAATGCTAAATGGTAGTACAATGTTTAACCCTTATGCTGCTGGTGGCTAATTTGGCCAATACAAATTATGCAAAAAACCTGGCACATGGCTACTCTGAGAGTACTCAGCGAGAGCGATCTAATGAATACAAACATAGCAGGTTTTGGATGTTTTTCAAAATACTTTTGTTCTTGCTCTTTGGACGTAAGTAGCCTTAGCATTGGAAGGGTTAAATAAGGCACATGAT
This sequence comes from Maea johnstoni, assembly GCA_963942565.1. NCBI lineage: Eukaryota > Metazoa > Annelida > Polychaeta > Spionida > Magelonidae > Maea > Maea johnstoni. The sequence goes on from OZ012693.1 coordinate 3,217,928, forward strand.
TTGCATAATTATCCATAAGAAGTACCATGAATTTTCTTAAATTAAATATAGGACACCTTTTATTAACGTTATATTGATATCATGTGTTTTACAGGACAAATTGGAAATACGCTCTTGGTACTGTCTCCAGTGTTTAGTAGATTAATGTATGGTGCACAGACAGCCTGCTAGGACTAATACCTCTATAATAAGGGTCCAAATTGTATTTAAGGCACATATGGTGAGGTAAAACCCATGTATGGTAAAGAAATTTTTAGTAGCCCCCACTTCTTCTAGTATCTACGTTTAACTACCTTGCATGTTATCTGCATAAATTGAAAATTTTCTTGGTGAAACTCTCAAAGGAGATGGGCTGTTTTCCTGAGGAGTTTAAATACTGATAAATTTCACATCTTCAAAGTATATTTTTCACTTTACATCTTTAATCTCAGTACCAGTCCATGGAAACTACTATATGGAAAACCTAATTCTCACCAGTTGTCCCAATTGCCATAGAAAATTACTGAGCACACCATTGTGGTTCATCCCAAAATCTGATATCACATCAAGGAATATATGGTAGAGGATAATGTTCATAACAACTGCAATCAGACCACACAAGCCCCAACAAAACAAAAACAACACATCTTTATATAAAGAAGCGGATTAGATTAAAACAATATTTACATAAAAGGATTGAATTTCATTAATAGAGGCAATCAACCAGATATGCTGTTTGCGTATCCGGTTATCAACATTCATGTTTTTAAGTAGAGTACATCCTAAGACCTAGCCTGCCTCCCAGGCCATATTTAAATGCCATCCCTTGTGGATAGATGGCACTGCGGTATACTAGGAGGGTACTACCATTACAACCCCCTTGTGTGGCAATTGTGTGAACTAAATGGCCAACAGTAGTCCCTATGTAGTAAAGGTGCAGGCATATAGTTATATACAATAAAGTAAAAACACAGTAAAGCCTAGTAGCTGGGCTACCTAAGTCTAAGACATCATTGGGCCTTTGTTTTATTAGTGGTGTAATTGTCCTATAATATATTTTGGTGATAAAATTCTAAAATCAGTTAAAGATAAATGTTCCAAAAAGTTGAAAATCTGACATTTGGCATCAAAAAATGGAATCTGCATTTAAAAAAGTATGTTAACTCTTTACAAATTCATATATAAGGAAGTGATTTTCCACATATCAAAATATCGACAAAACCTTTACTGCATTTTACTTCGGGGAATGTTCCACAATGAACTCCCGAATGTATTGCCTACAGACAGCTTGCTGTCTTAACTATGAAATAGGGTTCTAGTACCATTCAAGGCATGTGCAAAAGTTACCAGTGACTTGAGGTTAGTCCATGATTTACAATGGAAAATGTTGTATTCCATTGTTCACCACTAGCTTGTCACAATATAGCATGGAGTGGAATAGAAATCTTCAAACATATACAAATTCAATTTCAATGAATAAACTCGCAAGAAAAGATATTTAAATTATTATACCCTTTAAGTATGTCCATATATCCAAGTTCCGTATCATGTATACTTTCCTATTTTCAATACAAGTAATACAATTGTATTACCCCTTCAAAATGCCATTATAACTATAATAACAAACCAGTCATAAAAAATATCTGAAACAAAATATATCCATTTTCAGTATAAAACTTTCATCTCGCCTACAAACACATTGCTATAGAAAATCCAGTTATCATCGTATTTGTAACAAATGCACTTCACCATTTATAATATTACACTTGTATTTCTCCTCCAAATAATGCCATTATAACCATTATTCCAAATCCGGTTATCATACCCAAGTTCTGTAACATATAGATTAAAAAGGCCTTGTTTTCTCTTTTCCATCTCACGTCTTCTGCCATCTTGTTTACTTCTGGTAGCTGAAAAAACAATGCAATTAGAATATTGAAAAGATTTGTAAGGAAAAACTTATTGTAGATTTCGTGTTTAAGGAGATGCACAACAATCGAATATTTGAAAAGTTGATGAGTTTTTTGACATGTGTCTACTCGAGATGAATTGAGAAACCCCTTTTGCTACTTTGTTCAAAATAGAACAATGCAAAAAAGCTTAAACATTCTGAAACCCTGTAGATATTGGTATTCATCTGATAGTACTCCTCAAGAGATTGCAAACCAATACCAACTGACAGTGTTAAGAGGATTTTTTGGGTGTTTTTGCTGCACAAAAGTAACCTCAGCAATGAAAGGGATAACCCTTATACTGCTGGTGGATAATTTGGCCAATACAAAATAACAAAAAGATTGATTGAAAACCTGTTATATAGGTACTCATCTGAGAGTAGTCAGAGAGAGCTATCCAATGAATACCAACATGGCAGTGCTAAGATTGTTTTTTGGGTGTTTTTGCTGTCTTGTGCCTTGTGCAAAAGTAGCCTCAGCAATGAAAGGGTTAACCCCTATGCTGCTGGTGGCTAATATGGCCAATACAAAATGTCGCAAAAATGATTGAAACCCTGGCACATGGGTACTTATCTGAGATTACTCAGCGACAGCTATCCAATGAATACCAACATGACAGGGCTTAAATGGTTTTCAAAAATCTTTGCATCCTTGTGTTTCAGATGAAAGTACCCTCAGCATTGAAAGGGTTAACCCTTATGCTGCTGGTGGCTAATTTTGCCAAAGCAAGTTGATGCAAAAATGCTGAAAAATGACTGAAACCCTGGCACATGGGTACTCATCTGACAGCAATCAGCGACAGCTATCCAATGAATACCAACATGACAGGGGTTAGATGATGGTTTTCAAAAATCTTTTAATCCTTGTGCTTTGGATGAAAATAGCCTTAGCATTGGAAGGGTTAAGAGGATGATTTGGTAGTTTTTGCGTTCTTGTGCCTTGTACAAAAATAGCCTCAGCATTGAAAGGGTTAATTATGGTTGAACTACTCACAATATCCACAAGTGCTAGGTAGAGGAACATGCCTCCCGCCACGGAGAAGATCCACGGAGCAGCATTGGTGGTCTCGCTGAGCACGATCCCCAGGACCAGGCCTATGTAGCTGAGCACGGCGTACAGCCCATTGTACGCCAAGGCTTCTTTAATTCCCATCCCTGATGCCAGGAGGAGCGCAATGTCACCTGAGACAGCGACGAGAAACATTGGTAAAATACAAGAATGGGATTTGATTTGATCGGATTTCCTTTCCCTAATTTACGCCAGTATCTTACCCGATTTCCTTTTCCTAATTTATGCTAGTATCTTTATGCGTTACAGAAATTGCTTAATGTCTCTTTTCAGACCAAAAATACTTCTATGTCAAGTTTTAAAGGAGTTATTTATTTATTCATTTAAATTTTGGTTGCCATCTTGACTCCTACAGTGAATTTCTCATTGTCATACATGACCTAAAAGCCCGTCAGGATTAAAAAGCGATGCATCACAATTTTTTATTTCATATATGAAAATGGCACTTGTGGCAGACAATATGACCAATTTAGAGGGGTGGTCATCATACAGTACAGACAATTAATTCCTGCACCAGTCGACCGGACGTATGCATGTGTCTGGTTGTACAAACACCCACGGATAACATGTCAAGAAAACAAGCAAAGCACATCAATGACCCACGTAGCTTGTGAATCAAAGCTTCGTTCAGTTGTGGGGTCAGGGATATGTAGTTGTATCCATGCCAGGAAACTGGGAGGCAATCAGGCATGCGGTTGTGTATTGTGCACGGGTTGCCCACACAGTTAGTGCACAAAATAAATGACGGCACTGTAGAGGGGTTCTCTTAACTATAAAACTAATAAGAAAAGGTTGCTGTGGTTACTTAAGTGGGGTGGTGACTTTGATGCGTTCCACTGTAAATGTATGTATATGGATATATATTTTTTTACTTGCATACATGTTTATACCTAGTTTATGGGGTAACTCCTCGCAGAAGACTGCCACAGATATGCTGACACCCAGACTTATATTTTCTGTGAATGCGGCCCCGATCGACATGCCATCAGCAAAACTATGGAAGCCATCGCCCAGTATGATCATCCAGGCCAGGGAAGCGATCTGGCGTTTCTTCTTTGGCTTAGTCACTGCTCCTGTGGACTGAACAAAATACAAAGGGTTTAAATCACAATTCATTTATTTTCTATTTTAGATTTGTCAAGTAAGTTAGCAGTGATGTGATTCCATTTAATGTTCTATCCATTCGTCAAAACAGGTACATGTTAAGATCATTATTCATTTATACATTTATACTAATTCAGTTTTGAGCTAATTGTACTGAGTCGTTGTCTTAAGGGGGATAGTGTGTGTGTGGGTGTGGGTGTGCGTATATATATATATATATATATATATATATATATATATATATATATATATATATATATATATATATATATATATATATATATATATATATATATATATATATATATATATATATATATATATATATATATATATATATATATATATATATATATATATATATATATATATATATATATATATATATATATATATATATATATATATATATATATATATATATATATATATATATATATATATATATATATATATATATATATATATATATATATACATATATATATATATATATATATATATATATATATATATATATATATATATATATATTATATATATATATATATATATATATATGTATATACATGTATATATATATATATATATATATATATATATATATATATATATATATATATATATATATATATATATATATATATATATATATATATATATATATATATATATATATATATATATATATATATATATATATATATATATACACACTAGTATATGGACATCTTTAACATAACAGCCGTAATTGTTATTTAGAAAGGTTTGCATTTAAAACGAATGTCATTTGTGTCCTACAAACCGCAAACTGCAGATGTACTCGTAGATGAACACAAAGCTTACACCATTTAGAGCAAATCCTTCTTCGTGTTTCGCGTCCGCCATGAGCTTCATCTGCAGCTCTTTTTCTCTTCTCTCTTCTTCCTCGGCATCGTCATCATCCTGTAATACACAGGCAAAATTCTCTCACACAAAAACCAATGCTCATCAACTAACCATTAAATGGAAACGTTCAATGCGAATGTACCTTTTTTAAAAGAAATTCAGGCAAGGTTCTCTCACACAAAAACCAATGCTCATCAACTTACCATTGAATGGAAACGTTCAATGTGAATGTACCATTTTACAAAGATATGCAGCTTACTCTTTTATAATTATTAAAACGCAGGATATTTTTCATAAATATAGAACCAAGTTGCTAAAGATTTGGTACCACTATTATCATCCTGATACAAGTTGCATGGATTGGGTTACTGTGCCTGAGCTGTCATTGTAATGGTTCGCACAAAGAACTAAGATTATTGCAACATATATTTCTTGAATAATTGCATTTTAAAGACAGAAATCAATGAAGTTACTTCACATGGAATTCTTGATATGGTGATATATTTGTAAGTGATAAGACAGTCGCGATGACTTGTAGATATATCACTAAAAAACTGTGTATGTTTCAAAGTTCTTGATAGACAAACGTTGAAAAGATTATGCTATAAATTACTTCATCAGACTACCTATTTATGCAAGTATCTTTATGCGTTACAGAAATTGCTTGATGTCTCTATGTTGTTGTAATATTAGGTATTACACAAGGCGACAAACTCATCACACCTTTATTTGCCTTAGATATCAACCGTTATGGTTAGGTCATTGGCTGCCTTATACTAAGTATTTTACCTTCTGTCTTTCCACTAGTATTTTGAGCACCCTCTCTGTGTTAAAGAACAGCACAATTCCTCCAATGATCACCAGACTCTTCCAGGCATAATTTCCGTGCTTCTCAATATATGCAGGTTCCGTTAACCCGAAAGCCTTAAAAAAGAAAAGAAGGGACAATGCGTATACGGATGTTATTTCAAAACTTGGTGATGAGTCCATGTTATCTGCACCAATTTTTGCGAGAAATAAATACATTTATGGATCTTTTTCTTCAAATCTCTTTTTGTTATTCGCTTGTTCAGTTACTATATATTTTATGTTTTTCTATTTACCTCATGTTTATTTGTTTTGATTGGTTTATCTTGACTTAATTCAAACTAAGTTTTGTAGCTGTTTTTTTAAGTCTGCTGATTTGGTCATTAAACATACAATACGATTTTTTATATTCAAAATTATAAATACTATTCTTTTTATATTCAAAATTTTATTTGTTTTAAATTATTTTCATTTTTTATTCAGTTTTGCCCTTTATAGAATGAATAATCCTAGATGAATATAACGTACATCTGGTAGTAGAAAGAGCAGGGCCACACCGCATATTGTCCCCACAGCCAGGGATATCATGTACATCATCACATAGTCATAAAGCCAGTGTTTCCTCAGAGGCAGAAATATCGCACCTGCCACTGCGCACAGGTTAATAACGGTCATACACAGAAAACTGTAGCCCCAGACTGAAAAGAGGGAAAACAAGGGAAAATTATATATTTATACACCTAACAGTTATTTTAATGGTAACTTCCACGACATTCACGCCACTCTGAAACGTGTCTTAAGTGATCGATTTTGACCATGAAGTTTTTTTTAATGAAATGAAAAAGAAAACGAAATGTTATGGATAACTTTCTCACATGCCTAGAGTGGACCTCACCCAGACTCGGTGTAGAGGAGAGACACGGCCATTGCGCGCGCAGTGCACTAGGGCGCACAGCCGCCCAGCCGAGGGGGAGTCCCTCAATAGGGAATAAATGCACAATATAGGTGACAGAAACGTGATTCGAATATCACTAATGAACCAGATTTCAAAGTTCTATTAAGGGGTCAGGTTATTGCCAAGCGACACAAAAAACGCAAAACATATCATGTTTAGATCAGAGTATATCTGTTCTTTGGTCGAGGTGATGTGAAAATTACGTGAACATTTCAAGTGCTATTTCTGAGTAATGTCGATAAGGGGTAAAATATGTTCTGACCGAAATGCACTATGTTACGAACAGAGCTGGTGTTTTTGTTGGCCAGGTAATGTGAAAGTACCATGAATCTGAAAGGAAGCATGTGTTGGCTGTAGCCCTAGAAAGGAAACATTTAAGGTGCAATAAATTATAATTAGGAATGATGGTTTGAGAGAGAGGTGTCTTAATTTGAATTATAAGTCAAATTAAGACACCTCTCTCTCAAACCACAACATATCACAATTAGAAATGGTGGTTTGAGAAAGAGGTGTTTTAATTTGACTTATATTACAGTTAGGAATAGTGGTTTGAGATGGAGGTGTTTTAATTTGACTCATATTACAATTTGGAATGGTGGTATCAGATAGAGGTGTTTTAATTTGACGTATATTACAATTCGGAATTGTTATTTGAGATATAGATGTTCTAATTTGAATTATATCACAATTAGGAATAGTGGTTTGAGATGGAGGTGTTTTAATTTGACTTATATTACAATTAGGAATGGTGGTTTGAGATGGAGGTGTTTTGGTGCTTTAATTTGACTTGAATTACAATTAGGAATAATGCTTTGAGATAGAGGTGCTTTGATTTGGCTTGTCAAAATCCATTAATACAAGTGTCACCGAAAAAATCGAAATTACAGAAAACAAATACAGAACCTTTCCCAACTCATAAAAATGCCAAAATTATCACTTTCAGCAATTGGAATTTTCTTATTCTTTGCTGTTGGCAAGTTTTAATATCAAGCAATATGGACTTTTTTAAACGAACTTTTCTGAACATATCCATATAATCTTTTGTCGTTATTAAATACACCTACTTTCAGCCTGAGTGGGTCCGTGTTTCCCGTCCGCGTGGAGAGTGGCATCATAATACCCAGGCCTGTGATGTTTGCCATCTTCTAAAATGTATTGGCGTGACAGCACGTCAGACTTTGTGGGTTGAATTGGTCTGAAATGTACAATGAGAATATGCGATAAACAAAAGGGATCGATGGATAACGAACTGATCAATAACACCAATGAGGTTTGCACATTGATCTAATCGATTAACCCTTATGCTGCTGGTGGCTAATTTGGCCAATACAAATGATACAAAAAACTGGAAAATGGCTGAGACCCTGGCATATGGGGTCTCATCTGAGAGTACTCAGTGAGAGCTGTCCAATGAATACTAATCTGACAGGGTTTAGATGGTTCTCAAAAATGTTGCGTCCTTGTGCTTTGAACACAAGTAGCCTCAGCATTAGAAGGGTTAACTTGGAGACAGAGAGAGGGAGCGATAAAAACCAAGAGAAGGCATGATATATGTATTGCCTCGTTTGATTAATCCCTTCAAACCAGCGGCAGATTTGTCAAAACCTTGTGTGTACATGTATGATCCTTAAATGACCTTTACTGTTGCAATTTTGATATCTCGTCTTCTTAACGTGTTTGTTGTTGGTTAAAATAAGACAATCTAAATACTAGTACATTGCAGAGTCAATGGCTCATCGACCTTGGTTAATTAGTCAAAAACTTTGATAGGTTTTACCGGTCCAATTGACATGGTCAAATAGATTATGATAATTTATTATGCCTCATACATAAGTTGCTAACTTGCTCCCATAGCGTTTTTAAAGGATTATGTGCCAATGCATATGGGAATACGTGTAGAATGAATACTACGAGAAGATACGTTATTTCTTTTACACCTGAGGGATATTTCGTTTACAAAAATGTAAATTAGTGAGATTGACGCTCATCTGCAATAGCAGATAGCTGACATTAACGTTGTATTTTTGTGATCGATGTTCAATTACTATTATCTTGACTTATCTTTAAAAATCCTCGAGTGCTTATATGTATCATTGTTTATAGGACACAATCTATTGTATACTTACAATCCTATGTTTATAGAAAATAACGTGCTTGAGATGCTTGGGATATAAACTACATAGATAAGATAGATAATAGAAAGAAATACTACTGGTATACTGCATACTTTGGATATCGATGGACAATGACGGTATTCTCATAACCTAGTGCACTTACTATACCTCCTGATTAAAGTACACGATGACTTGTTGCTAATCGTCGGTTTTCCCTGGGCACTCCGGTTTGCTCCACCATTGAATATTGTCTAATCACGAGACATTCCTGTAAGACAGAAACGTGACGATAACAGACATGTATATCTTCCCCTGAGTAGACCCACTACAGGCCTATGTGTGTATATGTTTGTTTATATTGGTCTCCTAACCCCAAGAACACATTCTATGCCCATCTTTCGTAAAAATAGGTCAATTTTACCCGGATGATCACATATTACCTTCCAACGATACCCTGGATCGACTGCTCATTTCGCCTGAAACTATTTGCAGTATTGTTCTTTGCAAAGCATTAACCAGAGTTTTAGATTCGTCTCGTGGCAACAAAATAAAATGAAAACTCCATCGTTTCGTCGTCAATACAATTCGTACCATAATAAAGTCGTCGCTTTCATATAACGTCGGTATAAAAAGGCTATTCACCGTGCTTGATCTTTGGCTCTTTCCTTATCTTATCTAGTAGACAGCTCTCAAGGAGATAAACTTAACAAGAAACTTTTAATGACCTATATTTACTCTTATTTAGTGAAACAGCGTTGTATAGCTTACCTTTGTAGACATGCATGAAATGATACAGAAATACTTTTTCCCCTAACCCCGCTGTATCGGTCACTTTCACATGGAGGCAACTGACCGAGTCCCCTCTGACCCCAATGAAGTAATGATTTACACCCGAATTGACCACATGTCTGACAACTGAGAGGGAATCTTACAAACTAAGGACTTTTTACGGATCTTTTTTCACGGATACTTATTTCTTAGATCAGGATGAACAACTTTCATTCAAATATTTTTTCTCAAATTTCGTAAATCGTAAATCAGAGGTATATGTGTCATAGCACGACTGCGCTCCTGGCATGGATGGGTTAAATAGTGTACATTGGCCACAAACATGACCTCCGGGTATTTCGGTGTGTTTGTGTTTGTTCAGTGAAACTATTACTTCGAGCGGTTGCATAATCTAAAAGGGTCGCTGTATGTTGAAATGACCGACCAAGGTCGTCGTTGTGACCCACATATCATTACATCAAAAAGTGTTCTATTTTTGAACGATGACCAGAACACATGTGAACACTTGAAGTGTAAACAAATGCGTGTCTCTTGAATGAACTCGCAGTGTGGACACTGGGTGTCTTTATCAGCATAAATGTATCATTCGTTATTTCCAGGACTAAATTTCATTTATACACCGATGTATATGAAACACTCAGAAATACAAAGGTTCTTAATTTTCTCAATATGAATTAAAGATATTTTTCATTTAAACCAAAACAGAGCATTATCGTAACAAGGTAGCATACATGTTTGTCCTCGCTTGGGAATTCAGGTTTATGGGCCTAAACCCTGGTATGGGTGCTCTTGTATTAACCTCTGTGTTTATATTAATATCCATCTTCACAAATTTGAATTCGCAGAGCAAAATCCTTTGATACATGTGAAAGTCCGATGAAGTCAGTGCGCAAAGTCATCGAAGTAAACCGTCGCGAAAAAATGTAATTATCATTCATTGAATCGCGCACCGTCAGACTATAATTCTTGATTAAGGATTCCCATTTCCTATTCAGAAAAAATGTAACTTACCGTTTAAGAACATATAAAGGTGTTCTTATTTCTTAAATTATATACATCTTTACACACACACACACACACACACACACACACACACACACACACACACACACACACACACATATATATATATATATATATATATATATATATATATATATATATATATATATATATATATATATATATATATATATATGTTATATATATATATATATATATATATATATATATATATATATATATATATATATATATATATATATATATATATATATATATATATATATATATATATATATATATATATATATATATATATATATATATATATAACATACTGCTATATCAAGTAAATACAAAAGTTTCTCTACGGTGTATCTACATGCTCATTTATTTATCTACATCGTGTTTAGGAACTTACCTGATTCAGGCACAGCTTTCCCCAAAACAAATATGGTTGATAGTATGGTCCTACTTGAGCTTGCTGTGTTACTCAATGAAAATGATGCGTATGTTCATGTGTATATGAAGTCAACAGATGACCTCAAGTGAAAGTCATTAGTCAGGTGTTCATCTTAAACTCACTCTCAACTATAGGTAGTTAAGATAAGCCATGTCGCATCGTGACTATCTAAAATACTCGGCACAGTTCTTGGACAGAAGACTAATTTGATTATGAAGCATATCGTCGGGTGTTTTTGTCCGAAGTACGAGTGGATATGGCAGAAAGAAGAAATATTTGGGAAAAGTTTTATGATGTAAAATATACATGTATATGGAATATAGCAGTGGACAATAGGCTGCGCGAATATATTAGCTTACCCGCGACGTAGGCTTTCTCACTACGCTGCGCGAATTTGACACCGACTAGTTGATATCGCTGAGGGGAAAAGGGCAAATATTTTGAAGACATAATTTATATTTTTCAAATATTCATAGACAGATATTTTTCCAAATTTTCAAAAATGATTTTTTTTTCAAATTTTTAGGGACATTGTTTTTACGAAATCTACAAATTAAATCAGAGTCGATTGACATTTTTTTCAAAATTTGTTTTTGCTGATAGTATTTTCTTATAGCGTTCTGCCTGATAAATATTTCAGCACGTATACACTTTTGATGTAATATTTCTAATATAATATGCAATAAAATAATTTACAATTTAAGTTCGGATCATGAGACCCAATGAGTCACTTTCAAGTAAATTAAAGGATAGAAAAAAGAACTGATTTTCACTGGTATTTTATTTCATTTCACATATTCAATAGACATTTTATTTTTCCAGACCAGGCTACTTTTTGGGGAAAATCAGATTGTCAACTCTTCAACTGTCAGAATAATTATAAAAGGCGCTATAGTCGACCACCCCTAACAGAATGTGTTGAAAGTAATGTACAGCACCACGTCTCCTGGCCGAACTGGAACCTTTTTATTTATAAGTTGCAGGCAATTACACAAATGAATCAAATACTAATAGCAAAAAGCATACATACATAAACAGGCAAATGAGGAAATGCAGACATTAACAAACCTTTATAATAATAATAATGATGATGATGATGATGATGATAGTAATATTGATATTAATAACAATAACAACAACAATAATGATGATGATGATGATGATGATAATAATAATAATAATAATAATAATAATAATAATAATAATAATAATAATAGTATTGCTGGATATTCAAATAAAGTTATGAGATATAGTCATACAAAGGGCCAGCCGTGATAACAGTCATCTAAGGTGTTGCCACTGACTGCTCTTTGCCCACATTTGTGGTGTGCCGATTAACCTCGGTCTTATCTGCTTTGAGGATGAGTTTGTCATGAGACATCCGTAGATGTCAATGCGGCAACTTTTCCCGGTCAACCCCCTCTGTGACTAACTATAGTGCGACACTTACTGCGGAGGAACCCCGGGGGGGGCACTCAGGTACAGAGGGGGGCCGCACCTTAGTTACGTATTTCGCGGAAGAAGGGGTCTTTTTTTAAGACCTCCGCATGTCCGCGATTTTATAAAAGAAGGGTACTTTTTTGTACCAAGGTACGAAGTATGGGGGTCAAAATCCCCGTACAATCCACGAAATATACGCGGCTGTGACGACGAGTGACTCCCGAAGTGACTAAGCTTCCGAGTTTGCTGCCGCCACTTGCTGCCGCTAGACACGCAGAGGATTATAAAATCTTAAGTTAAAATACGTGTTCCCGTTCATCCAATGTCAGTGTTTCGATAAAAGAAGGGGTGTTTATTTAGTGGAAAAAATCAGCGTTTTATTAAAATAAGGGTGCTTTTTTGGCCAGAAATCAGTGCTTTAGGGGTATTTTTTAATTTTGATAACGAACGTATGCGCCCCCCTAAATACCCAAGTGCCCCCCCCGGGGGAGGAACTCCCTCAGAACATGTACACTAGGCTATGCTAATTTTTAAAAAGACCTATTTTGTACTCTTTATTAGTTAACCCATTAATGCTTGCAACAGCCAAAAGCAGTTTTAGAATTATGGTGACATATTTCATAAAAAAATATCGGAAGATATTTGAAAGAGAAATGTTTCTCAAGTTATTGTCAAAAGTACCAAAGATCCAGACCACACTTTAAAGAATGACTCGTACGCATTAATGGGTTAAGGGTAAGGGTTTGACTTGGATTTAGCATCTTTCTACAAATATTCATGTAACGATGTTAGTATGCGCGCACAGATACTATCTCCCGGTGGACAACTGAGAGGGGGGGGGGGGGGGGGGGGCATGGTCGAGTAGCCCGTTGTCTCACCAATTAGCAATGTCCCAAGTGCAAGTACCACATGAGGCAAGAGAGAAAGCTGCCAGGGACTTGGGGATTAACACGGGAACTATCATTTTGCTACCATTTCTACTGGTTGGTCAATGATTTAGTAAAGAATGGTACAGAGAGAGAGAGAGAGCAAGAGAGAGAGAGAGAGAGAGAGAGAGAGAGAGAGAGAGAGAGAGAGAGAGAGAGAGAGAGAGAGAGAGAGAGAGAGAGTCATTTTTTAATCAAAATTTTGGTTCTAAAAAGACCTAACTATGCCTGTGATGCGTTTCTAATTAAAGCATCTTTTCGAAACATTTCGAAGTAGAAATTAACTGGGAATCAGGCAAAAAACTCTCCTTCAAATGTCTTTCAACCCATTGCACTATTCTTATGGTATTTTCCATAGTATCATAAATTCAGACGCCATTTGACAAGGAGACAAACGTTGGAGTGGATCAATCCTTTTAGGGTACAGGCAGTACAGATACGTCACCGTTCTCAAGTGTCTTAGCTTAGCTGACAGGTGACATTGCTTCGACTCTTGGACCTTTATATCTATGCACATTAGAGAAGTGTGTTCTTAATAGTCTAAGCTGCTCAATAGCCCTTTATTAAACGAAATTACAAATCTATGTAAATGCAATCAAAATCTACAAATCATTGACCTTTCTGAAAACTTCACCATCATTGAATGTGCACCTTATTGGGGAGATTAATTTATGATAAAATTCAAAACATATCATTTTGTTATTAGTAGTACTACTTTCTTCATACGTTTGCCATCAGTCTATCATAGATACCTGTATTATTATTATTGTCATTATTATGATTATGATTATTATTATTACTATTATTATCATTATTATTTTTATCATTATTATTATTATCATTATCATTAGTTTTACCATTGTCATTATTATTACTATCAAAATCATTATTATTACTATCATTATTATTATCATTATTATCCTTATTATCTTTAATGTTGTTATTTTTCTTATATCATTATTATTGTTATTATTATCATTATACTTATGGGGATGAACAGTGCATATTTAACCTTGGGAAATCCATTGTTTGACCTTGAAGATGCTCTCAAGATCATGATGGTTGGTATTCATGATTGTACAAAAAAGCCCTTTCCATTTGGTATCAGAGAGGGACTCACTTGTGAAATTAAGTTCATTCTAACTCATTTGCATTTCTCAGCTCTCCTGATTTCACAAGAGTGCTCATTTTGAGTATTTATCAAATGAGCACTTAAAACTTGTACACACCAATCAACTGCCTACCAAAGTTTACTCGAGTATGAAGTATTCTCACATTGAAATCAATGCAGTTTGCTAAGAGTTCTCTTCAAAATGATTTAGGGAAAATTTAGGGAATAACACAAAATTTAAAATCCGGGATTGTATGCTTTGACCTTGAAAATGCCTAGTTTGACCTTGAAATTTGCTCCAAAGTCACACAGTTGGTTCTATTGGGATGTCTAGGAAGAGAGGCCTCCGGGACACATCTAATGAGGGATCAATTGAGAGATTTGCTGAGATAGAATTGAATTTATGCTGATTTTACTTTCCCCTACCCTATTATTCGAGCCAAAATTGGGTTAGTCAGTATGTTTCACTAAATCATATCCCACTGGTGATGTCACAATATCGTACTGGTGAGGCACAGACCCACATACCAAAACTCAACACTGTTATTCTTGTATAAAATAGTTTATTTGCTATCTACAGTGTAAAATCAAATGGCTCGAAGATTTCCTTGAAGTTTCCAGCCATGTCCGCCTCGTTCTCCTTGCTGGTCGAGCAGTTCTTCCAGTTCACCTTCTCCGGGATGTTCAGGAGAGTGGCGCTCGCTAGTGCTTCTCTGGAATATAGAACAACATGTTCAGTTCATGATTTTTGATGCTGGTTTTTAATTTTAGCCACCTTGAATTCAATTCTGTCTGTGTTAACCCTTATGCTGGTGGCGGGTGATTTGGCCAATACAAAATGAAGCTAAAAAACCTGAAAAAAAAAACTGAAAGTCTGGCACACGGGCACTCATCTAAGAGTACTAAGTGAGAGCTATCCAATGAATACCAACATGACTGGATGTTTTTTTTAAATATTTGCCTCCTTTGGACAAAAGTAGCCTCAGCATTGGAAGGGTTAAGACAGAATGGGGAATCAAGATGGCCAAAATAGAATCTATTCTAATAAGTGGACAACTGATGTTGTTGAATTTTGGGTCATAGCTGGGATTTAGAAACTGGGTATCCAAAATTGTCAATTGTAAAAATTTTGAGGTGTCCTATTCTTCAAGAGAGACCACAATATACATAGATCACAACTATTAACATACATTTACTTACTGAAATAAGGCATAATATCCTAATGAAATACCATGGGAATTGAGGTTTAAAAACTTCAATTATATGCTTGAAATTGACTTATTAATAAATTACACATAATAAAATTGAGTTTCCTGAGGGGTGAATTTTGAGGATTTGGGTATCCAAATGATGACCAGATGCCCTGCTGGCTAAGACTATGGTTGAATAAAAAGAAGTAAAAGAAAGGATTTTCCATCAGTTTTCAATCAGCATCGAGAATAACAGCAGAGCAGGTGATAAGATACTGTACAGTATAATCAAATCTCATAGAATTTCCATAAGTTGTGTGTACATTTTTCACATGTAAGTGGTTCACATATACCCCTTCTATAGATCCACCCTGAGGGTTGAAACTTACCGACCAAATTGTAGAGGGAAGTTTTTCTTGATTCGATGGAGCAGTTTATTGCCGCTGGGCATCTCAGCATAGAAATAGGGAGCACCACTTGGAACAATCTGGAACGGGATCATAAAATAAGAATGAGTTCAGATTTGTAATGATTTCAGCATTTTTTCTAAAGACCTTTATCAAATACGTGTATGTCTGAGCAGCAATGAGTGAGAAGCATTTTCAAATCTATTCACTGCAAAATCAAGAAAGCTTATAATTGGCTAAAGTGATCATAACACATAATAAAATGTAAGGACTTCTAGATGCCCACACCAATTTATGTTTTTTTATGTGTCTGTCTATCCTTATAATTAGCTAAAGCAACGATAGTAGCAAATTGTTAAATGTAGGGGACTAGATGCCCACTACCATGTTGAAGTATGTCAGGAGCACTTTTGGGAGAATAATGGGCTACTGGCTGTGAATATCTGGTTGTACATGTATTTGCTAGAGGGCTGAGGATGATTTTGCTCTGCATGTCTCACCTGTTTGAGATCTGATAACTTGGGGATTTCTGCCAGCTCAAAGCTCTCGGTCTGAGCGCTCTCGATGAAAGTCTCCATGGCATCCATACTCAGGTCTGCAGGAATGGGAACGGCCTGAAAGACAAACAAGCAATAAGTATTGTCATTATTCTCACTATTCTCATTATACCCATCTTTAGAATTTTTGTGATACAATATAAATATTTCCTTAACAATGCGATACCTTAATGATATTTCAAATGATACTGCCTATCTCTAATGGACCTAATTTTGTTAAATTTAACAGTCAGCTTTAAAATTTCATTGTTAAGAGGGAACTGCCTAGAAGGGATGTCATCCAGGTACCAATTAAGTCAATTATATCATTTTAAATTATATAATTTTAGATCTTAAATGATAGGATACGACACTTAACTTGTAATAAAATTTTTGGACATCTAATATCTTAGGGAAGACTATAATATTTTAAGTTTTAGATCTTAAATGATATGATACGACACTTAACTCGTAATATAATATTTGGACATCCAATATCTTAGGGAAGACCATAATATTTTCAGTTTATAACCATAAGGATACATTCTCCATTACTCTCCTATCTTCTCTTGTTCTTTTAAATAAAGATTTTTTGATATTACATTTTGCTGGTATTTCCATTATTAGTTCTATGGCTATATGCAATAACCCCAGTGCAGAAATTAGAATTGTACTATAACATATTAATATCCCAATCAGTATTGTGGAGGTCCAACACTCACCTGTATCTGTAGATGCTGCGTTCTGTAATTCCTTTCGAAGAAGACAGGAACCTTGCCCAGAGATTTATAACATTTCCTCAAAGCAGATTTGTATGTATGAATGTTAAGGAAGACATTGGATTTTTTTTGTTAATTTTCAATTATCTGCCCAAGATTAAATTGTGACTGGCCTGTAGTTCATGGAGGAAATCTCAGTACCCAGGGAAACCACCAACCTACCCCTATTCAGTGATAACTTTCTAAAAAGACTGAAAGCTGACCTACCGATATATACTATATACCTTGTTAATTTTGCACATATATATCAATGTGCTCAGTAGGCAGCTGCCTTTGATGCGCAGTTAAATTTTTGCATACTGATGTTGAATAATAAGTTATCATATCAGCGTGTCATATGATACTAGCATAGGCTTCAGATGTACAAATACTAAATGGGGACCCCAGGGGTGTGCAAAGTACATATTAAACTGCTGCAATATAAACATGTAGAGTAGAAACACTGTATTACCATTTTCACAAATTCCTTTTTAAAGAAAGTATGACATACACATCCTATTTATGAAGAGTAGTACTCTATAAACCTCGTTTCAAATATGATACTCCCTACTAAGTACAACAAGCGCAAATCGTTTTACAGATGATTTATATCATAAAAGGATATTGTTCTATTTCCTTTAGGACGTCGTCCGGGGCCACCACTGTGGACTGATGGTGACCTATGGGTGTGATAAGTATGTGATCTGGCACCATGCCACCTTTAGCTAGAGCTAGGTATGTCTGTAAAATAGAAAATATACACTCAGATACAACATCAACATCTTATCTGGACCAATACTGTAACTAACTAAACTAACTTTTGATAGCAGGGTCTTCGCAAGGATTTAGAAACTTGGAGCCCAATGCCCTAATTTTCAAGGGAGACCATAATAAACTGAGATTACAACTATAAACATGTAGTTACTTTTTGAAATAAGACATGATATCCCTATACATTGTCATGGAATTTATATTAATTTGAATAAGTTCAATCATGTGCTTAACAATGACATTTTAAGAAGTTACTCTCAAAAACTAATAAGTGATTTATTATGCACTTTTATAACCTGGATGACTTTTGGACCAGTATATATACAGAGATGGTCTCTTTTAACAGGTGGTCTCTTTGGTAAGATTGATTATACAATATATTATGCTGATACAGAAGAATTGTTAACACTCTTAAAAAACTATTTTTTAAATTCCCTTGCAACGCCAACCAGTTTTATTATTTTTATGACTGTTCAGCGCTTTTGAACATTTTAATGGAAATAGCGCTTTATAAGTGACAATCTTATTTATTTATTTTTATTTGTATTACTTACACTGTCACCAACACTGACCACCAGATGTTTCTCAACCTCAGGACTTCCAAGACAAAACCAGCACGGCCCACTGGCTTGAACTGCAATAATCAAAAGAAATATGCTTTTAAGGATGATGATGATGATGATGACAAAGATGATAAACATGATGATAATGATGATGATAAAGATGATTAGCTATGATAAATATGAAAATGATGATGACTATGATCATATTGAAGATGGCTATGATGATGGCAATGAACAGCGCAATGATGATGATGATAATGTAGACCGCAATGATTATGATAATGAAGAAGATGATGATAAGTTAAAATGAAGACAACAATGATAAAGATGACAATAAAACAGACAGCGATGATGATAATAACGACGACAATGATGATGATGATAATGAAGACTGATGATGATGTTGATGATAGATTTATGAGGATAAATATGGGGGCTCGGTTCAGTTAGATATAAAATCAAAAAGAAATCTACTTATCTCAAATGTTTCCATCCATAAAATCTAGTTTTCTTAGCATTTTCAATGTAACATTACAAAACTCATTCTGTAAATATATATTCAATCATATTGCATATGAACTGAGTATTTGAGTATTTGTACAAACCATGTTTTTTTGGTCCTTGCCCGCCGTCGCGATTGTTGTGATGCCGTTTACGCCCTTGATGCTGAGGCGCTTTCATATCATAGAAAAACTGACTGGACTCTTCATCCTGAGAGACAAAAATATGGCAAATAGTCATTCTCAGGATGATGCATATTCATATGACATTTAGACCTACTTATGAAAGAACTCTGACCTGTAATTATTAGGAATAATAGGCATCTACTTATCACTTCAAACCTACATGCCCTCTTTGGAAATTTAACTCATGATTTCATTTATTGTACAGAATTTCAATATTTTTTCAGAAATTCATTCATGCTAGTTCTACCAACTGATGACAGTAGTCACCTTTGTATGAACCAAGTTATTTAGTATGTAACATTATATTGGACATGTGTACTATACACTAGTGCTGGGACTTGGCCCCAAAACGAACTTGAGCGCTCGGTAATTCTTGTGACCCAAAATTGAGTCCATATTGAGTTTTCGACATGATTTTAAGGCGTATGATATAAAACAACATTGCATCTTGGCATGCGCTGGCTAGGCACACATGCGGTGTACTGCGGCAATTGAAAATCGGTGCACCAAATCATCGCGTTAAACAAAACTGACACGGAGACTTAAGAAAAAACTAATTTTATTTCAGATAATCTGGAAATTAGGGAGTTTGGGCCATCGCTAGGCCACACATGCATTGGAAGCATGTGTTGATATAAGAATGTTGTCGGCTCAGAATTTCTGAGCGGTCAACTTTTTGACTCGAGCTCTCGGATCGGAGGCCCCAGCGACCGAAAGGTTGAGCTCATGATTGCTTGTCCCACCACTACTATACATACATGTTATGTATATTTCGTACCTTTTGTTGAGTTTGAGTTAAGCTGGCGTCTAGTATGTATGGCGCCTCTGTGACATCTTGAGGCTGCTTGCTCAGCTCTGTGGGGTCCATGTGCTTCAGGGGTTGTATGTTAAAGGCATACAGGTACTACAAAGAAAGCACCACTTCAGAAAAGGCTTCATAAACTGAATTTATATAAATGACACCTGGTGAATGACACCTCTAATAGATCTATCTATATCAAAGAATTAAATAGAAATCTTAAGAAAATAGTTTACATACTATTTTTAAAGATCTGTAAGACACTGTTCACTTCAGGAAAGCATTTTTTCAATATCTGCCAATTTATTGGTACTTTATCACAATGACTATTCCACTAAGACTAGCCCAAATGGACATGTTATTTAAATGATATCTTTTGGAAAATATTCGAAGGGTAAATGCTAATCAGAACCCAGCTGTTTTTGAGGATGAACATTTTTTGAAATTCTTCTGATTTCAAAAGACCTTTTTTATTTTAAAGAATCGACATATTTGGAAAATCTTTTACATAATACTTTTTAAGTTCAGATAATGTGTGAAAAACAGTGTCATAAAAAAAATTACTTTCTTCTTGTCAGGGTTTCCCACTTTTGCCAATCCTAGAAATCTGGTGACATGTCTCTCCTTCTCTGCCAGCACCCGGTGATTCCTAGACAAACATAATAGATAGTTATGGAGATTTCCCCAGGGCGAGTGCCAAAACTCAATGCCATCCACATCGGAAGGTAAAAAGTATTGTATCATTTAAAAATATGTTATAGCTGTACTGCTTAATAATATAAAATTGACTTAAATGCTACCTTGATGTCTCTGCACAAAAGTAGTTTGCCATTTATTAACAAAACTACTGAAGCTGGCATCTCTAAAATTAACAAAATAAGGTCCAGGCAATATCGCCAAAAATATTGTAAAAGTATTGAAGAATTAAAAAATATCAATATTGTATTATAGCCCAAAAATGTTAAAGGTGCCAATCCTTAAAGGAGTTACAAACTGTGCGTCCTTGTGAGGGCTGCCAGACAGACAGGCAGTTAGCATGGCACCTGGGTATCATTTGAACACACTAACCCTAAAATATCACACACCAGAACAACAAATTATCTATTTTCCAGTTTAACCAGAATAGCAATGAAATACAAGTATTGATTACGTGTACATAAAATACAAGTGTAGTTTACCTGTAGGGCTGTCTCTCGTAGAAGGTGCCCTCCCTGGCAGAGAAGTGGTACCTGGGGCGTGTAGATAGGGATAACTGTGCTACACCTGCCGATCCTGTAGATGCACTATCCACCTCCTGGTAAACAAACAAATTCACACACCTCTTCATTGTTTATAGCATAATAACAAAACAAATGACATGGATGAAGTGTACATTGCCATTTTTGACACAATAGGCTAATGAATGTACATAGTTGGTATATGTATAAAAAGAAGATTAATAGCTAAACTGGGCAGGCAGAAATTTTGGAATTGCTATTTTGGACAGACATTTTTGAAATCCTGGCTAAGACCCTGTATGTACCTATCCTGGTTTATTCAAACTTACTGAGTCTTTGCCGTATTTCTCCACACCCTTTGGCCACTGCGATGTGAGCAGAATGTCTATACCCCTGAACCTGGAGTCAGCGAGGAGAGGCGTCTTTAGGGCAGCAATGTCCTCCCAGCTGAAATGTGTCTTATCTCCAATGTCAGCGCCGTCCAGACCGCTTAAATAGACAATCTGCAACCCTGAACTTCCTGTGTAAACACCCTTCCTTCCTGGAAAATAATATGAAAAGGCTTAGTCAGAATTTTGAAAGTGGGGGCCCAAATGGATTATCATAGAATTTTGGGGCCTCCAAATAGTCCAATATTCAGGGGTAGACCATGACATTTTCAATTTACAACCATAAGGACAAATTTTCTTATTAAGTTATTACCTTTAAGAAACTGAATAGTACCTTTAAGTAATGTCCTAGCATTCATATTAAAGTGAAATACTGTAGAACACGAAATTTCCGCGTGTGTTTATATATAGCGTACTTAGCGTCTGGTGCCGCTTCGCTATATATACAAACGCTGTACTTTTGTCTTTTTTAAGCCACTGGTGGCGCTGACGTCAATTTTCGTATTAGTGGTGGCCGCTAGATAGCGCCACTAGTAAATCTAATAGAAGATACGTAGCCCTGCTGAAACCCTAGCGCCACTAGTACAAACATGAAGCATACGTAGCCCTTCTTGAACCAATACGCATACGTAGTCCTTTTTGTGTTTTCTGGCCTAAATTCATTTTGATAAAAGTGTTTAAAATCTAGCTGTAAATGATGTTAAAATTTACAGTATTTAAAAGTCACAGTCCAGGTTGACAGAAGCCAGAATACTGAGTGAGTGTTGCACATAGCAACCGGAAGGATAGGTGCCCAGCTATTGTTCCGGCGGCCCTGTTTACACACAAACAAATGCCAAATTTAGAAAGTCCATCTGGTTGCTTCACTCTGGCAGCATTAGATTAAGAGCCCAGTATTCTGGCATACGTAGCCCTTCTTGAACCAATACGCATACGTAGCCCTTTTTGGATTTTCCGGCCTATATTCATTTTGATAAAAGTGTTTAAAATCTAGCTTTAAATGATGTTTAAAGTTACAGTATTTAAAAGTCACAGTCCAGGTTGACAGAAGCCAGAATACTGAGTGAGTGTTGCACATAGCAACCAGAAGGATAGGTGCCCAGCTATTGTTCCGGCGCCCCTGTTTACACACAAACAAATGCCAAATTTAGAAAGTCCATCTGGTTGCTTCACTCTGGCAGAATTAGATTAAGAGCTCAGTATTCTGGCCTCGGTTAACCTGGACTGTGACTTTTAAATACTGTAACTTTTAACATCATTTAAAGCTAGATTTTAAACACTTTTATCAAAATGAATTTAGATTGTGAAGACTGCCTAATGATAACTGTAATGTGCCAAAGTCAATTTGAAATTTAGTTTGAGTAGACTGATGAGATAAAATAATATGACATGATGATTTTGAAAGAAAAAGAATGTATTCAATGTATTTTAATGATATGAACTGTGACATTTTTTTTAACTGATTGAAATTAATAAATTTTACAGAATTTAAATCTACACTGTTACATTTGTAACAAATGCCAAATAAGAACTGATGAACTGGTAAGATAAAATGATACTAGTATGACATGATTTTTCAAAGATAAAGAATGTATTCAATGTATTTTAATGATATGAACTGTGACAATTTTTTCAACTGTCCCGGTCCAGAAAACAAAGTATATACGGGCGCCCCCTTTTGAGAGAATGCTCAATCAAACTGATAATGAGCAAGCATTCTCTGCTCAAATTAGTTCGTCTTTTTTGCGACAGATGGCGCTGTCAGCGGCGGCGGCTAAGGTAAAGAGACGCTAATATAAAGATACGCTATGATGCAAAACTCCCCAATTCGCTATACTTGGGACACGCGTGAATTTCGTGTTCTACAGTATTCAAAATGATTTGCTTGAAATTGGCATTTCTAGAAATTCAGTACTAAAAATGTGAGTGTCTTAATCTTGGATTTTTGATGGTTTGTGATCTAGAATGA
This sequence comes from Maea johnstoni, assembly GCA_963942565.1. Taxonomy (NCBI): domain Eukaryota; kingdom Metazoa; phylum Annelida; class Polychaeta; order Spionida; family Magelonidae; genus Maea; species Maea johnstoni. Next base: position 3,241,811 of record OZ012693.1, read on the forward strand.
CACACAGACGGGCCAAGACACTGAATTGAAAACATTTAACTGTGATGAATCAGAGACAGATCTATAGTTGAAACAAGCAGAACTGAATTGCCCCAAGGTCTGATTAATAATTCAAGCATACATTTTTGGAATATCTTATTGATAAAATCATACATTATTGAATATATTTATGAATAATCCTCCTGATAAAAGCATATATATGTTCTTTAACAATACTAGATTGGGAATATCTCCTTAATAAAAACATGTATGTGCACGTCTTTTGTAAATATATTGGTTTATCTTCCTTATAAATGCATATTTTTTATAAATATTTTTGGGATATATTTAAAACCTTTTTGAAAAAATCTTGAAAGCAAGAATGGAATAAATGTTTGGAGGGATCTCTTGCTAGCTGGCTGGTGAGCACATAGAACTAAGGGTGGGAAACCCTTAATAATTAATCAACTAATTAAGTTATATAAACTTACCAAGATAGGTGATGTTTTCACATAGTTCACCACCTTCTGGGTCTAGAAAGTGTTGAACATGCTCAGCCTTGTTGGGGCCTAGGATGAAGGTAGGAATAGGAGCTGAAACAAAAGGAAAAGGAAAGATATGAGACACACTGTGTTAGGCGGTGGTTTCCCAAGGTACTCCGGTTTCCTACACTATCTACAACTAGCTAGTCATGATTTAGCCTCTATATGGCAGATAAAGTGAGAATTAACTATGTTCTAAATTACAAGTACATGCAGGAAAAAATATAACAAGCATGGTTGATCCTAAGACAGGACATTACCTAGTGAATTGATGCAGAATATTGTTTATAATTCATTGTTTTGATCAGATCTCTTGCACTATGTATCACTCATGCATGGACTTTCCCATGTACATGGTGGTAACCCATCTATAGAATAAGGTCTTAAACAACTTAACATGGTTCTTTTTGAATGAATATGAGTGAAAAGGTTTAACATTTTGAATATCAAATTCATTCATTCATCTTTGAATTTTCTAGTAATGACATTTACACAACTCTTCTTATCATAAATTCATTACTTTTCTTTTCATTAATACATATAAAATGTGTGAATACAAGATAAATATATCTAAACCTTTTGAGGCTCCACTAGTGTATTGTAACCAATCTGTATCTGATGATCCAAAAAAGTCCCCTACGCAAAACAGCATCTGAAATAACAATGAAGACAATTCAGACAAAGGCCACATTCTTTCACAAACATTCCTAAAAAGATCAACTCATCAAGGCTCTGTTGCAAGAAGCAGTCTAGTAATTGTGATGAAATCTTTAAGGCAAAAGCATTGCTGGGAAAATATTTGAAGATTTTTTTATCATCTAACCCTACCAATAAATTTCCTTCATATGTTTATAACATCACTTTTGACGACAATTTTTAGAGGAACTCTTAGGCATTATTGATTTAAGAAGCAGTTTGAATAATTGATAACAATTAAAATTGGAACTGAGCACCAGTTCAGGGCCAATTTTACAAAAAGGGGTTATAATGTGTCCTCCAGGAAAGAGAGGAAAGGGTTGAATCAATGTAAAGTACTCATATTTTTGAATTCCTGCTACAGGTTCCTCCTTTTTTCTCATTTGTAAAAACTTACATCAAACTGTCCTGCCTTTTTCTGTATGTTGTTTATTCTGTTGTAGAGCTGCGTGAGTTTCCCTTCAACATCCCCACTCACAAGACTGGAAAAGATAAACAATTAGTCATATTAAGGCTGATTTTTTTAATCATCATTTGCATCCATCATTTTTCTTGTACCTTCCTGCCTGTGAAGCAGGGACTTAGCCAGGACCCGTCCTACCTGTCTTTTGGACAGGTAGTTTCCTTAAAACCTCCTGTTTGGACAGGCAAAAATTTCTATGGTGATTTTTTAATTGTGACTTTTGGGGTGTAATAACTAAATATTTTCCTAACAAACCATCTTCTAAGACATAGCTGAAATGTAAATTGCCCTTTTTGACACACTAGGCTACTAAATGTAGCTGGTATAAGGATTTGAAGTAGATAAGTAGCTAAATCTGGAAGGGCAAAAATTTTGAGATTGCTGTTTTGGACAGGCATTTTAGAAATCCTGGCTAAGACCCTGCTGTGAAGTGCATACCAGGGATGGTCGCCGATCAACTTAATCAACATTTTCAGCCTTCCTCAAAACGGATGTTAAAATGCATTTGCATGAAAATATTTCTTTCTCTCACACACACTTCCTGGGAGCCGCTGTTGCATTCCCTACTTAAAAATAAAATGTTTCCCTCTTCTTTCTGAGCGTCGAATAAACATGGTAATAAATGGATTTGACTTACAAACATTATCTCTACATCATAAACGGTGTACGGTCAAAATCGCCGATTCCAAAATCGCCATTTGGAAAATCGTTGTTTGCATAAAGGCTGATGGTTAAAAGGGCCCTATTCAAATCAATTAGGCCTAGTGGCTGTGTATAAGAGTGTGGAAAGTGATAAAAAAAGTTTTGGTTTAGTTTAATGTGCCATTTATCGACATTCTTTTAAACAACTAAGAATGTTCAAACGAGATAGGTAAAAAGAAAAGATGGGATGATAATGAAGAAACTGAGGTGACTAAAGTTGGGGCGTATTGGGCTTGGGGCATATCCGTATTTGGGGCGTAATCGCCTGTATTCGCCTGGGAGTAGTAGACAGGGAGTGGGCACTGTGCATGCATCAGGGTTAGAAATATAAGAAATTAAATCAGCTTGCCCTGAAAAAATCCAGCTCGCCCAGCTTTCTGGAGCTTCTCGCCCCCTGGCCCAGCCTATTTAATGACATAACATATTTAGATAAATGAAACAATTGATAGCTCGCGTAGTGAGTCTACGGTATATATATAGTGTAATGGCAGGATACACACTGAGGCAGGTTTTTTGGTGTTGACGTCTGTCTGTTCGTCTCTCGTCGGGCTCGCTCGCTCGACCCTGCTCGCTCGATTACCTCGGAAAAATGAGCATAACTTTTTGCTTTAAGAGCACATTTTGCCGCCAGATCGTTTCATGTTTTAAATATTTCTTAATCAAATAATAAATTTGGATTGTTTCCTTTAAATTGTGTCAAAATAGCATCTTGGTCGCCGACTATCGTGCAACACACGCCGAACTATGCAACAACTGAAACATACATGCTCACGTGCGACAAATGCTGACGTCTTGAAATGACGTCATGTTACGATGGAATTCCGCGTATTCCAAAGTCGTAACTTCGATGTTCACGGTAAAAATGACTTTACTCATCTTTCCGTGAATCGATTTCAATGCAGTTTAAATTGCTACAACCGCCACAAATAATTCTACATGTCTCTTAATTCTAGATGAAATCTGTCGTGAAATGACGATTTTGCAACAGGTTGAAGTCGTAGTAATTTTTTTTGCCATATTTTCGGTCAATCGCTACGCATACTGTGTGTGGTTATTGCATAAATATGAAGCTCATATGAAGGGACTTCCAATATGTTTCAGCGAAGTTTAAGTAAGGAATGACGTCACGGATAACAATAACAAACACTTTGTGACTGCATTTGAAGGGGAATGCAGAAATATCGAGCTGCGCGAGCATTTAAAGCTTTGCTTTCTCATCATATTATATAGTGTCAGAGAGACCTATTACCATATGCGCTATAGTGAAGACCTGGCTACCCAAACCTCATCTTAGTGCGACGTCACTAGGAGACAAAGACCACTAAGGGCTCTTGTATCGTTTACATTATAAAGTTGAGCATCAACATGTGCAGAACGCAACTTTTTAGCTATTTCCTGCAGCCAGGCTGTTCTAGGCGACTTGCCAGGTGCGTATAGGTGATCCTTTTAAGAGGGGTGAACATCTGCGTCAAAAACAACTAAGGTATTTTTTTCAGTAAAGCAAGCCAGGGAATTGGTAGGGATGCAGGAAAAGCAGCTCGTCCCCCGGGCGAGCTGTTTTTGGCTGTGGCTCGCCCGCCCAAATATCAGGGTGTGATTCACACCCGAGCGAGCTCTTAAGTTGAACGCTGATGCATCATCAAATTTCGCTGCCTCGCACTATATGAGTCATAGATAACCTGTGTACCGCAGGATTGGCTGCCTGCTGCAAAAAATCACGTGACCAATACTTCCCCAGGCTACACCGCGTAACCTGAGGCGCACATACTCTAGGTACTAGCATGCTGTGCCTATGGGGTTGCGGATCAAGGGGATGTATTTCTCTGGTATTCGCTGAAAGTAGAGTTCTGAAAGTACAAATAGAAGAGACCAATTTAAATACAATTTGACACAGATCAGGATTTATGAGGGGTAATAAGTAAAACTAAACTTCGTTGTTGTTTTTTCATTCATTTTAAATTAAGAATGTTTACTTACATTTTTAAAGGTTTTTCTCCTGCCATATTGTAAAATATATAAAATCAACAATCTCCTAATATCCGAGAAAGATTAGCTTCAATACAGTCGCTACGAAGTGCCTTTAAACGTTGTAAATACGTTGTAATTTTCAGAGATCACAAACTAAGATTTGATTTTGACGCCATGTTGGGTGTTTTCATGGTACCGCAGCAAAATATACTTGTCGTGAAATAAATACAAAACTCAATATTACTGTTATTTATTTAGCTTAATCATTTTTAAATATTATTATATTAATTTCGAATGTCATTATCAATTTTTAGCGTCAATCTAACCACGTTGTTGCTATAGACTAGCGCCAGTCTACAAGCACATCACCCGTACGCAGTAGCTGAGACTGTGAGAGGACTGGCACCAGTCTAGCTTTTGAGAGTGCGCGGCTGCTTTGTTTACAAATGGCGGCCTAGCAGCTTGAGTGACAGATATATACAGGCTCTTCCAAACACATTTTAAAAAAGAATGGCTGATGCATATGGGAATATCACTTGGTGGGGATTCAGTCCAGCCCTTGATCTACAGGATAAAGGTATTTTGGTTGTCCTACAAGTTGAATTTTGTATGGTCTGTCAACATAGAGTTTTCATTAAATTATACTTTCCTAAGTTTCCAGTTATATGGTGTTTTTTATACCCATATCCAATATTGGCAATAAGACAATACATGTGTAATAATGGTACAGTGATCTGACCATTGTGGTTATTTGTTAGGGGTGTTTTCTTTGAAGAGTTATATTAATATATATTTAATATTAGTTTATGAATTTTGGTACAATATAGATATATAGTACTCATATATAAATGCCAATTATTTTTTCATTATCATTTCAGATTTATGTACATCACTCAAAGATGTTAACATAAAGGCACCTGCTAAACAAGGTAAGTGACAAGTGTAGTAATGAGATAGCATGTTCTTTTTACATACCTGTCAAAATTCACACACCAAATATCAGGAGAATTTTATCTTTTGGATCCTTTTTTGTGGTATTTTCTATGTTTTTTCCTGATCACAAGGAGCATGTTGAAATTAAAACCAGCTAGGATGGGCCATATGATTTGCTTTAATAGCACATGCAACCAGATTTAAGTCTCTTCTCTGAAAAGCAACTGAATCTCAATCCCTGAGATCAGAAAGTCACAAGCAGTAAACATTATATCATGTTGCCCTAGTAATATTACATTTTGGCATTCTTATAGAGATCAAGACACTAGATATTGAGTACTGCTCATTCCCCATGCATGCTCCCTGCTGCTCAGACATGCCATATTATACAAATATGCCATGACAGTGTGGGTATCCTGATGGAATGTATCCCAGAGGGAGGATGGTTTTCCCAAGGGCAGAGCCTGAGGGAAAACCATCCTCCCGAGGGGAGACATTCCATCAGGATACCCACGCTGCCATGGCATATTTGTTTTATTATACCAAACAAATCCCAATTTGGTAAAATATCAATGAAAACAACAATGACTGCCAGTAGATCTGCTGGTGCCGTTGAAAAGAGCGTCTGCTGCTTCATGTACAAGGTCAAGGTCACAGATGACTGATGACTCACGCATTCCTCGCTAGGCATCACCAGTGAGGACGGTGGACATTTTGCCGGTGGACATTTCGCCGGTGGACATTTCGCCGGTGGACATTAAACAAATGCAACATCTCTGTGGGGTTGCCAGCGTGATTGTATCCCCTGAGGGAGCTTTGTCACCCGAGGGCAAAGCCTGAGGGTGACAAAGCTCCCGAGGGGGGTACATGCATGCTGGCAACCCCACAGAGATGTTGCATTTGTTTTATTATACCGAACAACGTCATACCACGCAGTCTTGTGATATCCTCCTCCCCCACTTCCTTTAAAAAGCGGCCTGCTGCTTGGGGTGCTGCCATTACTGCTAATGAAGCACTCATAAAGGCTACGATGAAGGGTCAATGCTATTTTCTTTATCGTTGTTCTCAACAATAAGACAATTCCATAGACCTTATTCACGCCTCGCTCTGACGCGCGTCAGAACGAGGCTCTGTAGGCATCTCCCGCTAGGTGGCTCATGGCATGGCCGCCACGTTGGAATGTGTTTCGCAATGTAAACAAAGCGGCGTGGTTATGTTGACATACAGCAAGTGGCCACTCGCTGAGCAGCTTGTGATGTTTTTTTTACCAGCATGACAAATGATGTGTAAGATAATAGACTAAATAATATCATGTTTATCAACGGAAGGATGGTGGATGTTCAAAAGGATCTTTTAATGAATATAGTCAATTGTACTATCTATATAATATAGCCAGTAGGCGCCATTAGTGGTGAAGTTGAAAGCTCCATCTGTTTATGGCTTAACTGTGCACAAGGTATGGATTTTGTCAGTTTTGTCTTTCACTGTTTCAGTGTTTGACACAGCGAACTTACAGACATTTCTTGTGGCCACTTAAACCTGAGCGTAAGACCAGAAGTAGAAGCTGGATAAAGGCTTATATCATAATAATTGATATATGTATACATGTGTGTGTGTGTACATACATACACACATGATAAAATATGTATAAAATACACACACACACTCATAAACATATATACTGTTACATAATGTTGCTCTGATTATTATGGAGACAGAGAGGTAACTTCACTGTAGGGAAGATTTAGGTGTGTGACATGACAGGAAATGGTCACATAGATATTTTTAAAGTCACTAGTTACAACTTTCACCCTCAAGAGCACGCTTTAACTCCTATACCAAGCTGCAAGCTGGTGTATCATATACTTCCTTACCTAAACATACCACTTTTTTGTATTTATTTCCACTAAAACCGCTTTTATACTAAATTTTCCACTGCAAGTGGAAATCTTTGAAGACTGTCTATTCTTGCACGGCCAGTACCTGCCAGATAGATAGCGTTCTCTGGGGAATGGGAACGACAGGAAGCACAGCGGAAACACAGTGTGGGACACTCAACAAGTTGAGTCTGGCTGACGGTACCCTATGTGCACATTTCCTGTAATGGATCATATCTGTCTCCTCCCATTATTCACCTGTCCAGGCAGGCAGTATAGGATCACATAGACTAAGGGACATTCTCTTTGATGTCAGACTTGGTTCCTGCTCTGTGGTCCACACTCTCAGATTAAACCAGTGTTTAACTGTACCTACTTCCAGGCAAACTTGTATGAATCCAAAGGCCTATATTTGTAAAATGAACTTGTCTCTGCACTTTTAAGGGTTTTCTCAGAGATAGAGATAGAGTCAGAGATAGAGATAGTGCTTTTTTATATTCATATATTAATCTGCTATCACAAAGTGGTATTTCAATATTTTTTTAGAGTTTAGATGTCTAAAGTGTCTATTCAATTTTTAATGTCCTAACTCCAGGAGACATATGTCACAGAAATAAGGAGTGCAGAATACTATCAATAGTGACTGGCTATTTTGAAATTAGAATGGTCCTGTGAACTTGGGGTTGAACATACCTCAATTAAACAAACTCTTCATTCTGTATCTGAAAAGAGGGCTAAATGGCCTTTGTATGACTGTATCATAATTTTTAAGATGATTGATTACAAATGCCATTATGTTTACTGTGCAATACTTTGCCCAAACATCAATCAATTAATAATTGAATTTCATATTGTGATTCCTTCAGCAAACAATACAATTTTATTTAAAAAGAACTAACACTGTCTGTTTTTGTATGGTAATCAGATCTGAAAGACCTAAATTCTTCATGGACCATTTTGACACTATTGATGATAGAGGCAAGACCACACATGGAGAAGGCTGATTAAATAATGTTTACAAATAGTTTTTATAACAATTGTTATGACAGTGTAGCTGGTTTTATTTTCAGATGATATGAACTGTCAATCAAATAACTCCATGTATCTAACTGATAGGGTCACATGCATGTGTGCATGGAGAACTTACAGGCACCAACATAATTTTCAGAACTAATTTGCCATGCCGATAAGTAGTAAATAACCATTACTTGCCTGACATAATTTTTGACTTGGCCGATGTAAGATATGTCATATGCTAGAAAGGCAGTATTGTTTGTCAAGGATTTAAAGATTTGAAAACCATTTTCTTTTCAGTTTTGTTGCATTGTGTGCATAGTTCTGGGTATCTGGGCCAATTTACTATAAGAATAAAAATAAAATTTACTTTTTAGTCTTCAGAAAATGTCAATTCGGGCAAGTGAAAACTAAAATGTACTTGCCTGAAAGCCCTTTTTTCAAAAATTCACTTGCCGGGCCAAGCGGGCTAGTACTTATGTTTGTGCCTGACTAGGTGGAATAGTACCTACTATACCTTATAGGATGAAAGTAACAGCAACTTATGAGAATCCTACCTTCATTAGACAGCGTATATATTCTTTTACTTAAAACTAGGGTACAATTAATGGCAAAGTCCAGAAACTACTGGTATGTAAAGAAGGGAAAAGGTTGTATTTCTAGGATTTGCATTTCAGGGAGATGGGCGCCTTTCAGAGCTTAATCTATTGAAATAGGCTATGTAGTGATAAGTATATATTATATAACAGAGACTGAATATAGTTGTAAAAATTTATTTGGGGTAAACAGAATCCCATCAAATGGCATCAATAGCAAAAAGAATTTACCTCTTTTTACTTGCAATTTTCAAAAAATGTTTTTTGTTCAAAACCCATATTATCCTAGGTATTTCTTGATTGATATTATCATGCTGCTTGAAATATTCTATGGTGGTCAATTCAAGGCCAGTAAAATACAAGTCTTTACATTTTAGGCAACTGATTATCATCAACCTTATGTATGAGATATATAGCACCAAAGAGATCATAGGCAGATACATGATTTATTTTCACTTAAAATTAAAGTAAAATATCCTTTAGCTAAAACTATAAAGATAGGTTTTTAAGTGGTAATGGTAACCATATTTATTTTACTTACATATGCATTGTCTCTTGTTGCCCTCCCCTTGATTTGCTCAAGGAGACACTACACTAAAGGTGCTCTGGTCCTAAGGTCTATCAAGCCATTTCAAATAAGAATTTAACCCTTCCAATGCTGAGGCTACTGTTGTCCAAAGCACATTGATGCAATCAATTTTGATAAATATCCAAACCCTGCCATGTTGGTACTAAGTATTCATTAGAAACCTCTCATTGCCTGTCAGATGAGTACCCATATGACAGGGTTTCAGTCATTTTTTAGTTTTTTTGCATCATTTAGTATTGGCAAAATTAGCTACCAGCAGCATAAGGGTTAATGATCAAGATTTGACTCTTCTCAGTACATGTTGTTATTACCGGAGTTAGGCAGAGTATGACCTTTACTGTATATACACACCACACACCTACAGCACAAATGAAACAACCCTCATTATCATATAATACATGTATATTACCATGTAAGATTAAGTCCCAAAGCACCATAGCTTAAAACATGGATCAGTACCTACCATATTGCAAAGAATTCTCAGTAAGATACAGCAATTCTGATATCATCTCAAATTGTAGTTTATAACTGAAATTCTATTTCTTTTCCCATAAAAACTAAATCAAATCATCAGTATTCTTAGCCTTGTTCACTACAAAAAAAGTGTAGCTCCATGGTATTTTCTATAAATATTAATAATATATGCAGTCTAGAAATTATGACTACACACTCACTTGCAGTTTTCTCTGAAGTAAAGTGTAATTAAGCCATTATCAGGTATTGTATGTGTGAGTGGATTGCTCCATAAATTTCATGATTTTTTTCATATACCACACTCCCTGATATCTGGTTTCCAATTTGCTATTCTATTTCTAGAAGACTTTCAGTAGACAAGAAATCCTCTTGCATCCTATCACAACACTTATCACATAAAACCTCATGATATCATAATATGATTAACATTATGGGAGGCAGGAACATTCCCTCTTCATATACATTTAGAAGACAAAAATAATCCCATTCTAGCATTCTTGGGTCATAACCAGCAATTATTTCCCAAAAAACTATACAAATTCATTGCACCTAAGTGCATAGTTATTCAGGTATTGTTGCATACATTGGAGCTAAAATGTTAGATATCAAAATCTTACTTGCTCCTGCTCCTGTTATTGAACCCGACAGGGCTCAACATTAAAAAAACTTTACAAGCCCAGCAGGGCTAGTTACCGTAACGTTTACTAGCCCTGAAATATTTTTGCTAGCCCTGATATTAATAATAACATTTTTCAAATATTGACCAACCCCATAGCCTCAGTTGATAACATGAAAAGAATGCAGGGTATTGTGTTGAATTAAAGTTTTATTAGCATCCAGGTATGCAGAGCCAAAGGAGGGCTTCATACTTTTTTTAAGCGCTGATATTCTATCTAGCCCCTTGGGGCTACTCACAGTTAAAACTTACTAGCCCTGTCTCTCAACAACTAGCCCGGGGCTACAGGGCTAGCCTTAACGTCAAGCCCTGTCTGATGTCAAAAATCACCAACTATCATAGATAAACTGGGACTCCTGATAAGTCAAACAATGTATGGACCTGTCAAGGTTTATTTAAAATTATGTAAGTTTGATTATATCTGCTTTTTACCCATTCTAAATCAGCCATCTCTAAAATGAAACAATTGGGAATTGTTTTAGTGCATATAGTTAATTCAGGTAAAGCTGCATACATTGGAGCTGAACTGTTAAATGTTAGAATATTAGCTCTAAACTGTTGCAAATTAGAAACAACTTTGGCATCAGTTACCTCAAGTAAAAAAAATAGCCATTTCCTCTGTTCCTATTCTCCAAATTCACAAGTAAAGAAAATCTAAACCAGGGTCTTAGCCAGGATTTCAAAAATGCCTGTCCAAAACCACAATTTCTAAATTTCTACCCGTCCAGATTTAACTACTGATCTACTTCAAGTCCTTTTACCAGCTACTATTAATAGCCTAGTGTGTCAAAAAGGACAATTTACACTTTAGCTATGTCCTAGAAGATGGTTGGTTAGGAAAATTTTGCCTGTCCAAACAGGAGGTTTTTAGGAAACTACCTATCCAAAAGACAGGTAGGACGGGTCCTGGCTAAGTCCCTGATATAAACAAAGCAACTAAACAAAGTCCATAACTGACATTCATGAAAGCAATACTGTAAGTTATTCTAGTGCAATGAGAATTCTACCCACATCTCAGAAGCTATCTACTCATCAATAAATTAATTGCCCACAATAAATTGCCAGTGTAAGTCATGTACCTTTCCTATAATTATTAATATGAATGTAAATAGAGACAATTTGAAGGCCCATGGATATCTTAACTAAGGTCAGGCACCAACATAAGTTTCAGAACCAACCTGCCATGTCGTGCAAGTAGTTAAAGACTTTTACTTGCCGGACATAATTTTTGGCTTGCCCAAAGTAAGTTATACAGTAACATATGCTAGAATGACATGTATTATTTTTCATGGATTTAATGATTTGAAAACCATTTTCTTTTTAATTGTGTTGCATTGTTTGCTTATTTCTATGTATTTGTGCCATTTTCTACATAAGAATAGGTAGACTGTTCAGAAAATTTGCTTACCCATTCGGGCAAGTGCAAACTTAAATGTGCTTGCCCTTTTTTCAAAAGTTCACTTGCCGGGGCAAGTACTTATGTCGGTGCCTGAAGGTCATTCAGATATGCTATGCATCTTTAGACATAAATAATACTAAATGGCGAAAATTCAACATGACACACATCCAGGTCTCATGCACCATAGTCAAACCTCCAGTAGTTCTGTCAAGTAGTCTTCCAACTACTAGTATAGCTATGGCAAGTCCAAGGATAATGATGGCAATCAGAGACCAAGTGTCATTGCTGGCATGGTGGGACAGAGGTCGGGTGGAAATGGTGCATTTGGGTTTTCATTATTCGACTGCTGAAGGGCAGCATTTAGCATGTAGGGCATGAGGAATGGTGGGCCATGCCTGGCGGCAATGCATCCTGGGGTGGTCCCTGGGAAGCAAAGGGGTTGAACTGCAGGGGCTGACTACTGATCAGGATTGGTGTTTGGTGAGGAAGCTTCAGGTACTGTGGAAGTGGTGGCCCCATCTGCTACTCTTTCCCTTATCTTTCTCCCCCTGGAAATCACAAAAAATATGAATGTCTGAATAATACTTCAATAAGGTATTAGAAAAAAGGACAAAAATATTGAAAAGGCAGCTGTTGTTTTCAAGTAAGAGAATTTATCTATTGTGTCACTAAGGTGTCTGACAAATGGGCAAAATAGTATCAGTCCAGGGGTTTTATACAATTTTACAGACCTAATTTGATTAAACCTAGCACTCACTGTCAGCTTCAGAAATTTTGCTTTAATATGAGTAGCTAACTGATTTCATATGGAGACATCCAAGAAACAATTAAGTCAATTTCACAGATATTTTCAATCTTAACGATAAAATATGATACTTTAATTTCAAGTTTTTTTTTTGTTGATACAATACTTTTTCACATCCAAAATCAGTATTTGGTATTTATAGAGTACCAGGACCATATTCTCAGCCGGCAGGGGCATCATTTGGACACCCAAACCCTCAAAAAATTCCCCTCACTCCTCTTGATAGTCAAAATTTTCTGTGATTAATTTATAAAGTCAATTTAAGTATATAATAGATTCTCTTTCTCTTCTCTACAATTACTTTGACATTTATGCCATATTCAAATAAATACATAATTGAGGTTCCAGTCTGTGTATATTGTTGCCTCCCCGAAAATTAGGATGCCCCAAAATTTTGCAATTGGAAATTTTGGGCACCCAGTTTGTAAATCCTGGCTAAGACCTTGACCAGGACATATCCCCAACATGAAACTAATAACAACTTGCCATGAACTGACAAAAATTCAACCAGCTTCAAATCTTCAATATCTCTCTGCCAAAAGTCACATAGTTCTTTATAGGGGTTTTAACATGGCCGGCCATCTACCTGCAAGGTCTTACCCAGGATTGGGAAGCGGAGTCAAAACTGAGAATGCAGGAAATTTGGGAAGGGGGGGGGGGGTCACAAGTCAGTTACTTAATTAACAAAAACAATCATACCAAACCCTACATATTGGCATAGCAAGACAGTGTGTTTCTTCACATCCTTTTATGTTCCTATTGTCATAAGTTTGAATCTTTTGAAATATTTCCTTGTACTCAACAAATACAGAAAATCTATCAAAATACAACTGTGAGTCATTTTGCCAAAATTTGGTGTTTAGCAGTCTTAAGACTTAATGACTCCTAGCTGGGCAAGTCCCTGTCTACCATGAGAGTCATAAACAGTTATTATAAATGGTATTATCATGCTCCTAGGATGTAGAAAATTAAATTAAGTGCATGCGTTCATGCAGATGACATGAACCACTGTGCTATAAGTCTATATAGACTAGAGAGTGGATAGAGCCTATACCAGACGTCGGTGTTGGGAATAACAGAGCTGAGGGGGTTAAATCTGCCATCTAACAGCTGAAACTGCAGCCTGATTCGTTTAGATGGCCTATCCAACAGTCTGGTACAGCCTCTATCGCTATTTTAGCACGGGCTCTGGTCGTGAGAGCAGAGAGGAGGACCTCATCAGGCACATGTGGTGATCCGCCATTTTGAAATTCGTGTCTACAGAGCCTCGTTTTGGATCCAATGTGGATGACGCGTGAATAAGGTCTATTGTTGATGGCGGCATTCTGCTCAGGCCTTGACATACTTTCGCCACGCGTGGGGATCTTGAAAGCATGACGTCCTCAACAATGGAGGGAATCATGAAACGGTAGGTTTACAATTCACGGTTCCTTGACAACGGGTGTCATTACGTCGAATGGTGACCGCTGTCAAGGATCCTACAGAGACACAGGTAGCCAGCATTTTTGACACATGGCTCTCATCCAATAGGATAAGAGTTTCTCCCACTCTGAGGTGTATTTTACAGTTAAGGATTTGTGGTCTCCAATGGGTGTTCTTCAACGGGGTCAAAAGGTCAAACTAATGTAATTGTCCAATCAGATCCCTCAATTTCAATCAAGAGGTCACTGCTACTGGGTCAAAGGTAGATCCAACAATAGCGCGTGTGGATTTGAACAAGCGTCACGTACGTGATCTGGCGCCAGTTTCTGGGGAAACAAACGGTGCACGTCACAACAAACGCGTATTACCATTGTTGAACTAGTGCGCGGGTGACCTTTGGCTGACCTAGTTTAGCGTGCTAACTTCACGGTAAAACGTGTAAATTTCTCCTTTTTATCGTGGGAGAAACAGGTTCTATCACGAGTGGATGGAAAGAGGAGGAATCTTGCACTCGTGAGTGATTTTGTGTCTTGGGACTCGGCAAGCCTCGTCCCAAGACACAAAATCACTCACTCGTGCAAGATTCCTCCTCTTTCCATCCACTCGTGATGGAACCTCTATATCCTCACGTGAGGTATAATAAGATGGAATGGCCAACCTTTGTAAGCCAATCACGGCTTACTATTTTCATGTGAGGTATAATAAGATTAATTGCTCCATCAAAACCCTTTTTCAGATGATCTCAATATTTTGCTGGTTGGAACAGGAGATGGTCGGCATCTGCTGAAAACAATTGCACAAGCAAGCCGTTACCCAAAAAGACAAATAAATGTAAGTTTGACTACTTGATTATACATGTATGTCATTTCATACAACACATCAGTGGAATATCTATAGTATAATACATATGTTTCTAACAGAATATTTTCAATCAGAATAGGGGTTTGTTCAGAGAAAATGACAGAGTTGCTGGAGTACAGTTATGACAAAGAATAGAGAAAATGAAATGCACTACAAAATAATGTCCAATAGAGATGCCTTGTGAAAAGGGCAATTTATGTAATATCGCATCCCAGCAAAAGTGTTTACAAAAGCATCTAAGATGGAAACCTGTGTTTGTTGAAAATTTCTTTTGACCAGGGGGCATAGCTAGCCTATTGGTGGTCCAATTATTCAGTTTCCACTGTACTTCTTTGATATCTATCGATTCATATGAAATGGCCCAAAATACATATTATATGATTGTCTCTCCATCACCCACAAACTGTTTATTGGCATTAGAATTTATGATTTCATGTTTGAACCTGTCATTTTCTTGTTCTTTAATAAAAATAATTCATAAATCCTCATCTTCTTAGTTTTTTTTAAATTTTGCACACCAAATCAACTGACAAGGTGACTGTTTTTTTATTTTTCCATAACTGTCTTGTGGAGGTCAGAGACAGAGGAGCACCTTAGTGCTGCAAAGTGTACAAATAGTAGTTGTTGCAATAAATATCACATATATACATAAAAGTCTTATAGTCTTATCTGTACAAATAAATATGTTATACATAGTGTGCAGGTTTTTTTTATACTTTTCCATATAGGAGACCAGAGACCCCAGAATCTTTTGAGTTGGTTATTATTAGTAGCAATACTTCTCTCAATTTCACTTTCTGGTTTTAGAAAGAAAAGAAGTTTCTTGAAGTCAAACTCCTTATCTTCTTTGTTGATACTTTTACCTGAAAGGTTTTCTTTAAAATTACTTTTTTTTCAATGTCATTTTCATACTTTTAGTTTTTAGGGTTCATTCAACTATTGAAAGAGATGATGCTGTGAATGGTGATTATTCAAATTGTTATATTTCAACCTCACCATTTAGGCTTTTTAATAATTATCTTTCAATATTGGAATATGATAGATAGAGTTCTATAGGTTACCATATGTGCCATCTAGTTATGCCATCTATTGTCATGCAGCTGAACCATTGTGAATAAAAATGCTATATCAGACTAGTCTTTGCCTTACCTTAAACATATATATTTCTATTCACAGTTTTATGTCCTTGAGAGCAGTCTAGAGCTATATGCAAGACAGATGTTTTTCCTAGGTTTGGCATTAGAGCCACAGTCCAGGATGGGACTACAAGGTATGTGTATTGCTCTACATTGCAAACATGTAATGATAATTGTTAATTATGGGAGTATTATTGTGGTTGGGTACATATAATGCAATTGAATGGTGAAGTAGCTTGGTTGACAAAACTTGAAAAATATTCTTGTTTTTCAAATATATATGTATGTACTTTTTACAATATAAAAAGCTATATTTTATTCACGAAAACAAAGCTAACAAAAATGAAAATGAGTTTGAGGTAAAATGTTTATATATTTGTATTTGCAATTCATGTTCAATTTTACCTACCTTAAATAATTAGTTGTTTGTTAATTATAGTTCAATGAAATAAGAAACATCTTTATTTCTTTGATGATAGAATATTATTTTGATATTTCAAAGTGTCTTTTTAATTCTGTCACAGAGAAAACTGAGCTTTTTCTTGAGCTCTATGGCAACACTCTGGTACGGCAGCAGTCCTGCGACTATGTAACAAAGATGGCGACAGAGTTCATAAAGTAAGTATCAAGTATCAGGATTTTGACTTTTCTAGTTCTCAAAGATCTAAGATGCTCTCTTTTGATTAATATAGCATATTTCTGTTAATGCATTTCTTTTACATCAATATAATCTTTGAAAGTTTGTCGCTTGAAATGAGTATGTTGGTTTTCTTATGAGTGCAACAATGTAGCAATACAGCATAACAATGGCCATTTTGCCATTGGCGTTATTAACATTTTCTGAGTTTCAATATATGCAATCACAGATTTTCATACCACTACACATTTTTATATAGAAAATGTGACAAATACCATGAAATATGTCAAAAGATTAAACAAAATTTAAAAGAAAATGGTTTGCAAATCATTAAATCCTTGATAAATAATAAATGCCACTTATTTTGGGCAAGCTAAAAATTATGTCAGGCAAGTAAAAATCATTACCTTTTTGCCTGTTGAAGGGCAAGTTAGTTGTGAAACTTATATTGATGCCTGTTCTGTGTGGGTTAGACTGGTTTATTGCTCATAGCTTTTTATTACGTACCTTATCTTTTACAGAATTGTGACAGATTTTGATTATTTGGAGAAGAAGTTACCAGTATTGGACCTCTCTCTGCTCAAGGTAGGCTGGGAATGTTTCTTTTATAAATGTCAAAACTGCTTAAGGAATCCCTTTTGAAATGGATATCAACCATTTTAATGTCATGATTGATAACAATCACCTTAATATAAAAAACAAACAAACAAAAAAGCTATTTCTGAAATTTGGCGTGTGTACTTGTACAATTAGGTATTTTAAGGATTTTATGAACATATATCAACATATTATGGTGAGGTCATAAAAATTGAAAAATAGGAAAGATTTGAAGATTATTTAGTAATGTTGTTTTTTATATGGTTTTTTCATCTCAAATCCGCACATCATCCGTGACCTAATCTTGGTATGAAAAATAGGAAAGATTTGAAGATTATTTAGTAATGTTGTTTTTGATATGGTTTTTTCATCTCAAATCCGCACATCATCCGTGACCTAATCTTGGTATGAAAAATAGGAAAGATTTGAAGATTATTTAGTAATGTTTTTTTTGATATGGTTTTTTCATCTCAAATCCGCACATCATCAGTGACCTAATCTTGGTATGAAAAATAGGAAAGATTTGAAGATTATTTAGTAATGTTGTTTTTGATATGTTTTTCAAATCTGCACATCATCAGTGACCTAATCTTGGTATGAAAAATAGGAAAGATTTGAAGATTATTTAGTAATGTTGTTTTTGATATGTTTTTCAAATCTGCACATCATCAGTGACCTAATCTTGGTATGAAAAATAGGAAAGATTTGAAGATTATTTAGTAATGTTGTTTTTGATATGTTTTTCAAATCTGCACATCATCAGTGACTTAATCTTAGTACAACAGGAACTTTTCATAATTATACTAGTCTTGAGCTGCTAGGTTGTTTACCTCACAGAAAGGTTTCGATCTTCTCTCGATGTGCTTTTAGGTAAATTTCACAAACCAAGGTTTGACATTTCTATATGCTGTTATTCATTTTTCATTTACTGTATTTTTGATTATCTTGTTATCTTTTGTCCCAATCTGTTTCAATAGTGTTGTATCCAAGAAAATATTTCTTTCATGAAGCCTATCTTTACATCGCCATTGTCATATTTTCTATTGTAGTACAAAGAAAGGGACATGTTGGAAGGAATTTTTAAATTTTGGCGCAGCACTGATCCAGCACTATTTGAATCTCACAAATGCTGGTAAGTGAAAATATTAATTTGGAATAAGTTAGGTGCGTTCTTCGGGACATGTATAAGTCATTCACCTCTTCATCAAAATTCCTGTCTATATGTTAAATTTTAATTAGTGTATGGTCTGAGATTTTGGAGAGTGTTGTGTGGATTCTATAAAATTTTTGAAGGTAATGTTTGAAATAAGAAATCCTGGCAAATCTTGACCTTATTATACTTTTTGAACTGAGGAATTTTGAGGACCAAAGCTTATATATCGATTGAAGCTAGTTTGTCTCATTGGTGATTGTTTTCTTTTTTCATACAGGGACTTGCGGTTGCGGTCACATTTAAAAGAGCGCTATGATGCCATTCCCAATGTGTTTGACTGGGACTACAGTATGAAGCTGTGTGAGAGAGGGGTAGGTCTGGGTGATGATTATGATAATTATGGTGATGATAATTAGGGATGAGAATGAGGATGATGGTGATGATAATGAAGATGGCGATGTATTTATAACTATAGGATTAAAATTATAATGATGTCAAAGATAGTGATGATTATGATAATTGTGATAATTATAATTTGGGAATGATAATGATAATGCAATAATGATAATGATAATGATAACATTCATCATTCATTAAAACTGATGATGATGATGGTGATGATGGTGCTAACAATTAATGTGGTAATTATACTTACGGCAATGATGATGATGATGATAGAGAATGATCATGATGATGCTAATGGTGATAATTTTCATAGTTATGGTTCCTTATAAAAGGTTCAAAGCCTAATTTGTTAAAGGATGTTAAAGGATGCAATAGAATATTTTTCTTCCTATTTCAGGCCAGCATTGTGCATTCCACTGAGTACAAGAAGTGGCGCCATAAAGGAGTTGCCTTTGAGATCAGAGAGGGGACATATGACGTCTCCAACAAAACCATAGCATCAGGAATGGTTTTCAAAGTGGTAAGTTTTAATATTAGACCAGCACATTTTACTTAGTGTTGAGATATGAATACTCTTGGAGATGTGCAAAAGTGTCCACATTAGGGCGTGTTCACATCTCAGAGGGATTTCTCTATATGGGGATTCAATGGGGTAGGTAAACTGCCATGACAGGAGTCATTCTTGGAGGTGTTCACATTTTGATGGTTTACTGTATTTACAACAAGGGCAGTATAATGCGGAAGTTCTAAGCCTCCAAGAATTCAAGAGTGTTACTGATAAATAACTCATGGCAGTTGTTTAATATGCTTGCTGACAACCTGTAGTTCACAGAGGAACAGTGTCAGCACTGGTCCAATGGGATACAATGAGCCAAGTAATGCTGTACATGAAGGCTTTAAAATGAAATCTATATGAAAAGCATTACTACTGCAGAGCACCATAAAGGCATGACCATGTTGGTGATATCTATTTGTCCAAAGTAAAGCATCTTATTCATGCTTTTTACAAAAGGAATGTTAATCAAAACTGAACCAAAAAACTTACTTTCCAAAATAAATTGAGAATATTCTTTATTAAATATCATAATATCCAGAGGACACTCATTAACACAATTTCTGGGCATAAATGGGTTAAAATGAGATGTTTTTGGAAAATATCCTACTTGTAACTTTTCCTTACTTTGTAGGATGGAGAGCGCCATGCAAGGAGGGGATACTGGGGAGACATCCTGATCAGTCCTTACATTAGTTACGGAATAGAGTCTGTCAGGAAAGAGTTCTTCAAGAAAGCAAATAAGTCATACATCCACACATCTCAAGACGTGTCAGAATTCAACGTGCTCTCAATGCTGTATGAACTGGTAAACAAAGAGGTGTACACTCCCCCACAGTCCCCAGAGGAGAAAGACAGCTCAGAAACCAACAAGGCAACATTACAAGGTGAGTGTTAGAGAGAGAGAGAGAGAGAGAGAGAGAGAGAGAGAGAGAGAGAGAGAGAGAGAGAGAGAGAGAGAGAGAGAGAGAGAGAGAGAGACAGACAGACAGACAGACAGACAGACAGACAGACAGACAGAGAGAGACAGAGAGAGACAGAGAGAGAGAGAGGGGAAAGAGAGAGAGACCGACAGACAGACTGAGAGACAGACAGAGAGAGAGAGAGAGAGAGAGAGAGAGAGAGAGAGAGAGAGAGAGAGAGAGAGAGAGAGAGAGAGACAGAGAGAGAGACAGAGACAGAGAGAGACAGAGAGAGAGAGAGAGAAAGTTTGGTGATAAATAAAAGGAGGAATAAAGCACTTCTACTCATTCAAAATCAGAAAAGAAGAAAATCATTGAAATTTGCCTTCAGCTAATTTTTCAAACAATAATCTATGATCAGTTGAGAGCATAGGTGTATTTAAGTATCAGTAATCAGTAATTATAACTAAATTGATAATACTGATATAATCAAAAATATGATATACATGTTTCTGGTATGATACTTTGGTGAAATAGTCACATTATTCATTAAAGGCTGTATTTTTATCCTCCTTTATTTGCAGAGATTACTGAGGAGGAGGAAGAGGAGTTTTTGAAAACAAATGAGAATCCTCCTGTGGAGCATAAAGAGACAGAAGACGAGAAATTACAAAAGGAGTACAGTAAGGAGAAATATAAACACTTTCTTTTCCCTGAGAGTTCAGCTTAAAATTGATGTCTGGATGTTGGATCATTGGAAATGATTTGGAAATTGAATATAAATTCATAAAATATTTGAAAACAAGTTTTCATTCTGATATTTTTTAAATGATGTTTTGGATATAGAGATTTGTGTAGAATAGTCTGGCTTTTCTGGGCCCCTACAAGCATGGACAGGTCTATGCAATCATGCTCAGTGTAATGTTTTGATATTGATACTCTGATATCAATGATGACAACCTGGAGATAACCCATAACATTGAGTGCTTTGGTACATTTAAAAGTGATGCATCGTATTCGAAACTATAGAAAGGAATTTGGAATTTCAATTTTCGTCACTTTTTCTGCCATATTGGGCAAAGCCATGACTGGCCAGTTGTAAATGGTGGAGGAAACCGAAGCCCCTGGCGAAAACCACTGCCCATCCCCAAATCACTGGCAACTTTCTCACATGCCACGTGTGGGGTTCGATATAGAAAGGAGACTTGTTGATTGGTTTTGTTGAGTATTACTCTTTTGATTTTATTCCATATTGATCACTGCTTGGACTTATGGATTATGAACACTTCAAAATAAGAGCGATTGCTAAATATTGCGTTCTTTTTCTGTTTGTTTCAGCGCCTCTTTCCTTGGAAGATGTCAAAGTTCATTTCCTCCCTCTCAACTCAGCCACAGAAATCAACAAGAAGAGCAAATACCAGAAATTCTTCCACACAGTCTACTTCTCAAACAGGTATGTTGGAACTCGAAATAACATAAGCTACAAATCAATACTTTTATCAATATACTAAGGACAAATGATGTATTCCTGATGCAATTCTTTTCTTTTTGCTTGTGTGAGTTATGGCATGCCAAAATGATATTAATTTGACTCACATTAAAATATTGCACCATATTTTGAAAGTTGCGTGATATATTTTACCAAGTTGCATGATATTTTGTGAAGTTGAGTCAATATCATTTTGGTATGTCATAATAAATGAGTGAAACAAGAGGATACTTGAATACTATTGATATTAATCTGAAAATCAACAATCTTTGTAACATTGTAACTGCAATTTATGGATAAATACAGCAAAACAAGAAACTTTGCTGTGCACAAAATGTACAGATATGCACAATTTTAGAATTAGCTGTATTAGCAGCCTATTTGTGATTTTCATGAAATGGAATCATGCCTGGCATCAATTTTTTCCAGTGTATGATTTTGCAAGATTGTACCATTTATTAAAATCAAAAGTGAAATAAGAATTAAAATTAAACTTTTGGTATAATTACCTGTTTACAGGTAAAGATTAATGCAACAGATTTTTCCTTTGAAATAAAAACACAGGCTCCTGTTTGCTATGTTTTAGTGATATTTGTTTTATCTGGAACCTCTTTGCTTCATTAAAGCCACAATATAAGAACCCACTGAGGTAACAAAGAAATCTCACAGATTATACTTTAATCAATGTTTGTATTTCATGTTTTTCTGTTTAATTCGCTGTATATATTATTGTATATATTACCAGAATACTTTACAAGTACAGTCAAACCTCTAGTAAGCGACCGCTCAAGGGAAACGTCAAAAGTGGTCTTTTAAAGAGGTGGTCTCTTAAGAAGGGGTTGAGGGTCTGAGCGAGGTTATGAAAAAACAACGAATTTCCAACAATCACCTGGAATTATTGAGATTGTTATGTTTAGCTGCGTTTGTTGAAATTTCTATATTAAAATCTTAAGAATAAACAATTCAGAAAAATAAAAGTTGAACTATATCATTAATTGAGGGCCCTCAGAAACGATAACTTTCTATTTTTTACCGATTATTTCATTATTTTATTGTGCCCTTTCCAATATACAAGACGTCTAGGCATTCAAGTGGCCGTTAAATGAAGGACCATTCACTCGTAGGGATAAGATTTCATGGTCGTTGGTCGCGTCAAGCAAGTGGTCGCTTAATCAAGGTTAAATATAGAGGGAATAGTCTTGGGGGGATTTGAAACGGTCGTTCAAGGCAAGTGGTCGTTTAAGAGAAGTGGTCGTTGAGGCAAGTTTGACTGTATGTATTTTTCTACAATGAGAAATGTCAACCACCTTAGAGAGAACAACTGTGTAACTGCTATATTGAAAAGAGTCATGTTACTGTGTATTGTACTGCTGTAGCTATCCCAGTTAGTACGCACCTAAGTGTACTGTTTGCGATACTTGTCCTAGTTTATAGAGGGCAGTGTCAACAGCTTGTAAAATGCATATGAACCCCATTTATAACACTTTGAACATTAAAGGTGAAAATCAATTTATTTTTGAAAATGATTATAATAACCCATTTGCATTTGAAGCAAACATAATATCAGTCAAAGGATACTGTGTAGAATACTGGTCCAAGTTCCCACTTTTTGAACATTATAGGTGAAAAATTGCTATAAATGATGTCAATCAATAAAAAAAGATAATAATAGCCCATTTATATTTGAGGTACACATATCAAACAAATAAAGGACTATCTTGGTATTAAGCAATATTTTCAGAAGTTATGACCAAAAGTTGTTGCTCATTTAGAATTTAACCCTTGCATGTTGCATGCTGGTGGCTAATTTGGTTAATAAAAAATGATGCAAAAAAGAATGACGGAACCCCTGGCAAATGGGTACTTATGAGATAGGACTCAGCAAGGGCTTTCAAATGAATACCAACATGACAGGGTTTGAAAGGTTTTCAAAATTCTGCATTCTAGTGCCTTTGATGAAAGTAGCCTCAGCATCGAAAGGGTTAACTTTATCACTCCATTAGTTATTTTTGACATCACACTATTTGAGGAGTTATGTTCGTGGTCAATTTTCAGACCATGTGTGCAGTTTTTATGCAGAATGGTTGCATTTATGCCCGGCTATGGTGATTTATCCTATAAGCCTTACACTCCCCCATCAGTTATATTGATTTTGCTTATCAGAATCAATATCCTCTGTTCTGATGGTCTAGTCTATTGAAAATGTCACAGAATACCCAGTATATTGATTTATGTGATCAATTTAAGGACTGAATCTATGAATGTATACATTTCTAATGTCAGAAACCTGGGGTCATGTACGCATGAATAGACTTTATTGATTTAAAATCGGAGAATGTGTCCCGGCAGAGTACATGTTTTCACTGTGGCTGAATTCTAAGTGAATTATTTAGTTATTGGATTTTGAGGTATATAGTTTCTAGTATATTGTCAATTAAACCTTTCTTGCTCAGCATATAGTTCCTAGTATATTGTCAATTAAACTTTTATTGCTCAAAATTGTTTTTTAAAAATATCTCCTGGGTTGACATGTACTGGACTGGTTGGACAAGTTTTATCCTGGGACCTAGCATTTTTTCAAATATTTTGGCTGCAGGAAGTATGATGAAAATCATATAGATAAATCTTTATTCATATTGTACCATTCAGTGCAGTTGCTCTAGGTAGACAGGTGAGATTTATACCTGGAAAAACAGCCAGCTGTTACCATAGCAATAGACCTGGCATCCTCGTCATATTGCAACACAGTTTATATAGTGCTTCTTTCAACAGGTTTCTAATATTATAAGGCTTCTATAATTAAGTAGCTTTGCCCCTACAACATACCAGTCTTGTATGACGCAGGTTTGCATGTTCACCACTTAGTAAGGAGCTCAACTTGACAGGTGTCATTTTTATCTATTATAGTTTTGAAAATATGTAATGGATATTGTCCACTCTTTTCTAATATGTTAAATTTGAGCCATGATTTGTGTTTTTAGAATGCTATGTTGTTTTTGTTTCAGTATGGTGCACCATTTCAAGCCTGAGCTGGAGCCAATACTCGCTGACTCTGCTTCTGTTATCCTCGAAACAGCCAAGTAAGTCAACTCTAAAAGACTACACACAGGGAGTGGAAAGCGAATAGTCCAATATGTTTTGATTTCAATTTCTATTATATACTTTGCAATGATTCTTATGTTTTTCACTGACTTGTTATCAGAAAGTTGATAAATTTGAAAGTCCCTAAATGGCGGCTGCAATTCAACAACTTCATTTTCTTTTCAATCATTGTGGCACAAAACAACAAAAAAATTCTTCACTAAAGCTAATTTATTGCCATTTGATTGTTTGTATTGGCCATATTTGGTGTAATGGTCACCGACAGTAGATTGATGGTTGCCAATATTTTCCAAAAATTCTTTTGTTTGCTGAAAACTTAATTAATTTAAAAAGCTAATACAATTTTGAAACATGCATGCCAAAAAATTATCACATAAAAGAAGGAAAGATTATACTTTTCAATGTATTTTTGTTTGAATTACAGATTTATGCTTGATTTGAGAAGTGAGCACATTCAGGAGTTTGGCAAGAAGATAGTTGGCATGGCCAAAGCTGTGGGCTGCAAGGTAAGACAAAGATTAACCCATTCGCACCTGGAGTAAAGTCACGGTCTCATGCAAATGGAATTATCTTGAGTCTGAAGCACTGTTTTGAGTAATAATTTGGTACAAGGAGCTGTCCCTTTTAAAAATCCTTCTGCAGACATTTTCATATATCTCTCTATTTAAAGATTAATGTTCAAAGTTGTCAGACCATGTGTGAATTTTAGATGCATTTGACTTTGCTACTTAGCGGGTAAAAAGAATATGTTTAATGGACATTTATTTTTTATCATTGTAACAATTATTAATTGTAAAAATATAAAATATAAATAAAAGGATTTTGTGTAAATTCCTGTAACCTTCACAAGTGATCTTATATAAGCTGATTTCCATTTCAGGAGACGGTGAAGTGTAACCCAGAACAGGACGCTTTCGCTAGATTCTCATTTTCAAGAAGTGCTTCTTGAATGGAGAACAGCGCAGGCCATGAAAAACTGGAATCACTTTGGAACAGGAATAATATGGCACACCAACTATCTGGAGAGGGTAGGAGTTAACTTAAGGTTAAACCCTCAGACATTAAGTGAACAAAAACATGCACAGCAATAAATATATATATACATGTATATATATATATATATATATATATATATATATATATATATACATATATATATATATATATATATATATATATATATATATGTATATATATATATATATATATATATATATATATATATGTATATATATATATATATATATATATATATATATATATATATATATATATATATATATATGTATATATATATATATATATATATATATATATATATATATATATATATATATATATATCATGATGGATCATTTGATGCTATTTTTTCAATTGTTCATTTGCAATAGCAAATATTATTGATTTCTAGTTTATCACTATTAATTGATTTAAGTGGTGCATTCTTTTATCTGACCATTACTGCTAAGCAGGCGGGGTTACATGTACACAGTGATCTGTTGCTAGTGCCACCAAGTCTGTGTTTTTTTGTACACCATTTTAACACTTGAACAACTGGAACATACATATTATATGTCACCTTTGGAAATATCTAGAACTTTAATAAGCAAAATTTCAAGAATGTTGAGGGTACTGTTAATTCAAACACTTAAAATTTCTTGTCAAAAAGCAAAATTTCAAGTGATATTTGATGGAATGTTTTAGGTCCAATTGATTTGGACAATTCTACAAATATTTGTTTTTTGTATTTCATTTCAACTATATTGCTGAGTTATATTCAAAGATGTCAGACCATGTGTAGATTCCAGATGCTAAGGGTTAAACCATGCTGAATATCACCAGACATTTGGGATTTCTTTTGAATATTCAGTTTTAAGTTTTCTGAGGAATTGTAATGGAATAAAAGCTTGGTATGTGAGTGACTGAGTGTTGATATCATGCTTTTAATATTACATTGTTAAGAAAGAAATAAAATATTCAAGAAAAACATCTCAAAAACATTTATTTTTATAGTTTATTTTCTATAACAATATTCCTTACATAAATAAGACAAATCACAGGTATGCAACAAGCGTCTCTTTCAGCAAATCTACCATCTACTTATGATATGATGAAATGAGATCCAATGAATTGGCGCAGTAATGTACAATGGAACCTACTTGATTGAGCATATCATTACATCAAGCACTTTCTCCTCCCAGCAGCCACCTGCCCACAAGAAAAGCATAGGCACATTAAGCCTTATACTGTTGGTGGCTAATTTGGCCATTACAAAATGATGCAAAACACCTAAAAATGACTGAAACCCTGGCATATGGGTACTCATCTGAGAGTACTCAGCGAGAGTTATCCAATGAATACCAACATGACAGGGTTTTGATGGTTTTCAAAAATCTGCACATGCTTGTGTTTTGGAAAAAATTAGCCTCAGCATTGGGAGGGTTAATATAAGCACTAATCATTCCCTTGCGAGTGCTCAGTCTACATCACAAATGTCGATCACCGGATACGCAACTAGCAGATCTCGCTCAACAGCCTCGGCATGTCTCCTAGCCCAGGTGTTGACGAGTACCACTCAAAAGGTGCATTTTGCGCATGTGTGTGAGCAACTTCCTCTTTATTGTTAACATCATGTTCCATTCTACAGTGAAACCTCTAATTGTTAACACCTTCCAATGTGAACACAATTTCCCAGTCCCATTTATATCTTTTACGTTATAAAAAGATATCTGAAATGTGAACACCCCCTAACATGAATGCTTTTGCCCTAAGCTCAAGGTGTTCACATCCCTGAGGTTTCACTATATATCATAATATACTACAGACGAAAAACTGATTTTGTTCTAGTTTACCAAAATCTTCATATTGATTTTTTCATATTTATATTTTTTGTCGATTCAGTCAAGTGAAAATTTGATTGGTTATAATTGAATCAAATATACATCCACATCAGGAGTACCCACTCTGAGGAATTGGAATGGAACTCATCGAAAAGAGAAATACGAGAAAATATTTGTCCAGGATTTTTAAAATTTCACTGGAACAGCAATTGTCAGTCAAATACTTTTAAAAGATATTGCTTGTTATCAGAATATTTTCATGTGTGTTGAATTAAGTGTATGCTCCAGATGTAAATGGGTGAAGTGGTAGCCATGAAAAAATCTGAAAAAAATTGTGCACCCTTCACTTTCCATTCTGCAAAAATCTATGTAAGATTTCAACAAAACATATAGCAAAAGGGTATTTCTTTGCCTGGTTGTAGTAAAATTTTCCATCTGGTGAGGCCTTGAGTATGTCCAAGATGTGAATGGGTCAGGATATCATGCTACAGTGCCAACATTTAATTCCTGCACTAAATGTGTGGGCAGCCCGGGCATAATATGCACCTCTGATTGCCACCCATTTTCTTGGGCATGGATGGATGGATGACCTCACAACTGAACGTAGATTTGATTCACAAGCTATTAGCCTATATGTGGGTCATTGATGTGCTTGAATTATTTTTTATGACATATTATCCATTGGTGTTTCCACAACCAGGCACTGGCAGACGTCCAGTTGACTGGTGCAGGAATTAAATGTCCGTACTGTATCATCAACATCTACATCATGCAGTAGATAGGAGATCTTTGTGTCGAGAAATGTCATTCTGTTTAGCAATGAAAGGGTCCTGAGTTTCCGTTGATTCGTCATGATGCCGTTTACAATGGCTGTTCCGCCGGTTATTCATGTGGATAAGTATATGGGCCATGCCCATTGAAAGTACTGCTGAAGCACCGAGACACAACAGAACACGCTGCAACCAAATCGGCCCCGCCCGCTCAAACAGATACCCAACCAGAGGAGGGAAAGCCATTCCTAAACAGCCGGATACAACAATGCTACTCATGATCCTGCCCGTCACATGTATTTGTTGTTCCACCCAAGTTATCGCACTGGGAAACATCGAGGATAATCCACCTCCAAGGAGAATGGCACATATCCACGGTACCACCCAATGTGCATCAATAGCGACATTTGACAACACAACAGACACCCCTAGGAGTAAAAAATCCACAATGAGTATTTTTGATGGCTGTATGAATTTTGCTGTTGGTATCGCCACTAATCGTCCTAAAGCGAGAGCACCGAAAAAAGCGGAAGTCAGCAGCGCCCCCTTTGCCGAGCTCCACTGGAGGTAGGAAACAACGAACGTTGTAAGGAGACCGCTGTAGCATTGGTTGATAGCACACTGGAAGACGGTGAAAGACATAACGATACCTATAAATGTATAGTAAACCCTGCAGGGGAGATGTGGTTTTTCCTCTAGATTTGCCAACGACATGAATGATGCGCCAAAGTTATATCCTAGGGCTTCGAGTTCTGACTCCTTTTTCTGCATCTTGGGGGATACGAAGAATAGGACGAAGAACGGAAGCGCTGTAATGAGTTTGATGCCACCGATGATACCATAAGCAACGTGTACCATCCCACCTGTACTGAAATAGTTGTCATGGTTACTGTTGACCACGCCCACCTGTGAGACAAATCCACTTCCATTGTACTGATTGACATCACCTATCTGCATAGTAGGACTAGTGTATCCTATACCATTGTAGTTGCGGTATATTTGATCCAATGAGGAGTTGAGTGTATTCTGGGTGGGGTTGATATCCATACCACTGCTATAGTTACTATACAGGGTGTTGATAATGGAGTTAACAGCATCCAGGGTATCTTTATACCCCGTTATATTGGGCTCCACCTGATGGTCGCTGGAGTTAGTTAATGAACCCAATACATCTGTATCCTTTGGCAAGTGTAGCACCATGCTGTTGTTGCTGGGAAGTGACTCCAAGGTTGTGGAGAGGGTTTTAAGGAGAAATGGCTCGCAGACGAGGGGTCCTAGGAAAGAGCCGACTGCCACGCTGAAGTGCAGAGCCTGTATGTACGGGCCGACCTCCGACCCCCAGATATGAAGCACCATCGCATTGCACACTGGAATATGAACAAAAAAGTATATGATAATTTTTCAGACATGAATATATATATACATATATATATATATATATATATATATATATATATATATATATATATATATATATATATATATATATGTATATATATATATATATATATATATATATATATATATATATATATATATATATATATATATGTGTGTGTGTGTGTGTGTGTCAAGTTATGAAACAGCATTCATTCCAATAGTATTGAAATAGTTGTTATCAGTCTTGTTGCTGTGATCATCCATCCTGCATATCAACACTCACCTACAAATCTGTTTATGTTTTAAACACAGAGTAAATTTAGAATGCGAAAAAGGTAAAAGGAAAAAAAATAAGTATATATTGACTTTATAACCAGACCTTACCGGCCTAACAGAGAGGCTATTTGTATGGAAGTATTTGGGAGAGGAATACCAATGGAAACACAGCCAGCGGCTTTTCTTCTAAATGTATTCAAAATCATGCTCTACTACCACTCAAACCATGGCATCCAGAATAAAGTAGTGTTGAGTATGGTCACTGTTTATTAGCAATTAGTTGTTCCAACATTCCTGGGTGAATCCAAGACTGCATGGAATGCATTTTTAACAGCAGTTACTGTTAAAACAGGAATCTTTATATTCTCGCATCAAGCTAAGACTCCTGAAAAGGCATTGATGATAGCAATCACAAGAAAATTGGTAGCTTTGACAATCATTTGTGATAGCGGTAACTGTTAACCTAGGAAATAGTGGTCCCTACAGTGCCAACATTTAAACCCTGCACTAAATGCATGGGCAGACTGGGAAGAATACTCAACTGTACCCCCGATTGCCACCCAGTTTCCTGTGCAAGGCTGTGTGGATGACCTCACAACTGAACGTAGCACTGTTTCGCAAGCTACGTGGTCATTGATGTGCTTGGCTTATTTTCCTACAATATTATCCATGGGTTTTTAAACAACCAGGCACTGGCAGACGTCCAGTCGACTGGTGCAGGAATTAAATCTCTGTACTGTACATTATTACCTAAATCTAAGACTCCGAAGAAAGCATTTGTAAAAGCGGTTACTGTTAACATAGGAAATAGTGGTCCGAACATGCTTACCTGAATCTAAGACTCCAAAGAAAGCATTTGTGATAGCGGTCACTGTTAATAAAGAGGCGAAAGGAGTAGACCAGGGAATCAGCGCTGTTCCTATGGCGGAGAAGGCACAGTTGATGCCCAGAACAAGATGCTTGTTGTACCGGTCAAAAAGCACACCTCCACAGAATGAACCTGCATAAATGTCAAAGACAAAGCGATCAGCAACAGGCAAATTTTCCTCATGATTTCATAAATGATGATTTGCACTTAACAAAAATATCAGACTATTTAGGCATGCAATTTAATCATTACGAAAGGAATGATTGAATTGCATATCTAGAATAAAATATGAAGAGTAACTATATGGATGGATAAACACTGATTACCATAACTATACTGTATATATCTGATATCATGGTGGCTATAAGGGGGATGGGTAGATCGTAGCTTAGCAACTAGACGAATAAAAAAAAACACTAATCATCCTTGGCTGGTACTCACTGTAACTATACTGTGATATATACTAATATATCATGGTAGCTACAATGGTGAGATCGTGCTGCAGCACCATTTACCCACGATACTCTTCAGGGGCAGGAAGTTTCCCTGCTTACTACGGCCAGTATTGGCAGAGTGTTTTCTTGCTACCATTTGCACCTGCCGTTCCGCCGCATTGCACTACGTATATTTTATTCTCTGAACAAATATACAAGTAAATTTCTGTTGACCCGTTTGCACCCACTACCCCGTGAATTCAGATGAACCCAGTCGCCCAGTCATATATACAATGTAGAGCATCCACGTGGTCTAACACATACCAAGATAAAACAGGAAATGGTAAAACCATAGTGATTGTTTACCTTTTCGTTAAGGAATCTTGGCAACAGAACTCTTTTGAGAAATATTTTCATGTGTGTATAGATTGTTTTTGTTGGGTTAAACGATAATTATCAAAACAGCTTTTAACTGTACCAGAGTTGGCTGCCTTCCACCAATCACAATTCTCAAAAATTGGGGTATATGGCATAGCCCACACTTTTTTCTGTCGATGTTGCCTAAGAAAACAAGGCGTTACCCAAGACAGAGAGATACATCTACGTCTACTACTCCCAGCCCAAGATAACCGAGCAAGAGTGCTCAGACAAGCTAGTCTCGGCCTGTGATCGGTGGAAGGCAATCAATTGTGGTACAAGCCACATAGACTCCTCCGAAGCTGAGGTGTATGTGATACCCCTGGTGTTACCCGGCTCCGCCTCGTAACACCTCGGGTATATCAAATACTCTACATCTTCCTTGGGGTCTGTCTATCGCACATAAGACAATTTGAAGGAATGAATCTTTATTGACTGTATACTTGTATACAAAATAGTTTCATCACATTCAAAGAAAGGAAAGCAATGAACTAAAGAACGTAATGTAACAATTACAAAGTTTTACAATAAGCCGAGCATGCACTATTAACTTTTACATATTGATAGTCTTGCTCACTAATACAAAATAGGTCATCTTGACCCAAAAAGAAAAATAAGGTAAATGCCTCCATTGACTTACAGTAGCTCTCGTGCCAAAGCGCTATAACTCCTATTGAGGAGTCATATTCCAAGCTGTTAGACCATGCGTTTACTTCAAATGTACATTGGTTAAAATTGGTAGCAGTGTCTGCAAATATACTTTCTGCTAAAAGCTTTAATACTGTCCATTAGGCTCACCTATAAGGTATCCTACTGCACTGCCAGCAAACAGCCATGAGCTCGTCTCCACGGAGATGCCTAGCAACGCTTGCAGATCAGGCAACGTTGGCCCAGTTATAAAACCTAATCCCTAAAATAATAGAAAAAAATAGAAATATGACTTTAGAGAATTGTGTCCTGGGTTGAATCAATTGAGCAAACTTGGCATTTGTGTTTTAGTAATATATTTTTAGAAAAAATATGTCAATGTATTTTTTTGTTGTTTTTTTGGTAAACCACAAAAGAAATACATTGCATTATTAAAGAGAAACAAACACATATTGAAACACACTTTCATTTGTTATTGTTTATTGAAATATATATGGCCTCTTCAGTAAAGTATGTTGGCCTTTTAATTATGGTAAAAATCTTGCGATGTTTAGTTGCAATATTCTCAACATTTCCATGCTTCTATTTCAATAACAAAAGGATTTTAGGAAATCAAAGAGCAATTGTGATACTTCACAATTTGTTTAAGTTTAAGTATAATCACATTTGGAAATATATCCAGTGTTTTAATACTATAGAACAATCACCGCTGCCAACGGACCCTGCCAACTGAGTTATCAGTTTAATTCATCCACAATTGGGGATTCCTCTAAAATTATTGTCTGGACCTATGACACTTTTGACAAAAATCTGAGAATTAAGAATACTTTTGCCAAGTACTTGTGTTTGAAAAGGAGTCGTTGTAGTGTTCTGAAGAATATTTCTCTTAGCAATTTTCCGAACTTTGCTTTCATTTCAAAATGATTTTATACCAAAATGATCAGGCTGCTGTTGGCTACTGCGTATGTTTATGGATTGACGTTAATTATTTAAGATCCAGTCTGTGTCTTCCTTGGATCAACAAGCTGTTCAGCATGAATTTATTACTCTTATAAAACATTTAACACGAGTCATGCAGCTGATACAGGTAATAATGTATTCAGGGTACACACAAAGAAACATATGAATACCTGCGTCTAATATCAATTGTTTTCTTTCAGAAATAAAGAAAACATTTTTTTAAGATAACTCAAACCTTAACTTTGATATCAAAAACAAATATCATTTTGAAAATTGTCTTTTTAAGTAAATATACATTTTAAAACGTTTATATATTTTAATATATGAATATTACGAGTATTTTTTTCTGAGGGGGGTGGGGAGGATTCAGTGTTTTTTTCTCAGGCTTCCTCCAACATAGTCTATACTGGCTAGACACAATTTAGAACCAATATTTAGATTGATAGAAGTGGCAATAGATAAGGTTTATTCTATTGCATAGCGGTCATGGGGGGTCGAAATCAAAGTGTTTCCTTAATCGCATTATAATCTACATGATTACTAATCAACTCAAATGGTGAGCAGCTTGATTAAGACTTAGTGATAAACTAAACCTTAAACTAGAAGTAACTTAAAAACATTTATTAAATTCAGCAAAATTAGATTTTTTCGTCCCAGATATGACCTACAAAAACATTGTTAAGATGTACGTGCGTTTTAAGATAATCAAACAAAGGCAAAAGGTGAAAACTGCGATTTTGAATATTTGTGCCCTTGGCAATTATATCGAAATGATTCACGAATCGCTAATACCCTCATATCGATAAAGGAGGTGAAGATGCACAAGAACTGTCCCTTCATCAGTTGATTGAATCAATTTCCATGTTTCCTCTTTCTTCATTTTACTATTTATCCCCAAAAATGGCTTTTGATAATTACCCTAACCTCGGTTTCTCTAGCATATATTACTTAGAGTTCAAGTGTCAATAATTATCTTATCGAGTAGCCAAATTATACTTTACTACTAAGACATATTCTGCCTCGAACAAACATACGGATTATATTGTAAATAAACCTGAAAAACACCATAAATTGTAGATTTAGTTGTAAAATGGACTTGAATAACGTCAAACTTGAGGAGTAGAAAAGAGCCTGAGGAAGTCCAATCGAAGCAGAGCTATCGAAGAACTGCAATAATGAAGAAGGTTTAGGCGTCCATAACCCATACCTCATCGTTTGGTGCTTTTGAAACCTAAATTCAAACTCACTGTTGCTTCGCTTCCTCCATTCTTACAATGGCTACCCGAGTCAACCCCTTCAAGAAATAAACAATGTATCATGCTCGCGTACATTTTAAAAACTAGAAGATGCATCATTTTGGCAATATACATATATATATATATATATATATATATATATATATATATATATATATATATATATATATATATATATATATATATATATATATATATACTGTAGAACACGAAATTCACGCGTGTCCCATGTATAGCGAATTTCAGAGTTTTGCGTCATAGCGTATCTTTATATTAGCGTCTCTGTACCGTAAAAGCCGCCGCTGACAGCGCCATCTGTCGCAAAAAAAGACGAACTAATTTAAGCAGAGATTACATCATTTGGCGGACGTGACTTCCGTCCATATGATGCTGAAATGTCGGGCAGATGCTGTGTTTCCATTCTGGCGGGCATAGTCGGCGATTTGAGCCGGTGCTCAGCTGAATAACTATTGTTGCCCGATCTCTTTCGTTTTCTTGACGCTGACCCTGACTGTTTTAAAGTTTCAGAAACTGAGCGGTCTGCACTGGCAATAACTGGGGACAATTCATATCTCTCCTTGGTAGACTTAGCTCCTTTCAGCCAGGCAAGCATTGTGTTAAAAGTGTTTAAAATCTAGCTTTAAATGATGTTAGAAGTTACAGTATTTAAAAGTCACAGTCCAGGTTGACAGAAGCCACACTTGACACTACTGTGCTCTTGATCTAATGCTGCCAGAGTGAAGCAACCTAAATTTAGCATTTGTTTGTGAGTAAACAGGGCCGCCAGAACAATAGCTGGGCACCTATCCTTCTGGTTTCTATGTGCAACACTCACTCAGTATTCTGGCTTCTGTCAACCTGGACTGTGACTTTTAAATACTAGTACTGTAACTTTTAACATCATTTAATGCTAGGTTATAAACATATTTATCAAAATGCTTGCCTGGCTGAAAGGAGCTAAGCCTAGACCAAGGACTACTCAGCTGAGCAACAGACTATGCCCGCCAGAATGGAAAAAAAATCTATCAACAAAATTGACGTCAGCGCCACCAGTGGCTAAAAAAAAGACAAACTACAGCGTTTTTATATATAGCGAAGCGGCACCAGACGCTAAGTACGCTATATATAAACACACGCGGAAATTTCGTGTTCTACAGTATATATATATATATATATATATATATATATATATATATATATATATATATATATATACATACATATATATATATATATACATATATATAAATACTGTAGAACACACATATGACGCGTGTCCCAAATATAGCGAATTGGGGAGTTTTCGCATCATAGCGTATATCAATGTTAGCGGCGGTAGCCGTCGCTGACAGCGCCAGTACAGTAAGAAAAAAGTACAGCGTTTTTATATATAGCGAAGCGGAACCACACGCTATGTACGCTATATATAAACAGACGCGTAAATTGTGTCTTCTACAGTATATATATATATATAAACATATATATATACACATGTATATATATATATATATATATATATATATATATATATATATATATATATTTATATATGTATATATATATATATATATATATATATATATATATATATATATATATATATATATATATATATATATATATATATATATATATATATATATATATATATATATATATATATATATAGACAACACAGGCGTTGCGTGCTTAACGAACTAGACCGCCGATACAGGTAGGCAGCCACCTTGGTGGTAGTTCTGTCATTCCTCTGCATAACTACATTCGGTTAGCCTACGGAATAAAACACGTGTTTCGGCCGGACATGATGCAATTGAACTAGTTTGGCTCAAAGGTAGAGTGGTTCAAGGGTAAGAAATGTGTGTTATCGTTTCGTATAATTCTTACTGTGGTTAGCTAGTATTTTACATACTGAGGAAACATGGAAGAAACATGGAAATTCATTATTACAACTATATGGCAAATCGGACCTAGAATATTTTGCTCATTGCTTAACAGCAGTTATTTGAACTTCAACACAGATTTCACATAACTGTTGAATGCAATCTTGTGCTATTGTTTAATTATATTTAGATTGCGGAACAGTGAAACATGGAGATGTTTAACCAAGGTGTTGAGATACTAGCCTTCCTTTATAGGAGTCTTTATAATTTGGTGGAAGATGTCACAGACGTCTTTAAATCTATCATACATTTTGGAAAAATTTGATTTGCAATCAGAGAATAACAGCTACTCAAGAGTCTAGGACTCGGTCATTGTGAATCTAAGTCAAACAAGCTACTGAGTGAACACCTTAATTCAGGGCAATGAGATAGGCGCAGTGGCTCTGGCTAAAAGGTATATATTTCACTGCTCTAAAGCTCATTTAAGATGTTTAGGTATGCAAAGCTATTTGACTTTGAACCAAGAGTGGCCGAGGGTGATCAGGTGGATCGTCCCTCATGGGATCACTGAAAGAAAAGGGACGGCATCCTGTTCGTAAGGTTTATCACTTTCATATATGCCAACATGTATTAGAGCCTATATAGGGCCCCTGTAAGTGACTAATAAATTCAATTCATGTTTTTGCATTTTACGCAAATACTTTGGTTTATTTTCAAAAAGGTCAATGCCAAAGAGCATTCATGCAAACTTCAAAGGTAGGCGTAGAAACAAATGTCTCTTATGTAAATATGTCAATAAAAAGTATTTAGACCACGGATTTAGACTATTAAAGTATTCACTTACCAAGCTGATATATGCAGCATACACACACGCTGTTTGAATAATTTTAAACCTGTATTTGCGTGATGACCTTGAAGAATCGTCTTTCTCTTCGCCCTTTGTCTCCGAGTAGTCATCCATAGTGGGACCTAGTGAGGACAATGTATGTACATCAATAAGTATCAATTTGATAGTTTAGATATCTCTTCTGTTTCAGTAATATATTGTCATGAATATTGAGTATTTCCTAACTGTTGCTATCACAGCATCGATACTGGACCTTATGACGTTCATACTATCCTTATCTGCTTTATTTACAAATAGATTTAGAATCTACAAACAGAGGAGTGCTACTAAATACGGAATTCGGACCAACTGACCTCCACATGGTATCATCAGGGTTGTCTCCGCGTTGGACTTTACTATATGTACATAGGATTCTAGTTAAACAAGCAAGTTGGTGATTTTCTAAGTGCTGCTTTGTAGTTTTATTTGATGAGAATAAAAAGTTCAACTGAAAAATCGGGATATGCTGTGATATCTGATATGTACGATTTCGGATCCAAATGCAAATAAGAATTTCGTATGACACATCCATATTTCTTAATTCCTTGCCAAAATAAACATTAATGTGTTTGCTGAAGAAGAAGGGGGCTAAAAAAACGAAAAAAAAATATGATTACACACATGGTCACTCCCTACGAGGTATTGGTTTCGCATTGAATGCTTGCTGGTGAACTCTGATTCCGGGTGAGTGAGTAGTCCGTAGGCGGTTTGTGTATAGTTTCTCGAGAGCTACATCTGAGAAATTAAATGGCAAACAGCCTAATCATTTGTAGGACTTGAAAGTATGGCCGTGTCAGTATGATTTACCATGTAAGTACAACACGGTCAATATATATATATATATATATATATATATATATATATATATATATATATATATATATATATATATATATATATATATATATATATATATATATATATATATATATATATATATATATATATATATAATCTTCCAAGATTCCCATCTTTACATTCCAAAATAACATCACTATAAATTTATGTCGGGACGGGTTACTTCTGAAAACACCACAACAATATTTGTTACACATATGATGCAAAGTATGGCTACCAACTCGCAATCGGATTAAGAGTCAATGTGAGAGCCATAAAATGTAAAGATAGGAGATCATAGAAATGCATCAGACGTTTTTACTGTTTCTCTATCTAAATGTCTTTCTATAAACTATGCAAGATACTTCATGCTGTTTCTTTATTTCACTGCAAAAAACTGCCCTGCAATTAACATGACAGGAAAAGGCCATATTTGCCCGTTTAAAATATTCAAAGTTTGGTACAAACCTACAAAGAGGGTGGAGGTGATGTACACGATCTTAACCCTGCTGGTGGCTAATTTTGCCAAAACAAAATGATGCAAAAAACTTTTTTTTAAATGACTGAAACCCTGGCACATGGGTTCTTAACTGAGTGCTCAGCGAGAGCTATCCAATGAGTATCAAGAAAGTTTTCAAATATCTTTGCGTCCTAGTGCTTTGGACAAAAGTGGCGTAAGACATTCAGAGGGTTACATCATCCCTCTGATCAAATATATGAGAAGTGGACTGCAGGTCGGACCGTCTTGGTAATCAATAGCGCATGAACTCAATGCATTGCGGTACGGTTCGCGTATCATCGTCGATGATCTACAGCTATCAAAATAGCGAGGACATTGCATAACACTGACTAGCGGTGCGTGCTTGCCTACGATTTGTGCACTCAGCGGAAGAGCTGATCTATACGGAAGTGGTCAGATATGCACACACCTTTGTTTGCTTATCCCAGGGCTAGACCAGCTCTTTGTTTTATATGGGATGGGAGGGGTTGAGGGGTTTGTGGAAATGTTTGTTTGTTTGTTTCTATGTATGAATGAATGTATGTATGTATGTATGTATGTATGCATATATGTATGTATGTCTGTATGTGTGTATGCATTCATTCATGCACGTATGTATGTATGTATGTATGTATGTATGTATGTATGTATGAATGTGTGTATGTATGAATGTAGGTACATGTAGGAATAACCACACTACTGTTTGTTTATGCCAAGACCCTTTATTTTAGATGGGATGGAAGGGTTGAGGGGTAAATGAAAATGTTTGTTTGCTTGTTGTTGTACGTATGTGTGTGTACGTACGTATGTATATATGTAT
The DNA here is from genome assembly GCA_963942565.1 of Maea johnstoni. Lineage (NCBI taxonomy): Eukaryota > Metazoa > Annelida > Polychaeta > Spionida > Magelonidae > Maea > Maea johnstoni. The sequence goes on from OZ012693.1 coordinate 3,281,555, forward strand.
GTACGTATGTTTTTATGCATTCATGCATGCATGTATATATATGAGGTATCTCAAGATGTAGGTATGCATTTATACAGACTCAAACGCACTCCAAAATAGATGCATGGGACGCTTCTGGGGGAGAACTGCAGGAGAATGCATCATGTTACAAGCCGGTGGTCGTTAAAAGTCGTTAAAATGCAATAAAAGTACTGGCCTTTGGGCTGGGGTGTTGGCTATTTTTATACGTTAAAAGAATTTGGTTGTGTATATTGGCATGATAGCCGTTTTGGCTAAGTTGAATGCCTTTGTCTTATGAGCCTTTGGTTTCAGCCAATATATTTTGAGAATATGGTTTTTAGCCCATTCGATGAAATTGAGGGTACAGGGTTCAGCTTGTTTTAGTACATTTGAGGGTGCCAGTGTCAGCCTATTCAGTTTATCTGAGGGTGAAAGATTCAACCTATTTATTACAGATGGGGTGTAGGTTTAAGCCCATTAAGTACATTTAAGGGTGAAAGTTTTAGTCTATCTATTATAGTTTCAAACCAGTTTGGTTTAAGGCCATTTGTTTGAAGTTGTGACTACTAAACTATAGATGGCAGCACATGCTTCAGGGGCTGCAGATACTATGAATACAGTGTATATGATATATTGCACCTCTTGTGCTAGTTACCACGATGACTACCCTGTCATAATTAAGCTTTAGTACGTAGGAGAAAAGGACAATAACCGACATTCCAAATTCCAAACCGAAATTCAACTACAATCTAACTGCTGGGGCATGTAATATACATTAAACCTTATGCTGCTGGTGACAAATTTTACCAATACAAAATGTTGCAAAAAACCTGAAAAAAAAGGATTGAAACCCTGGCTCATGGGTATTCATACTCAGCAAGAGCTATCCAGTGAATAGCAACATAACAGGGTTTGGATAGTTTTCAAAAATCTTCCCGTCCTTGTGTTTTGGACCAAATTAGCCTCAGCATTGGAAGGGTTAAGTATAGTCTGGGCGTGGGTCCGTGCACGGACATCTATAAATTGATCGTACTGATTCTTGAATACCATCTGACATGGGTGAGTAAATAAACCAAATAAACCAAGGCCATATTCTTACATAACCAACAGTTGGACTCAGGGTCATCGCACTTCAACCTGCCCTATCCACATTTCTGGAGTGAACACCTATACAGGGCATGTGAGAAAGTTGCCGGTGGCTTGGGGTTAGGTGGTGGTTTTCGCCGGTTACTCACGTTGCCCTCCATCATTCCAGGTTAGCCGAGATGGTCATACATCAGCGAAGCAGAACTTCCAATCCCTCTCAGCTCAATATCCCAGGAACAGGGCACGATGGTCCAAAGGGCCAACAAGAAATACGATCAGTAGGTTAAGAAATCAATACAATGTTTAGATAACATCCTGACCCTTTGCTCCTGACCAGTTCCCCGAAACACTTATCATTTCGTGTCATGTATTCCCATATTTTGATTTTGATATGTAAAGTATGGTCAGCCTCTGATAAAACCACGTGTTACTATTCCTGTCATTTAACCCTTCCAATGCTGAGACTACTTTCGTCCAAAGCAGACATATTTTTGTTAACCATCTAAACCCGGTCATGTTGGTATTTATCGGATAGCCCTCGCTGGGCACTCTCAGATGAGTACCCATGTGCCAGGGTTCCAGTCATTTTCCAGTTTTTTGCATCATTTTTTATTGGGCAAATTAGTCACCAGCAGCATAATGGTTATCTAAAGCAGCATCGATGAAAGCCAGCACCCAATCCCTCGTCACTGGCAACAGTCTTACTGGGCCGGGTTCGAACCCCCAGAGCTTGCACTCTGATAAGAAGAAACGAGCAGCGAATCTTTCCCATTGTGAGGGCCTGCCCTGATAGCCGAGTGGTCTGAGGCGTTGTCAATGACTGCTCGCTGCCTTTCACCATTGAGGGCTGCCCTAATAGCCGAGTGGTTTAAGGTGTTGCCAATGACTGCTCGCTGTATCTCACCATTGATGGCTGCCCTAATAGCCGAGTGGTCTAAGGCATTGCCAATAACTGCTCGCTGTCTCTCACCATTGAGGGCTGCCCTAATTGACGAGTGGTCTAAGTGTGACAATGACTGCTCGCTGACTCTCACCACTTAGGGCCTACTCTGATAGCTGAGTGGTCAGGCGTTGACAATAACGTCTCGCAGTCTCTCACAATTGAGGGCCTGCCCTGATAGCCGAGTGGTCTAAGGCATTGCCAATGAATGCTCGCTTTCTCTCATAATTGAGGGCCTGCCCTGATAGCTGAGTGGTCTGAGGCGTTGCCACTGAATGCTCGCTGTCTCTCACAATTGAGGGCCTACCCTGATAGCCGAGTGGTCTAAGGCGTTGCCAATGAATGCTCGCTTTCTCTCACAATTGAGGGCCTACCCTGATAGCCGAGTGGTCAAAGGCGTTGCCATGACTGCTCGCTGTCTCTCACCACTGTCCAGGTTCGAATACCGGCCAGTATGTGGGAAAGTTACCAGTGACTTAGGCGGGGGGTTTTCGCCTGATACTCTCTCGTTTCCTACACTACTTACAACTGGCTAGCCGCAGTATGGCAAGAAATATAACTATAGACGCAATTCAAAATCACAATGTAAGCATCTTAAAACCATGACATCCTTCATTTGAAAATGTAGTTTTCTAGTCTCATGTTTATCTCCAAACCAGGGTGCAACATAGGCTGCAAACATTATTTTCTGAGCGGGGAATCTGCCCCTAAAGTTGACTGGCCCCGCTGTCACTTCCACTTGCCCCGCCGAGTTCATTTGCAACTTGCAACGGGGCAAGTGGTTATGTTGCACGCTGCAAACATTGTGAAAACCCAACCGATTAAAAATAGCTATCCCCGCAATCATATATCGCCTACCTGTTAATAATGAAGAACTGCAGTGCAATTCTGTGTGTACACACCAAAAACGGCACGGCACGGCACGCCACACGCACCTGGCGAGGATGCTCGTCACCCCGTTAGGTCAGTCAGAGGATGCGCAGCGTGCATGCGAGGTGGACGCAAAAATGACTTCCACTACAACAGGGCCATGTGCCCAGCATGGCGTGGTGCACGGAATCAGATCAGCTGCCTCGCTGAAGGATGGACTCATAACATATTTACAATACACACACAGATCTCTCTCTCTCTCTCTCTCTCTCTCTCTCTCTCTCTCTCTCTCTCTCTCTCTATATATATATATATATATATATATATATATATATATATATATATATATATATATGTGTGTGTGTGTGTGTGTGTGTGTGTGTGTGTGTGTTTGTGTGTGTGTGACTGTGTGTTGGGGGGGGGGGGGGCTTTCTCCACCATCAGTTACTTGCCACTTGTTAGTCTAGAATTGCGATGAACGGAAATTTCCAGTTTCCACAACAGAGAACAAATAGGAAGCAATGTTTGGGTCCAGTTCAAATCGCGTCACTCGCTCCGCCTACCTTGGATAAGATCCAGGTAGAGAAGAGGCCAGGGATAGGGTAGTTACCCTGATTGACCTTGAGGGTATTTTGTGAACCTTCCCTGAAGCAGAATAAAGACCATAGAATCGGAACCATAGCAATCGCTGATGCCAATGATACGCAACTGGACTGATTATAATAGGCTTCATTTGTTTTCCGAATCTCGTATAGCACCTCTTCTACCCTAGCAACTAGGCTTTACTTTTATATATCAATGTATGCCTGCATCTTTACTACATAGGGACTTGTGGCATACTGCAGGCCATTTAATTCACTCAAATACCACACGAATGAGTTGTAGTGGCAGCATTTTTCCAACTAACATTCTAGTATACCGCAGTGTACCCACAAGGGTTGGCATCTAAATCAATATGGCCTAGGAGGCAGGCTACGCCTCTTTAAGCCGAGCCGAGATTAACCTATAGATTACCCAGTTGGCATTGTTCTTCTGCAATTGACTATCAGACCAAATAATGTGCACGCTTAGTACAGGAAGAAATTGTAATAGTTTTTAGCTGGTGCATCCCTATTGGATGGGTGTTGGCATTGGTCCTCTGCAGATCGGCATGCCACCGGGTACTATGACCAGTAACCCGGTTGGCATAATGTGATACTTAAACAATACTTTGGTTGGCAGTTCCCCGCTACACCAGATATATGCCATTGGTCCTCTCCGCAACACCAGTTGCAAGCAGGCACTTTGATCAAACCACATTAGCTGCATCTACATATATGGGTCCTGTGGTCAGGCAAGAGGACAGAGAATGCTCTAGGAGTGATCATGTCTGTCTTATAACGCCATGATGAATAACATTGATAAATAATATTTCTCGCTCACCTCTAAGTACGTTGCAAGGTTGTTCGATTGTTCCGGTCTAGCGTATTGTTGTGGTCCTCTTAGAGAGGCAACTCGGTCGCAGCTCGCGCACGAGCTCAGCTGGTTTCCATCGGGCTGGCGGATTAGAGCAGGCACACTGTAAATATTACGCTGTGCTGCGATGACCGAAATATGGAACGGTCTCCGGTGTCTATCTGTAATAAGACTGGCTGCCAGGCCCAGCTGATCGCAGCAGCTACCTAGTTATCTGCGGAACCATACACCCCGTTCTCTGTTGACCGGGAACAGAACAGCCGCGGCTACATACACTGTAGTTTACGTTATACAGCCGTGGCTATACTACTGCAGTTTACAGCCATGGCTATGCTGTACATAGCACACCTCTGGTCACACGCTCCAAGTTCCCTCAGGTGATAATGCCTGCATTGTTTTTTTCAGCATTTAATCTATTGATCAGCATCTCACACCTGACAGCACAGCACTTAACCTGTTATCACCATTTCGTATTGTCTAAGGCGTAAAAAAGACCCATCTTGATATACATTGTGATAAAGAGTTGGCTGAAATTGGTGTTCCTAATGTCCCCTTTTAAATACAGTACAAATATCTAATTCCAGTACCAGTCGACCGGTTGCCTGCCAGCGACTGATAGCGATAGACAAGTTGCCTTGGTATATTCAAATATTCTTGGCTGCTAACATCTACTTATGAATGCGATGTTCCGTCGTTGTGTCACGGGCATGTAGTCATTTCTAAGTCCAAGCATCTGAAGGGCAAACGTCGAAAACGCCCGGTCTACCCGCGCATTTAGGGCATAAAGTATATGTTGTTAATGAAATGCTGTTAGCGTATTTTTTGTTTTTATTTTAGTATATTTAATTTACAAAAATGAAATAAAAATTAAACGGAATATTTGTATAGAGTAGTACACACTAACTATGTAGGTATGATGTTTACTTTCATTTGAATGTGTTTGAATTTTCAAATTCAAATTGCAAAAAAGAAGTTCACTACATTTAGATGTATTCCCCAATGAGGCTCTAAACGAGTTATTTGCTTCCACACGGCTATTCATTGTGCCAGTAGCTCTTCCACTCTTGGGTATTGAACCAAGTGCTGGAAGGAATTGCTTGTGTCATATTAATAAAACAGTAATGCTCCAATGACTCCGTACTTAAATGTCACACATATTGTTCTGGTCGTAAATCAATCTACACACAGGTGCCTGCCACAGTCTGGAAAATAAAAAAAACGAATAAAAAGCTTGTTTTGTCTTGTATTCCATACTACCCCTACTATCTCTCTATATACAAACATATATATAGAGAGATAGTAGGGGTAGCATGGAATACAAGACAAAACAAGTATTTTGTTCGTTTTTTCTTTATTTTCCAGACTGTGGCAGGCACCTGTGCTCTATATACGGTCGATAATCCATGTTCTACTTACGTAGGTCGCGATGACAGTGACATTGACAAACATCTAGCGTGTCCAATATAGCTACTGACACGCACACATCGCCATATAGTGAAAACATAAACTCTATACTGTCATATTCGGTAAATAAATTGCTATGAATAGGGGTTAATCTGTGGTTTTGCCACGATTATTTCGATTAACTCCATCATCGGTAACTATTACCTTGTCATGCTTCATACAATAATTGCAAAAAGTGGTTAATAACCCTATAAGCCTATTGCATACCACCGCATACGTTCCCCGCGTGCTTGCCACACGTTTATCTTTATGTTAGGATCCAGTTAAGACTCTTTGCTGTGAAGGGGTGGGGAGAATGTGTGCTTTAAGCAGGACTGGTGCCAGCGACCAGTATTTGATGCTGTCTGCACAGACCTACCAGCTGAAAGACCCCTTGAAACTATTTGTGAAGAGGAGAATTTCTTACCGGTTCCAGGTTTCTATCTCGTCGCGATATGACCTAAGCGGTTAAAAGCGATGGAAAACCCCATCCCTTCATTCCTTCTTCCTATCAAACAGAGCAAGAAAAAGTTGTAATTGCTTGCTATGTGTATTCTGTTACGTTGTTTGGATATTTGGTTTGGCTTTCCATTGTACATGTCTCCATTAGGTATGGTTCATATCGTAACCAGACAGATATCCAATGTTTGATGTGTATAGCATTGTCTTCCGTCTACAAACTCATTTGCAAATTATCTTCCAGTTGCCAAGTCACCACAAACGACCTTTCACCAATGATTAACGTTTATATAGCGACCTAGGAGCCAGCGAAGGGAACGGCAGCATGGCAACGAGCTATAACTAATCAGGACTTTCATTTCTTATCTCCCCGCCCCCTCTTTTTGGGGGGAGGGGGCGGTTAAAAGCAAATTATCTCACTGCAAGTTCGTTTCCCCATAAACTGGATAAAAAGGTTACATTGCGTGCCCTGTAAAACGGGGGAGATTGATCAGTTCTTGCCTACGGCAAAAACACAAGTCTGACTATTTTGGCTATAAAGTTTAGATAAAATGATTTTTAAGAACATATTTGAAGATGGATAAATGATATTTAAGACTAAAATATTAATTCTCCTTGAAATAGTTTGCAAGTATGTAATTAGTTCAAAATTATTCCTCAAAAGTAACATAGATCCAGACGACCCTTTTCAAAAGGAAGCTTAAATGGGCTAGTACGCGAGCAATCGAGCATAGGTGTGCTAGGCTCTGCTGAAGTGGATGATGGTATATGCTCGCAGTGATCAAAAGTAACCAGACTGGTGTATTCTGACAAGCAAAAACATAGTTGGGTAAATAGTTGATGCCGAAAGGCCTGCCCCACTGGCCGAGTGGTTTAAGGTGTTGCCATTGACTGCTCGCTGTCTCTCGTCAGTGCCCGGGTTCGTATCACGGACATGTGGAAAGTTACTAGTGACTTTTGATTTATGAGGCAGCACTTGGTTATCGCCTTATAGTCTTATACCACTCATTCGCGGGGCCATCAGGCCCGCCTACCTGGGAAGCTGTTTTCAGATGTACATGGGCAGACGTCACGTGCTCTAAATCCTGAGGCCGGACTGAATTTAATTCTCTATTCTGATTGGTTATAATATAAATGTTGCCTTTGCCGCGGAAAATCGTGCCTTCCTTACTTTAATTTAGCATGAAGTTTTCAAATATATAAAATATTTTAAGCGGACATAAAGTATATTTTTCAGTATAGTATAGAAAGGAAAATTATTAAGAAAAAAAGTACTCTGTGTATAGAGTAGCGCCAGTCTCACAATCACGTCACGGATTAGGGACTGGTATCGCCCACCGTCTATTGTTGGCGTGAAGCGGCTTATAGGACTGCCACTAGTCTACTATGTGTATAGAATGAAATCAGGAGACTTCGTAACCAAACTGGTTCGTAACCAAACTGATGCGTACCCTAGTAGCTTCGCACCCAAGAGATTTCGAGGTCTACAGCTTGCGCCTAGAATTCCGATATTTGTTTCATTTCTACAAAAATGATACAAATCTAGTCATTATAAATTATTTTCCTCTATAATGTTAATGTTCTTTATACATCCGGTTCCCTCACACGTTCATAAATAACTTGGCCCCGCCTTTTGACTATTGATGCTTTGCATCTACAACCGTACCTGTTTACAACTGGCGTGTCACAATTAAGTCTAAGTAGGGCGGAAAGAGTGACGGAAAAATCGAAATTCCAAATTCCGAAGTGCACCTGTTTATACTTTGTTACCTTGCATTTCCTCTTGTCATTCGATCATTGACCTATGACCTGATTCAGTGTTACATATTGCTATTGTGTTACGCTAGTACGTGAGGGCATATACAAATATGCGATTATATAAAGTTCATTGACTTTGTTTCGAGATCTGTTTATATGTCATTCTTCATTTTCCATGCATTAGGCATGTCGCTTTATTTCATAAGATAATCATCAGTGAGCATTTTGAATTTTGGTGAGCAGTTTAGCGGTCCGGATACGGCTAGTCAAATAAGGTTTATATGCATAAGGCTAAAATTTGGGTTTGATTATCGTAACTTTTTCTGCCATTTTTATAGTTACATCGTGAGTACCCAATTGAGAGTGGAGAAAATCGGAGTGCCCGGCGAAAAAAACGCCTAATCCCAAGTCACTGGCAACTTGTTCATGTGGAACAACCGGGATTCCAACCCGGGCACTGGTGAGAGACAGCGAGCAGTCAATACAGTCGCCTTATACCAATCAGCCATTTTTTGCATCCGTTTAGTGGCAATTCATGCTCTCTGTGTCAAAAACAAAATAAATAAAAAAAAACAGCCTGGCAATGTTGGTGGTATCTTTCAGGCAAAAGCATTGATAGAAAAATATCGTATAGAATAATATATGTAATTGTATGTACGTCATTTATTGACTGTGATACCATTCACAAACGATTGCACACACATACAGAACTATGAATACAAACAACTGAAGAACATCAATAAAGTAATAGAAATACTAGTATTACAATGAGAGTAGATTATCAAAACATTTGTTTGAGAGAAACAAACACATTGATATTGTCACTTGCTTAATGTGGCCCGCTCTATAAAACGAACACGCAAATGTTAAGATCATTATGCTGGAAAGATCAATGCCATGTAGGAATATTGTGATTCTAAGAAGTCTGATTAGCCCACGCCAATTGCTGGACTATTTGCCTTGTGAGGGTCAATGCATTGTCATATCGCCCTAGGGCTGATATATTGATGTATCCGCAAATCACATGGTACAAATGGAGTCCTTCTATTGGTTAAGATCAGAGGAGCAACAATACTATTTATTGAATCACTTGTCAGGTGTGTTTATAACAGGACATTGCACATACAAAATGAACATTGGCCAAACGGATGTGTGAATTCTTTTGTTAAGGTAAATCACACAACACAACTCCACGCAAACTGTCGGCTAATATTATAGTATTGAGGATAATATTAAACGGACAGCTCCAACGAGTAGTTAAATATGATACTGACATTGAACTTGAGTTACCCCTGAATAGCATTTAACACAGACTGGCAGTTAGTCTAGTCATCATGTTTACAAGCGGCTCTCTTGTGGTCAGTCGCAGTATAAGCGTGGTCAGCAACGTGACCACTGAGTGCTCTGTTTGTCAACACTGGCGTGGAGCCATGTGGCCCCAGGTTCCCAACACACTGAGAACAGCCTTACTTGCATATTGAATTTAGGTCTCGCCTCAAAAGCCGAGTGGTCTAATGCGGCACACACACACACCGGTCATCCTGTGGTCAGCCGCAGGTTATATGTGATCAACAACGTGACCACTGACTGTTCTGTGTTTGTCAACACTGGCGTGGAGCCATGTGGACCCACGGTCCCAACTCACTGAGAACAGTCAGGCTTGCATATTGAATTTAGGTCTTGGCCCATAAGCCGATTGGTCTAATGCATCACACACACCGGTCATTCTAGGGTCAGCTGCAGGTTAAATGTGGTCAGCAACGTGGCCACTGACTGCTCTATGTTTGTCAACACTGGCGCGGAGCCAGATGGACACAGGGTCTCTATTCCCTGAGAACAGCCTTACTTGCATATTGAAATAAGGTCTCGCCTCAAAAGCCGAGTGATCTAATGCATCACGCACACTGCTCACCGCCTCTCACTACTACCAGAGATATATCTACATATCTCTGCCACTACCGAAGGTGCGGTCCAGTCCTGATGGCCGAGTAGATTAAGGCGTTACCATTGACTGCTCACCACTGTCCGGGTTCAAATTCCAGCCCGGACATGCAAGAAAGTTGCCATTAACCTTACACGAATATACACAAACGATCGACATTCGTGCAGTGACTTAGGGATAGGCGGGCGTAATACGGTTCCCTCCACCACTTACAACTGGCTATTCAAAAAAATATATATTATTTACTATTTAGCGATTCCTGATTTGAATCTAGCCTGAGGCGTGGGAGTGACTTGGAGTTATGTAACCGTTTACTAGTAATATGGACCAAATACTAGTAATCTGCAAAAAAGAAATTGAAATTGGATTAAGTAGAAGAATAGTACAATGAGCAAAGTATAAGAAAGTCAGTAATGATCGCTTTAAAACCTCAGAAGATAACAGAAGGTAACATACATGCAGCGTAATATTCATATAGGGTAATATTAAATGTAGAAATAGTAATTGATTAGTCGGTTAGGAAATCGACCAATCAAAGCAAACAAGAGAAATCGGCCAATTAGGTTACATGTGTCATAAGAGTGAATAACTGCAGTTACTTATGGCATAATAGTAAATAACCGCAACTACAGTCAGTAAATGTCAGCAGCCAAAGCTTTTCTATGTGTTGATGGGTAAACAGTACTAAACACCCAACTAACATCCCGTTTGAGACTCTGATAGGAATCTGGAAAATTGCAGCCAGACATAATGCCTGTATGTATAGAAAAGTCTTGGGAGAAAGGGGCGTATGAAACGCACTATTGCGACACTAATTATGATGAGTGACCAGGGCACTCTCTATCTGACTCTAGTATTGCCGAAACTGTGGTATAAAGATACGTATGATATGATATGATGTGAGTGCGCTATTTACATGTATATAATTCAGTGGCATAGTTCTCTGTGTGTGTTAACCCTTATGCTGCTGGATGCTAATTTGGCCAATACAAAATGATGCAAATTATTGAAACCTTGGCATATGGGTACT
>OZ012693.1:3295037-3317218 GCA_963942565.1 Maea johnstoni
GTTGCTATTCATTATAGCCTACCGATTAAACGCATGGTATGGTATTCGACTAGGTGGCAGTGGCATCTAAAACTTACAAACCATTTATTATAGATCCATTGGAAATATACCCCACATTTAGAAATCCATGGAACCTTGCATAAGCTATCATTGTCAGTTCCCATTTGAAAAATAAATATAACAAAGGGGGTCACCAGTCATCCCGTCCATATAGGTGGCGCCAAAGTGGCACTAAATTTGCAAATTTCACGTCTAAAATTGAAAGTCCATTTAACCCCCCCCCCCCCCCACATTAAGAATAAAGTGTTTCATATACTCATCTCTCTCTCTCTCTCTCTCTCTACATACCTGTAGGTTTCCCCCTCCTGACTGCAGGACTGCAGCTGTGATGTGATGTCCTCCCCTGTGCTTGTTACCCAGATATTTAATGTGAGCGACAGGTGAAGCGAAACCGTCTATGCTGACACATTCTGGCACAGGAATGATGAACTGCCTGCTGTGTTAAGTGCCAATACGGATATACTTTATCATATTCACTAGTAACTACAGGCAATGATATGAATATGTGGAATTTTCAAAATCTATAACACTGTTCCATTGATATTGGAAAACACACAAAAATCATAAACTAATTTCGTACGTTTGAATGTAAATTTTCTTACTTTTCCTTCTTTTATTTTTGTTCTCCTCTGTTGTATATAGCTAAAGTGGTTAACGACGTTCTATGCTATAGTTTTCGAGTTTGCTTTATTTTGTGTGTATATTTCCTCTCTTCTAAGGACTTTCCTGTTACTGCTTTGGTTTGTAATGATACTACAGCCAATAAAGGTAAATACACACACGAAAAGTGATCTATTATTACTCACATTACCATATATCATAAGGCCCAAACAATGGGTTCTATAAAGGAGTACACACTTAAGTTTACTATACCTCATGTGAGGATTCTTGATTCTGGTTGGCCAAGTGCCCTAGATTAATCGTCATGTTATACTCACTACTTAGTGACAGGCTGTTGTCCTTAACAGCGGGTGTTATTCAATCAAATAACACACAGCAACAGCGTGTGTTAATTTATTAACACACAGCAACAGCGTGTGCTAATTGATTAGCACACAGCAACAGAGGCGTGTGCTAATTGATTAGCACACGCTAGCCGGTATACCCGCGAACATCCATAGAGCTTGTCGAGTTTTTCCCCTTTTGTGTTTTGTATTTTGTTCAGTATAATAAAACAAATATGACACCCCTGTGGGGTGTTCACCCCACAGGTATGTTATATGTGTATAATATACGCAGAGCAGACAGAACAGTGTTCACATTAGTGATATACATCACAATTAATATACTACTATGCAGCATTTATTGTATTTTCAAAATTAACATACTAGCGTTAATTATACCATTTAGAGATTCCTCTAAAGCATATGATTATCTCTCAAAACAGTTACTAAATCGCCTCAGGTGGTTTAAAAGGTATATGTTCACATATATCTTAATTTGAAAATTAGATTAATACATTCACGAAAAATGGAAATATTTAAGAGATCAATTTTCAAAATGAAGTTTAAAAGCATAAAGCTAATTGCAATATATTAAATTGTCTTATTTCAAAGCGCAATTTCTATAATTTAACTTCATATACGTTACACCGATCCATTATATATGGAGATATCTACTTGAAAAGGATGAAAAGTCAAGTGGCCACTAGTGCTTTTTGCTACATTAAAACGAGAGGTGCATTAACAATAAGACACTAGACATGTGTGGCAAGTAATTGATGCCCAAAGAATCTCTAGAAATTATTTTATTCTAAATGTTTCTTACCAGTTTTTTAGCCTTTGCCTGATCTACAATTGTGCAAAGTTTCAAAGAAAATGGATCAGTCGTTTTTAAAGTTCACCGAATTAAACATTTACGGCTAGAAACTTCACTACGGTAAAAGACGATGGGCGTTACAATGTTGCAATATCGCAAACGTGACGGGACATCCTCAATAAACTCACTGAGAAGTTCCCAGGTCGCCAACTCGACGTTTTGATAACAAATACGCATTCATCGATTACTCGTCACACATCTCTAGCATCTAGGGCCCGGATCTAGGGACATACCCTAGGTATGCACTAACACTGACTAAGGCATAACGTGCCATTGCAAATGCTTGTCAAATTGAAAGTGCTTTCAAGGTGTCAGGTGTCAAGTGCATTCGATCAAATACAGCACATTCTTGGTGAGAAAGTCATTTGTGGAAATGGAGCCTCTACACTCAACCAGATGTGGATATTAGATCCCTATATAGTTCTGAATGATCTTATAGTCAAGAAAACATGATCCACTGAAACTAATCATAACCTCGAAATCTGACCATTACGATGGTCCAGGTGTGCACGGCAGAATTTAAAAAAGAAATCTGTCGTTTTCCAAAAAAACAAACAGCGGATTTATTTTTCTTTTCTGCCGTTCACACCTGCACCATCGTACATGTAGACCAGAACATCAGTGAGCCTATTTAGTTTTCTTCGAAGTATCGTGCGGAAAAAACTATAGGAAGTGTGGCAGATGTACTCGATGAACGTATGAAGCAGGATGACCCAATGTGATTCTCTTAACGTCGCAAGGTTTGTTGGATATTAATGAAATAAATCAACGAAAACATCATACGGTTTTATTTTGTAAGCTCAAGGTTATTTTGAGTACACTTCTACATATTTTCATTTTTACCATTTCATAACAAATATGAATAGCTGCATTTACATGAACATTCCAAACTAAACTTACCATTTACGAAATGATAAATTGTTAACCCATTAACACTTCAGAGTTCCTCCAGAAATTGTTCTCTGAAGATACTTTTGACGATGACTTTTGAATTGAGAAGAATTTTGAAATGTTTTTGAATGACAGGTGTTGTTAATGCTCTGATCACACTTCTCCTTCAAATATTTTACCAATTATGCTTTAACCTGAAATATTTCATCAACATTGTCAGGCTGGTGTTGGCTGCTGTGGGCATTAATGGGTTCACTAAGTCAACTTAAAGATATAAACATACGGCTGCATTAAACATCACAGGGACGTGATAGAAATATCCCAAGGAATAGATGGCGCATGTTCTACTTGATGTGTTGCGAGGCGAAGCCGAGCATCTCGGATCAAGATGAAGACCATGACGACCACACACGTACCTATAATGAAAAAATAATTTCGTTTTTTTTTTCAAAAGAACACGACACATAAAGAATTTTAACATTTTGAATTATTTACAATTTTTTGAAATTTAAATATTGAACTTTTATAATTTTACTAAATTTCAACTTGTTATAAAGACTGGCTAGGAAAACATGGACACGTTACAGTTGTATAAACTTTGATCCTAAAACTGATTCTCTCCGTTAGAGGTGTTTGTGAATCGTACATATCCCTAACCAGTCCTGGAACTCAATATCTGCGTATCCGATATAACTCATTCATACTTAGAGCAGCCAAAAAGACTGACTAGTTTGATGTTATCTTCCTTATGAAAGCATATTTTGGAAAATAGTTGAGGAAGAAATGTTTTCGATGGCCAAACAAACCACCTTCCCTCAAATAAATGTAAATTAACGCCTAACTCTGCAATTGTTTTCGGAATGATAATAGCCCCAAACAACATTTTTGAAGAGCTCAGAAGCATAGATGTGTTAAACCATATTGATGTCTACATCCTTAAGCCAGGAATCTTATCTGTTACAGCATGTGGTGGCATACTGATCTAATTACTAGATTCGCATAAAGTCAACAATAGTGCTCGGTAATTTTCCATAATAGCATGTTTAATAGTTTTACCAAGCAGGATGCTGTCTAGTAGTACTGACACCCACGTTTTTTTCTTTTGGCAAATATGCCTTACTGAAATTATGAAGTAATGTGGCTTATGGGGATAACTTATCATTAATATAAGCCCTATCAGAGAAGTTGATTAGAGTTTGTCTAAGAAACATTTCAATTTTCTTTTCCCCTCGAAATGGCCAAAGTCGATTCCAATCTGGTTGGTATATATTTTAGAACCTTCAAAGTTGCTACCTGCGTACTATTTCCAATTTCGGAAATTTAGAAAGTGAAAAAAAAATTCATCACTGACTGAAAACAAAAAATGTAGGAGTATCGGAATTGTGGCATTCCGTAAATATTCCATTTCAAAACGATGCATTATGGCCCCGGATAGGGGTAGTTTTGGCCCAACCACAATAATTAGAGAAATAAGCTCAGGCTGGAGATATGGATCTGCCTCGTATGGTAGTCTGAGGGCTGAACTAATCTTTTCTCACTGAAAGGTCTTGTCTGAACCCGAGATTATCTTATTAAATACCTTCGCAATAAAGCTCAGTTTTACAAAGTATTTGAAATAGAATTGTTGTTAGGGGTTCTGCTTAAAATTGTTCATTACAAAAAATTCATTATCAGAATATGCTTTTTCAGTTTCTTTTGGTTAGATATCACCGAAATAGTCACTAATTGTTTGGTTTGCTGCTGGAATATAAGATGGTCGATCTACTAGTCAAATGTGGTAGCAGCCATGTGATGTTTGCGGGCAAATTGTGCCTCACCAGCCTGCCCCCCCCCCCCCCCTTTTTTTAGTTATTCTACTCTGGGGCAGTTGACTTTTGAAGGTACTTATCAAGGGTGGATCCAGGTTTTTGCACAGAGGCTTCACTCTCAGTCTGTAAGAGGGGGATTAGTCTTAACAGAGAGGAAGATCCACACTGTTGTTTTATACAATACTGATATTAAGTTTATAAAATCTCTTGAACCCCTGTTTGGGTCTGAAACCTGCAATCCCCACCATTGGGACACTAATACAGGGAACTTAAAACCATGCCATTCTCACACATTTCTGGATTATTTTATATTTGAGAATAAACATGTCTTGATGAATTTGTCCTAGCACATATTTCTTTATCATTTTACATAGGCCTACATAATTTGAAAGTTGTTGGGTTAATTTGATAAGAATTACTCAGCTAAGGATCCCATAGTTTTCATTTTTAAACAATTGAATGGGTACCGACATATTATCAAATTAATATTTCTTGCTGCAATCACTATCATTATAAGTATCAAGGCAATATGATTAATATAGGTTCTCTGCAAGTCTCCAATGCCGTGCAGCGTCCAATTAATGCTCAGAAATATATGTACACACCAGCCATATACCCCCTCTGGTGGGGAAATGGATAACTATAGTTATAAATCAACAACTTACTGTACATTAGAATTGCACTGGAGAGTAGCTCAAATTAACATGTTAGAAAGAAGCAGTCAGTGATCAACATCCAACAAAACACATGTATTTTTCAAAGTTTTACTTTATTTAGAAGATATTCCCAGTAGGTCAATCCGAACATATCAGTTCTGAGAGAGATGCATTCTAAGTTTACAATAATAGTGGTCAGCTAAGTGTTCACGCAATAGCTAATCAATCACTCTTCAACCTATCCATGCTCAGAGTTGACCCTCAACGCTTATGCTGCTGATGGCTGTTGGCCAATACAAAATGATGCAAAGATCCTGAAAAATCACTGGAACCCTGGCAAATGGGTATTCATATGAGAGTACTCAGCGAGAGCTTTCTAATGAATACCAACAAGACAGGGTTTAGATGGTTTTCAAAGATTTTTGCTTTTTTGTGCATTAGACGAAAGTAGCCTCAGCATTGGAAGGGTTAACGCTTATGCTGCTGGTGGCTAATTCAACTAATACAAAATGATGCAAAACACCTGAAAAATGACTGAAACCCTGGCAAATGGGTGCTTACCAACTAGAGCTTTCTAATGAGTACCAACATGACAGGGTTTGGATGGTTTTCAAAAATCTTAGCATTTGTGCTTTGGCATTGGAAGGGTTAATTGTCATCTGGGTGCTATGATACTATACAAAATAACATACATTGTCTAAGAATTTATGCTTTTATTTTAAAGTTATTTTTCAAAAGTCTCAAGCATGTGAGTAAATTTTCTTGGGTAAATTCTGAGCATGAACGGGTCTATCACTGCACTATGCGCTCTCTCATTCCATAAATAAGCAAGATGTTCTATGATACATAGTTTTGGGGCATTTCTTCTCAGAGAGCTAAAATGGTCTAAAGTTCAAGCAAACATCTGACAAGATGGCAAGCCTATTCTGATGGTCTCTTCCTCAATCAAAGCATAGTCTGGATAATATTTGAAGCAGAAATGTTAATAAGAAATATACCAACCACTCTCCTTCTAAAATTTAGTGATTTGACGTTTGATTCTTAATTAATTTCATATGATTCATAGCTCCAGACACAACTTACCGATGGTAAGCATAAATACAGTTTACCCTTGTGCTGCTGACTGAAACCCTGGCATATGGGTACTCATCTGAGAGTACTCAATGAGACCTATCTAATGAATACCAATTTGACAGGGTTCAGATGGTTTTCAAATATCTTTGCATCCTTGTGCTTTGGATGAAAGTAGTCTTAGCATTGGAAGGGTTGAGGCAAATTTTGAAACCTGTCAAGAAAAACGACAGAAGACACAACTCAAAAGTGGCCCTTCAAGACAGGTGGTCTTCCTCAACATGTGACAAATTACTTATTTTGTACCTGGGGAAATTAACCCCTATGCTGCTGAGGTCTAACTCAATATCAAATGATGACAAAAAGCTGGGAAATGGCTGAAACCCTGGCATATGCATACTCATCTGATAGCACTCAATGAGACCTTTCATGTGAATACCCACATGACTTGGTTCGGAAGATTTTTATAATTTTTAACATTTTTGTGCATTGGACGAAAATAACCTCAGCATCAGAAGGGTTAACCCATCAATGCTTACAGTGGCGAAAAAGCAGACTGAGAATTTTGGTGTACTATAATGGGAAAAGGCATAGTAAGGAAATTATTTGAGTGAGAAATCTCAATCAGAATACGACCAACAACTCTCAACAGGGTTGTGACAAATAATATATTTAGTACCTTGGGAAAATTATGAACAGGTCTTTATATACAGGTCTCTAGCAATAAGTAGTCACTCAAACAGGTTTTATCTTATGTGCATCAGCAGAGAAAATCTCAATAAATTATGAGAGAGCTATAATTCTATTGCTAGAAGTGCTAGCCTGCTTGCTGTGGCAAGTAAAAATGGCTTCTGAGCAAATGGAAATCGCCTTAGACTTGGCCAACAGGGAAAGTTGAAATTCTAAAACCTGTCTATGATTAAAAACAGGCAAAACCTGTTAAGCCAGCTACTGTCATTCCTACTCATGGCTTAACCCTAAGCACCACTTTTTACCTAGCATATTCCCACACACACACAAATATATATATATATATATATATATATATATATATATATATATATATATATATATATATATATATATATATATATATATATATATATATATATATATATATATATATATATATATATATATATATATATATATATATATAGTAGAATTTACTCTGCTTCAAATAATTTAGGTGTATTCCATAGTTATTTTGATAAGTATCATAGTATCCAGTCAACTGTTTTCAAGGATGACTCTGAGTAAGAATAAGAATAATCCTGTCTGCATCCCAATATTCACCAAATATGGTAATATATGAACAATATCTGAAGAGAGATGGTTAAAACGTATGGGAAAACCAACACTGAGTGAAATAGCTCTCCAAGATTTGCTTTGCTGGCAATACTATCTGTCAAACAATGTATACGCTCCAGATGTGAATCCCACTAAAAGCGAATACACTTAACCCTTCCAATGCTGAGACTACTTTCGTCCAAACCACAAGAATGCAAGATTCTTGAAAAACCATTGAAACTCTGTCGTCTTGGTATTCATTTGAAAGCTCTCGCCGAGTACTCTCAGATGAGTACCCATTTGCCAGGGTTTCAGTAATTTTTCGTGTTTTTTTTGCATCTTTTTGTATTGGCCAAATTAGCCACCAGCAGCATAAGGGTTAATATCGGTTTCTTGAACAATAGACCGCTGCTAGCATGTTTGCTATATACAGAATAAAAGTGAAATACATATTTAACACAGATGACCCTGTAGCTAACGCCAAAGAAAGCGTTCCGATAGCGATTGGATTAGTTATCTATCCTTCCGGTTTCTTGCAGAAGAAATAATCCAATGACAGCAGGACTTATTACACACATTCTAACGGCCCCATTTCCTTTCTTGTTGTCAAGTGCTTCCAGCCTCTGTATGAATGGACACAGGAGTCTATTCAATAGACTAACAAACATCTCACACAACAAAACTACACCTTTACGCATACATGTCTTACCATCCAAAAAGAGTCCTCACTATTTTTCCATCATCTTTGTGACATGTGTATTTTTCAGAGAGTATTTGAGGAAGAATTGATAATCAGAATCCAACACTCTAACCTTTTTCAAATATTTTAGGAATATATGGTTAATTCAAGAGTTATTTCTAAAAGTATTATAAACCAAGATGACACAGTCTGTCTCTTGAGCCTCAGATAGGTCTTTAATTGCAAAACATATGTCTGTTAAAATAAAACAGTGCATAGGAAATACCATTATCCCTATTTCTGACATTCCCAGGTTTCGCAAATAAGACACAGTCTATAGATTACATTATTATTCAAGTCTCATTAACATTAAGTGCTTTACAGTGAAGAGCTATTTTCAGTGAAGGAATATACAATTATTGTAAAATTAATAGTGGTACTTTCACCATGCCTAGTTTTGTATGAGAAGAAAGTTTGTCAAATCCTTAAAGTCCATGTCCACAACCCCCACCTCTATAAAGGCCAAGCCCAGAGTACAACAATAACACAGCATCTGGATGGGATGCATCCCTTTCTCCAAAATAGCCACTGGGAGCCTGTTTCCCTGATGACCGTCTTCTTGGTTTCCAACAGTCTGTTTCCCTTGGAAACCATCTCCATGGTTTTCACCAACAACAAGCCTGTTTCCCCTGACCGCCATTTCCATGGTTTCCACCAGCAACAACAAGCCTGTTTCCCTTGGCGACCATCTCCATGGTTTCCATCAACAACAACAAGTGTGTTTTCCTTAGCGACCATCTACCTGGTTACCACCACCAACAACAAGCCTGTTTCCCTTGACGACCATCTCCATGGTTTCCACCAACAACACCAAGCTGCGGTCAACTACCAGGAGCAGGCAGCAGTGCATGCTGGGTCACTGTGAAGTGTATTTCTAACTCGTCCATGTACAAGGCACCCAGACTTGTGGCCGTCTGACCATCTGACACAAACCTGTATATATTGCAAATTTGGCTAAGATTCAAGAAATATTTGATTGAAAGTTGCGTCTTCCCATAAGAATACCAACTCTCCATCAAATCTTTCCCCCAAACCGCCATCTTATCTAAAAACCTAGATTATTTTGCAAATTTAGGTGATGTCGGAAATATATAAGATCCAAAGTTGTGAGTCTTAATATAAGATACAACTCTCCATCAAAAATTTTTCAAACTGCACCACATTATTTGAGAAGTTTTTAGACAATCTGGATGCCTTTTGTATGAATGGTTTGCAAGATAGAAAGAATAATTGGTTGGTTACTGGTTCTATCACCATTAGGCACTAAGTGCTCTTCCAAGTTGCAAATTCCCAGTAATGTCTTTGGTTATGATACAAGCCAATAGAAGGAAGAATAAGAAGTAGTAGTAGAAGTAGTAGTAGTATGAGTAGTAGTAGTAGTAGTAGTAGTATAGTCATACTAGTAGTAGTAGTAGTAGTAGTAGTAGTAGTAGTAGTAGTAGTAGTAGTAGTAGTAGTAGTAGTAGTAGTAGTTAAAGTACATTGGCAGGGGTGACTTGACTAAGACAAGTACAAGGATTCTGAGCAAGAATATCAAATAAACTTTACCACACAGTCACACACCCACCCACACATGAATATATATATATATATATATATATATATATATATATATATATATATATATATATATATATATATATATATATATATATATATATATATATATATATATATATATAATTTATGTAGATCTGAATCGGAGCACCATACATATTGCCTTTTTGCCTGCAAACCAGGCAGGTAGGCGGGCAATCATTCCATAGCCTAGTGGCAGGTTTTAGGGTCACAAACATAATATTCATTGAATTTTTCAGCTGTTTCTGAGAGGAGACAATTACCTAGACACTCATATCAACAATAACGCATGGTTTTAGTGGGACTATCTCCCTCACATACAATCCAACCAATGCTAGTTTACACCGAATAACATGATAGATACCTTGAAATATATGTGACTGGAAAAAGTGCTCCCTTTAATTGAAGAGTATTTGTGTACTAGGTAGCTTTTCTGAGCTATCATCAGGAGATGAATGTGGTAAGATTTCATCAATGTCAGAATCTTTACACAGGTTTTAAACAATTCAGCTGATACCTATTGGATACCATAGGATTGACCCAAAAACAATTTCAAACAGGATATATCAAAACGCTTAAGTGTGATTTTCTATTTTGCTCAGAATTGCCCCAGATAACTGTTGCCCACCAGTGGTACTTAATATGTATGCATTTCTTTCATATCTCAGTTGCTCGGTGACCACACATGGTAACATACAGTACAGACATTCAATTCCTGCACCAGTCAACCGGAGGTCTGCTAGTGCCTGGTTGTACAAACACCCATGGATAACATGTCAATAAAATAAGCCAAGCACATCAATGACCCACATAGCTTGCGAATCGAAGCTACATTCAGTTGTGAGTTCATTCATGCATCCATGGCCAGAAAACTGGGTGGCAATCGGACATGTGGTCCAGTATTTTGCCTGGGGTGCCCATGCATTTAGTGCAGGAATGAAATGTCGGCACTGTAGTCTGGCAAATCTGTGAATGTGTAAAGTTGCTCTGCAATACCTATACAGTAGGTAGGGAGAGCTTCTACTCCCATCTATTCCTGCTGCATTCTACTCTCATTTCATCTTATTCCACAATAACCTTATAATATACAAGAGATTTTATCCCAGTATTTACCATATACATATCAATTATCAACCAATCTTTGTGCTTAACAATTTGAGACTTTATTCCCTATCAACCACAAAACCCTTCAACACAGACCTTTCGGCCATTTCAGCATTACTCGTATAGGACATCACTCACAATTGCCACAAACCTACCCTTTAGGTACAGGCACATTATGGAGTACTTTCATAACCCCTCGGCTAATTTCTAGTATAGGACAGCTTTGCCACCTAGTGGCAGGATCAATAACTAAACATGCTTGCGGCGAACAACAAGCACTTGACTAGTAGGTGAATTAATAACAAGACGTTAAAACAGAATAAAACAAAAACATTTCTGACACTCCCAGTTTCATACATGTTAGGGCTCAGGGTACCCAGATGGCCTGACAGAGGTCCAAGTATCTCAAACACAACAGTGCATTTTGATATTTTATTAAATGAAAATATCTCCATTAAAATGAACATTGAATGCCAACTGCTGAGAAGGATCCCAACATCATCAGGCCACATGGGTGCACTGAGTGTAAGATTTTAAAAGTTAAATTTACCCCATATATATATATATATATATATATATATATATATATATATATATATATATATATATATATATATATATATATATATATATATATATATATATATATATATATATACATATATACATACATACATATAAATCAAATATATATATCTCTAGATAACGACAGTTTATTCTGGCTCAGAATCCTAATGCTCAGTCCTTGAGGAGGACAGTGCAAGGGCACATCGGCTAAAAACACCAACAACTAGCTCCGTTCAACCCACGACCTCAACTCGGCCCACCACCCTGGGCTATGTGGCGGAGGCCGAGGTCGTGGCGCTCGCAGTCTCTCGATTGACATCTTGGTTCTCTTTCTCCTCTCCACTGGTGCTTTGGCTCGGCTGCTCTGTTTTCTCCGCGGTGTCGGCGTCGTCGTCGCCCGCGTCCCCGGAATCTCCGTCATCGTTAGAGTTGGAGGAGCAAAATGGCGGCACGCTCGGCGCGTTCTGAACCACCTCCAAGGCCTTCGACAAGTCATGTAAAATGTCTGTCTCCTTCTCGTCCGTTAAGTTGAATTGCCTATTGAAGAGCATGAAGTGCAGGAATAGCGTGTTTAAATGTCCGTGCATGTTCAATGTCACTATCTCCTTAAAGTGCGATTGGTATATATGTGCTAGGACTTGGAACAGGTATCTGTGGATCTTCTTCACTACCACATCGAAAGCACTGGGGAAGACATTGCCTGAAAAAAGCAAAGAACACTCAGTTTTAAAACATATTTAAACAAAATACATAATGACTAAGAACCCACCTTTTACCTTATTGGGTCAGGCCAAAGGTCTTTAACTTGAGAGTCAGCCCAAAAGCTTTGACCAATGTCCAAATATCTTGTAATAACTAGAGCTGCACTCACGGAGGGAGATCAACTCATGAGCTCACCACCGGTTTGACTCGTGAGCTCATGAGCTCACGGAAGTTCCGATTTTCCAACAGAATAATTATTTTCCACCCCAGCTATTAAGAAATAAATATTTATTGGCGGAGATTTATTCACATTGCCATGTTTATTTAATTTTAAAACGTGCTGAATAGGTACAAAGGTCAGAATAACACTCAACACAGCTTGAATGTTTACATTGGAGATTGTAAAGAAGACATGACCGCGATAAGCAGTTATGTACGTATGTTTATAATGTGTGTTAGGTGCTCTGTGTTACGTTTGTGTTCCCAACATAGACAAGCTCACGATTTGAACACTTCTGCTTGAGCTTGGCGAGTTTGGCCCCGGGCTCGAGCCACTCAAGTTCGTGAGTGGTGAGTGCAGCTCTAGTAATAACACAAGCAATCACTTATATAATCATTTGACAACCCTTTATCTTTTTTAGATTACTGTAGAATAGGTATATATCGCGCTACCAAAATTTAGCGAAAAGCAGATTTTTCGTTTTTTTAAACAAAATACATAGGCTGCCTCGATCGTGTATCAATTAACTAAAAAAATATTCTTCTGACTTTGGTCATAACTTTCTAAATAAACGAATTTCAAGAAAAAAAAAGTTGATACAAATTCATCCTTCATCTCTTCTTCTTATATTTTGATGATAATGCTTTCTCAAGAGGTTATTTTCATAAGGCACGAATGAGTTAACCAATCATGTTTATAGTTTCATTGAAAAGAGTGCCTATCACAATCATCTTGATGATCCTTAATTGCAAAGGTTAAACCCTTATGTGGACCATTAGGGGTTAACCCTTACGTTGCTGAGGCTACTTTTGGTCAATTAATAAAACCAATTAATTGTTTAAAAATTATCTATACCATCATATTGGTATTAATTTGAAAACTCTTGCTGAGTACTATCACTATCAGATGAATAGCAATATACAAGAGTTTAAGTCATTTTTCAAATTATTTGCATTATTTCACTTTGAATAAATTAGCTACCAGTTAACCCTTCCAATGCTGAGGTTACTTTCGTCCAAAGCACAAGGAGGCAAAGATTTTTGAAAACCATCTAAACCCTATCATGTTGGTATCAGTCATTTTTCAGGGTTTTTATTTCATTTTGTATTGATCAAAGTAGCCCCAGCAGCATTAGAAGGGTTAAGAGCAGAGGAGAGGGTTGCTAATCCTATTGTGGCTCTACTATAACAGCGGATGCCAGAGGAGCATTGCCACAGGAGATGATTGGCCGGAATAAATAGGATTTCTGCTGACACTGTAATAATTGAGGCAATCAGTCTGATGACCACTCGCCCACTCTTCACCTGATTAGGACAGATGAGGAGGCCTTATAATTAACCATTCAAATGCTAAGGCTACTTTCGTCCAAACCGTAAGGATGGAAAGACTTAAGAAAAACATCTAAACCCTGTCATGGTGGTATTCATTGGAAAGCTCTCACTGAGTACTCTCAGATGAGTACCCATGTGCCAGGGTTTCAGTCATTTTTCAGCTTTTTTGTATCATTTTCATTTGGCAAAATTAGCCACCAGTAGCATAAGGGTTAAGCGTCAGCCCACTGCCTCTGGCAAGCACACAAATATCTTGTAACAATAGTAGAGCCCATCTTGTTAATGACTAAGAACCCACCTTTTACCTTATTGGGTCAGGCCAAAGGTCTTTAACTTGAGAGTCAGCCCAAAAGCTTTGACCAATGTCCAAAATCTTGTAATAACACAAGCAATCTCTTTAATAATCATTTGACAACCCTTCATCTTTTTAGGTTATACTAATGGTCCGTGTACTTAGGAGTTGTCTCAATGGCATTGATGAATACAAAAATATCTTTCTTGATTGAACGTCCTGTTGTGTTTACCAATCCCTCTTTTAAACTTTTTTCAAAAATTACTCAACCAGGTGATATATGTTTAAAGATGTCAGGCCATGCAGGGTCTGACACTTAGATTTCAGGCTAGGGGCCCGAAAAGGTCTTTCGATAAAAATTCAAGGTCAAGAACAGGATTTCTGGTTATTTTTCATACAATTTTGGGCAAAATCTAGGGGCATATGCCCCCGGGCCCCTGGGAAAGTTGAACCCTGCCATGGGTGCACTCCAGGTGCAAAACAGGATAAGAAACAATTCTTTTTTCTAATGTGGAAAAGACATTCACTCCCTTTCTCAGAAGAGCAGTTTAAGGACCTTACTCAATGGAGGGTTACAAGTCTCTCCTAATTCTTGTTAACTGCCTCATAGTTTCTTGCCCCTGTGCTTTTGTGTCAGCTCACCCGCTAAAACACATTAACAACGTATCCCGGCCCCTGCCTTTCACATCACCATGTCGCAGGGCCGTGGGCATGACGTACGCTCAGTGGCAAAGAAGTATTAGCGTAGATTACCATAGTCCAGTGGACACCCGTCAATACAGAGGGTGTCTCAAATTTCCTGCTTTGCTGGGCGCATCAGTTAAACAAACTGAAAAACTTTAAGAATCTACAAATGGACCCGTTTTTGGATATTGAATGTTTGAGTTTAGGAAAGTAAAACCTAAAGGTAAAGGTATTCCGTTTATAGTCTTGTATCCACCGAAGCGCTCACACGACCCTCCTCCCCTAGCAGGCACTGTACACACGGAAACCATTTCAATCCCCCAGGGGATATTCCAGAGTAACTGGCAGCATATAGCGCACACGCGCTAAGCACTGCCTTATGAATGCTAGGTACCTATTTTGCAGCTGGGTAGACTGAAGCAACATGGAATAAACTGTCTTGCCTAAGGACAGACCAAAGTGCCCTGGCCGTGAATCGAACCAGCGACCCTCTGATTACTAGTCCGACACCTAACCAACTGAGCTACTTTATCCCCTAACCTAAAACTAAAACAAAATACAAAATACATTCTAAACCTGAAATCAACCAGGAGAACAGAAAACAACATATGTCGCCAAAAAGTGTCACTTATTTTGATCAAATGTTGTATAGATTGGTAATTGTTAAAATGTCCTCCATCATGAAATTAAGGGTGACCCCAACACACTCTCTTACCATATTATGTCAAAAAGACAGACCCAACATGACCATGGACCTTATTCTATAGGTTACTAAACCTATTTCATAGGAAAGACTAATACAACAGGACCTATCGCCACATTTCTTATAAAGGATTGGCCTAGCATGACTACCCACTGTATTTCAAAGGGAAGACCAAACCCAACACAACTACCATATCTCACAAGGATGGCAGACCCAACAAGACTCCTTACCATATTTGGTAAGGAAGACAGACTCCTTACCATATTTGGTAGGGAAGACATATTCCTTACCATATTTGGTAGGTAAGACATACTTACCATATTTGTAGGAAGACAGACTCCCTACCATATTATGTAGGGGAGACTTAAATATGGAATACTTACCATATTTGGTAGGGAAGACAGACTCCTCATTGATAATTTTCTGTATAAATGACATCACATAGTCAATATATTGTGGAGCTGCAACCTTGCATTTTTTATTCTTTTCATCTAACCATAGATATTGTCTGAAAACAGAAAAAAGACATTCAAAACGTGGCAAATATATCTAACATTAAAGTAGGGTATTCGACAAGGTGACAGTAACAGGTAAAACTTAAAAAGTCTGTTTACAATATACTCTACAGTTGGAAATTCATTAAACTTGCATTAGCTATCATTATCAGATCCCTTTTGAAAATCCAAAATGAAATAGGGGGTCACCAGTCATACCGTCTATATATGTGGCGCCAAAGTCGCACTAAATTTGCATATTTCACATTCAAAATTGAAAGTCCATTTTACAAATACCCCACAGTTAGAATTTCCTAAAATATTTAGAATATTTTTCAAAACATACCATGTTTGGCACCTACTTAGATTAATGAATTACTCCCTCCATGCATACTGTTTACTCGAAAAGGTGTATCTGAATCAATGACGCTTTTGAATATAACTTAGAAATAAACAAAGAATTCACTAAATATTCAAAGGAGAGGTGTACTTTGAGTTCTTATAAACAGGCTCCCATTAAATATTCAACCCTGATGCTGCTGGTGGCTAATATGGCCAATACAAAATGGTGCAAAAAAATGAAAAATTCCTCAAACCCTGGCACATGGGTATTCATCTAAGAGTACTCTGTGAGAGCTATCCAATGAATACCAACATGACAGGGTTTGAAGGTTTTCATAAATCTTAGCATTAGAAAAAAATATGTCTTTGTGAGAGACATCAGCAAGCAAGTCAGACCTATTTCGGCCGCTGAGTAGATGAATGGGTTACGAGTGAGAGTGATGTAGTAATGGAGAGTTACCACAACTCAAAGCCGCACGCTGTCGACACCTCACAAAGCAAGCGACCAACCAACCACCCAACACGACTTTCTCAATGTCATTCAAGGTCATCAGGGAAATCAAGCTAGGCTAAGGCAAGCACTCAAATGTATCAATGAAAAAATCTCTGCTATAACCCTTTTATTGTTAAATTTAGGATGCGAAATTTAAGATGGACAAGGGCTGAACTTTTCCCAGTGTTTCATCATTACCACCACAATTTCCCTGATATCCACATTTAACCCACTTATGCTCAAGATTTCCTGTAGAAATTGTCATCTGGATCTATGTTCTGATTTATGTTTATCTTTCAATATTTTTGCTATTTCACAAAAGTTGTGAGGATGCTTTTGGTTGCTGCAAGTATTAATGGGATAAATCTTTTTATGATGTTGTAACAGCATTTTTCCAATTATTTTTGCTTAGGCAAAAGTTGGAGTCCAAGTTCAAAACCTCGGGTCTTTAAAGCACCTTTCAGTGACAAGTTCATACATTTTAGGAAAGGGAAACAATTTTGTTGTAGACTGACTACTTACGTATTTCCAGGGCCAGTCATGGCCGTACACTGTGAAGATGTACAAAACTCCGATATCGTGCCATAGAGAAGATTTATATGTTCAAAAAATGAGATTGCTGGAAAAATAAAGAGAAAAGCATTTTAAACAGATATTTCCATGGTATAGAATGACACATACATTTCATTAGGATAGAAGCACAAATAGAAAGAAAGACTTTTAGTGCAATTTCAATTTGTCCATCAAAATTCTCCTTAAGGATGCTTATACAAAGAGACATGGCAAAGCCTCAAATGGTCAAGCCTTTTTCAGCTCCTTAACCCTTATGCTGCTGTTAGCCAATTCAACCAATACGAAATGATGCAAAAAAGCTAAAAATAACTGAAACCCTGGCACATAGGTAGTCATCTGAGACTTTTCAGCGAGAGCTTTCCAATGAATACCAATATGAAAGGGTTTAGTTGTTTTTCAAAAGTCTTTGCGTCCTTGTGCTTTGGATGAAAGTAGCCTCAGCAATGGAAGGGTTAAGCCATAAATTGTTTGATATGGGGTTTACAAGATAAATTAACATCATACGCTCCAAAGATTACCTAAGTACAATCAGAATAGATATATATAATGACAAAAAATAGGGGCAAATTTGGCGATGATACTTACTATGTGTTGCCAGCCATTCATTGCTATCTAGGTCTGGGGGTAGTTCTACTAATGTTTCTAGGTCTGCGTCTGTTATTCTGTCCCTGATGAAGTCTTCCTCTAGGTATTGTTTGTATT
Organism: Maea johnstoni; assembly: GCA_963942565.1. Lineage (NCBI taxonomy): Eukaryota > Metazoa > Annelida > Polychaeta > Spionida > Magelonidae > Maea > Maea johnstoni. The sequence continues at coordinate 3,313,156 of OZ012693.1, forward strand.
CGTCGGCGATGGGAGTAGGAGAGTCCTTTTCCTTCCGTCTGCCTTTCCTGAAAAATACAAACACAATGATCAGATGTGGTGATGATTGATATATGGGCAATAAACATTACTATTACAATTACAATTGAACAGAGCTTAATATGCTGTCACCAGGGCCAGGACTAGCATTAGGGACCTCAGGCCACCCATACTGGTGAGAGATGGTAGAGGGTTGAAAAATACAAAGACAATGATCAGATGTGGCGATAGAGTGCTGCTGGTGGTGGTGGTGAGAAATGGGAAGAAATCTTTTTAAAAAATAAGAAAAGAAAAGAAAATGTTAACCCTTATGCTCCTAAGTTGGCAAATACAAAATAATGCAAAAATCCTGAAAAATCACTGAAACCCAGGCATATGGGTACTCAGGGCTATCCAATGAGTACCAACATGATAGGGTTTAGATGGTTTTCAAAAATCTTTGCGTTTTTGTGCATTGGATGAATGTAGCCTTAGCATTGGAAGGGTTAAATGCCTAGCTTTGATCATGACGCATTCTTGACCAATGTGGAAGATGTAGAGCATTTAATCATTTTTATCAAATAAAACAAATTAAAGGGAAAGAAGTGCTTTGTGAGCATATTCTTGTAAAAATATTGGAAAAGATAGATAATCATGCCAAACAAAAACAGTGGGTTCTCACTTGTCTGTGTAGAGATAATACTGCAATTAAAACAGTTAGCCCCTGATTCAACTCAGAAGCCATCCTTCCACACAATCATCAAACCTTAAATCCCTCCATTACTCATAGATCCCCTTGGTTACGTAATGCTGAAAGTGGCACGTCAACTACCATTACTAACCCTATAATGCTGCTGGCGGCTAATACGGCCATTACAAAATGATGCAAAAACCCAAAATCTTTGCATCCTTGTGCTTTGGATGAAAGCATTGGAAGGGTTAGCACTTACAACTTCAACTGACATATATTGGGGACTATGATATATACCTTTATATGCATTCACATAAAAGAATTTATAGCAGAAAATTAATTAACCATATCTGATATAAGGAATTCTTTATTTAATGTCATTTGTTACCTACATTGAGGCATGACATGATCAGCCAGGTGTAACTGTGGAGGAAACTCAAGTACCCAGGGAACCCCCCCCCCCCCCCTTACACCAGAGACATACACACATACTACTTATATCATCCATTCTCCCACCTTACACCAAGTCACTGGCCATGCATCTTTCTCACATGTACCCAACCAATAGATGACAACCAAGGGAAAGGAAATGGGGAAAAATGAGCATTGCAATATACCCTTAACCAAACATTACTGAAATGAAACATTGTATAATTGTTTATCCTGGGAGGTGGCCAGCTCTCTTGGCCATCTAAAGTTCTGGAAAATGTCTGTCTAGGAATACTCAATACTGTACTTTGTGTGGTAAGTATAATGTACTGTGGTAAGTATAACTAACTGTTAGTCAAGTAGAAAACATACCTCACTAGCCAAATACAGTGAATGGATTATTGTGTAGATCAGAACTTAAAATGTGTATGTCTTATGTAAATTGCTTCATTGAAGTCAATTCATATACACACCGGCATTTTGATAAAACAATTATAACTTAAAATATAACAGCTGTTCCTTTGTACTTTGATTGCTCAATTTAAAAAATTCTTCAAACTTATATAGGTTCAAAGTTTGAATTTTTGCTGGGCTTCCAAAAGGGGGTATAAACTAAATATGTCAAGAAGATGCTTATAAGTATGCAGACCACTGTGTATGAAGTCAAGAGAGAGCTCGCTGGCATAGCTGTGGACCAAAGACATAGAGCTGCCACATGACTTATAATCAAGACAATTTCTAGTCATGAGGCCCATTCTGCGTAACTCCATTCCGCGCTGATTTGCGGCTAACATATTGTATCACTCGGCCATTCACCCAGGCCCTGCAGACCAATAAGGCTACGCGGCACCCCTATTCATCCAGTTAACAGATCACATGAAATTGTTCCGTAACTGCCAGTGAACAATCAGGAACAGGAATTTCATAGCAGAATCTATTGAACTGTGTCACCCACCCTTGCAGCAGGGCTTACATTCAGAGCTGCAGAAATATGGAAACATGTAGCCTACCCTTTCATGTATCCTGATTTTGGGAAAATGCTCTGGTTACAAAAATAAAGCCAAAATGTCATCTGTTTTTTATGCTGCGGGCAGGGATGGGTTTGGATAGCAGGTCATATAGCGTTGTACGGTTTCTGCCAAGCTACAACCATGGATAATATCAACTATCCATTCAGCAACCACTTCAATAGTTATTGACGAAGATGATAAAATGATATCTAGAGCCAGTCACTATCAATTTAAGTGCTGTTTTAATAGCAATTATGTACAGCCAGCAGTTAGGTATATCACTGGTGTATACAACATATTGTATAGATATTTCAGGCTGCATGAGATTTCTATGAATTTGCTAAATTGTCTGAGAAATATTTCCTTACTGAGATATCAATACACATGCACATTCGTTAAATGAAATTCATGCAATTATCAATGCCGGTTATGTGGTTTCATTCTGTTTATGTTCAGGGTAAATCCTACGGCTTCCAAAGCTGCTGCTGCCATTACTTACATTTGTAAGTCAAAATAAAGTTTCAAATTCCAGAAAATGAGTGTATTTAGCATATATAAACATATTGGCATAATCTGTCTGTGTCTCTCTAGTCCTCTCTCTGCCTCACTCTGTCTGTCTGTCTCTCTCTTTTTCTCTCTCTCTCCTTTTTCTCTCTCTCTTTTTCTCTCTCTTTTTCTCTCTCTCTCTCTCTCTCTCTCTCTCTCTCTCTCTCTCTCTCTCTCTCTCTCTCTCTCTCTCTCTCTCTCTCTCTCTCTCTCTCTCTCTCTCTCTCTCTGTCTTACTGTTTGTCTGTCTCTATCTTTTTGACTGTGTATCTCCTTCTCTGTGTCTGTTTCTATCTGTCCATCTGTCTCTCTCTCCCTGTCTTTCTCTCAAATGAATAAGTAAATGATCTCTACTATAGAGAGAGCTTGCATTCAGTGCATTCTACTCTACCTGTCCAGTAGTTTTTTTGCTGAGGAGCTGAGAGTTGATCACGAAGAGGGAGGAGGAGAGGAGGAGTGTTTTGTCTGGGTACGTTTCCATCAAGCACAGTAGTGTCATGAGCTGCCGGGGAATGAATCAGGAAGGAGACTGAGTCATATCAAATACTCCAACATTTACTCACGCCCAGGCTTCTAAGGCTTCTCAGGAAATGAAGAAATCTGCCTCATCTAGATGTCAGTGTTAAAAAACAATATCAGACTGGCAGGGAAAGAGATGTAGGCCAGAGAACACTCAATATATAGGGACTGGCACCTTTAAAATGTTCACTACTGTATACAGCTTTAATTTGGAGTGCTTAAATTTTGCTTAACCTTTACAGCCCTGCTGGAGGATATTGGTGCTACTTTAAACTTGCACATTCAAGCACTCAGCAAGACAAAGGTACAAAGCAGGATATATATTTGAAGGATGTTATTTTGGTGCTATCATGGGGAGCATGAAAATAGCGAAAATTAAATGCCTGTAAAAAATACCAGCTATACGTACAGTATTTGATAGAGGCATTTCCATGATTTATACCAAAACTTAACCAATATTTTAACCAATAATGCCGGCCTCCTATAGAACTTATTTTGTTAAATTTCCCAATGTCAGCTTCAGAAATAGAGAATGTGCAGTATAACCCTTCTGACGCTGATGCTACTTTCATCCAAAGCAAAAGGATGCAAAGATGTTTGAAAACCATCTAAACCCTGTCATGTGGGTATTCATTAGATAACTAGAGTACTCTCAGATGAAAACCCATATGCCAAGATTTCAGGCATTTTTCAGGTTTTTGCATCATTTAGTGTTGGCCAAATTAGCCACCAGCAGCGACAGGGATAAATAGAGAACTGGCTTTGTGTGATGTCTGGGTAGCAGTTAAATGAATTTCATACTTTTTAGCAGTACTTAAGCAGGGTCTGACACTTAGATTTCAGACTAGGGACCCGAAAAGGTATTTTGATA
>OZ012693.1:3317418-3365418 GCA_963942565.1 Maea johnstoni
AATGACATTTTTAGGCTTTAAAAGCATGAATGGGTAAACCTATTTAAATAAGTGCAGACTATATTTGACTGAGTGACCTGTAGGTTTGGTTAGACCTTTCCTATTTAACCCATTCACTCTCTGAGGTACTTTGGAAAGTATCGTCTGCTACTCTCATACTTTTGAAAATAACTTGGGTATAAAGCTTAAGTTCACAAAATATTTGAAGGAGAGTTGATATTTTTCCTCTGATCAACATTTCTCCTTCAAATGTTTTTTCAGAAAATGCTTCTGTAGGTAAGATATTTACCAAATCGTCAGGCTCGTTTTGGCCACTTTGAATAAGTGTCATTTATTCCTAGATACAATCTTGACATGTGCTGTCTGGACCTGAGATACTTTTGAAAATAATTTAAATCATGTGTGTATTCATTAGAAAGCTCTCGCTCAGAGAGTACTGTCAGGTGAGTACCCATGTGCCAGGGTTTCAGTCATTTCCCAGCTTTATGTCATCATTTCATGTTGACCATATTAGCGACAAGCAGAGAAAGGGTTACGTCATGATTGTAAAGCCCTGGACACACCTAATCTCGCCTTAGAGTGACATCATTACAGGAGACACAGGGGCGGATCCAGGGGGGTTTGAGGGGTTCGTCCAAACCCCCCCTGGCTGTGGAGTCATTTTGCACCACTACGCCACCTGTGGACCAACATCGGAACTAATTGTTTTAACAGCCTCGGCCACCAGTTCCAATCGTTTCCTGCCTTTTGTTTCGCCAGGCCTTGAGAAGGCAACAATGTGGTTAAAGGGGCCCTAAAGGCTCACAAACATATCAGCTTATATGAAAGTTATACACTTCAGGAACAGGATGCTACCATTCTTTTTCTCTCAGTGATCCCATGAGGGGAGATTTTTGCGTATTGTCATCCTCCTAGACAGCCTCTGCCAGCCACTGGGTGCGGCCATGTTTTTCAAGTGCTATCAGCTGTGACACAATCGGGTGGCAGGGATCACATCCTGTCTCCAAGCTAGCTACCTCTGGGCAGTGTATCTAACAGCAGTGCTCCTGACAAGAGCTCTCTGCATAAGTTGCATAAAAACGTATATATATCAAACAAGAAAATGGTGAAATCATGTGCAGCAATTGGCTGTAAAAAAAGACACAGTAGTGGAGAAAGCTTTCATAGATTTCCTAGTTGTAAATTTAGACAAAAACAGTGGTTAGCATCCATGAAACTTTTAAACCCACCTGTCCTGAAGTATGCATATGTATGTTCAGACCACTTCACTGACGAGGATTATGTCAGGAATCACACACTGCAGTCAGGATTACTTCAGAGTACAGTTAACTAGGTTCTGAAGAGGGATGCTTTTTTAGAAGGTTTGGGTACTTGTGAAATAGGTGTGCATACCTTTTATCATGCTCCATGCGACTCCTATTGCATCTAGTCTTACTTTCTTCAAGGATATAATGTCTGGTAACCAATTTTCATAAATCTCTTATTTCAAGCAGAAGTGATCTTGCAATTTATCAATTTCGGGATTTATTTACTTTATTGGTATACATTTACTAGTCTCAACATGATTTACCTTCATTCAGTTGCTCAACGAATATAAGCACAGGTGTATGCATTAAATGTTTAATATTAAGCCAGCATGAGAAGGGTAAATATCATTCCCTAACTTACAAAATTGAAACAGCTAAGGTTATAGTCAGTAATGACCCCATTTTCACTGGGAAGAAATACATTTCTAAATAGTACTGCAATATAGAGGAAGGTTGAAATCAAAATATCTCAAATTGCAAATGACCCTTTCTTTTATTTATGATAGAATAAATGACATTTTCATTTACTCATTACCAACCTTCTCTTAATGACTTATGATTAATAATAATACTCTTCATTATTATGATCTGATGTACAGACTTTAGCAATACAGACTTTAGCAACCCTAACAGCTAACTTTCAGGGTGAATGGCAATTTTCATAGGTACCTCAACATGGTCTTTATTAATCCACTGAGAATAGACTGTGCAGGATTTTGTTAGTTGTGTTACAACTGAGGTTTTGTCTTAGGTCTAGGTCCCTAGGGTAATAACAAAAGTAAGTAAAGGAAAGGGACACACAGGGTAATTGACCTTGTCCAATTGTAGTGCTGGGACTCGGCCTAGAAAATTTACTCGAGCGCTCGGCAAATCTAACGACCAAAACTCGAGTCCATATCGAGTTTTACGGCCACATTGACAAGATCTCAAGGCGAGTGATTTGAAACAACACTGCGCCTCGGTATACACCGGCACATGCCAGGCTCACGTAAAAGTGTACCGCGGCAGTGTGAATCGGTGAACCAGAAAATGGCGTAGTACGCATTTGACACGGAGACTTGAGGAAAACACATTTTACTACTGGAAATGTGGTGCAAATCTGGGAGTTTTGGCCATCGCTAGGCCACACATGCATCGGACGCATGTGTTGCTATTAAAATGTCATTAAAATATCATCAGCTCGTTATTTCCGAGCGCTCTATTTCTGGACTCGAGTGCTCGGATCGCATGCCCCAGTGACCAAGTGGTCGAGTTTCCGATTACTCGTCCCACCACTATCCAATTGGCATTACACATCTAGACCCCATGGGACACAAGGTAGTAAACACAGGAAGTGACTAGCAGTACTGGGAACAGCAATCATCTTCATTTCCTTTAGTAATTGTGTACATATTCATGAAGATTATAGAAAAGAAATGTCAAGAATACCTTTGGAAGGGGCCTGATAATTTAAAGAAGGAAAGAAGTCTGACAGGTGCACCACAACATGCTATTTAAGCGCCAGCCCTCTGTTTCCACATCTTGACCATCAAATTCATCAACACCTTGAACTATGTCCATATAATCCACCTGATCACCTTCAGCCACTCTTGGTTCAAAGTCGTAGGGATTTGCATACCTAAACATCTTGAATGTGCTTCAGAGCAGTGAAATATCTATCTCCTAGACAGAGCTACTGGCTTTATCTAATACACCCATTAAGGGGGCTCGGGACCTTCGCACCTTTAAATAGGGTGTTTTTTTGTTTTTTTGATATGTGAAAGCTGAAAAGGTTTGCTACTTATTCCTTTGAACTAGAACTCTCAACTAGAACTACAAATGACAAAAAAGGGTGTTTTTAAAAAGCTTTCTACTAAAGGCCAGATCTCCTGAAGCACCATGCTGTGATGTTTATCTAAGATCTTAATATCCCCTCCTTATCTGATCTCTCCTGGGAGGTGTGCTCTACTAGCTGATTGATGGGTACTGGGGGTTAGTTCCTGGCAGGCCAAGAATGTGTATTCAAATGGTAGTATCCTGTTTACCCAGGAAACAGGCACCAAACAGATATGAGTGACCAATTCATTGCAATTAGGGTATTGAATATTGGTGTGATTTTTGTGCATGAGCTGTCTGGCTTTACAGTTGCAGGTCAGACAGGTGAGGTAAAACCAATCAAATGCTCCAGAAAAATTCTGGTGTGTGTCTGGTAGGGGCAGGATGTTTGGGATGCATGTCAGGGATGCATGTTACCTAGGTGAACAGGGTTTCCTGTAGAGATTTAAGGTTAGGAGAGGACATTCAGATGCTGACCCCAGGACAGTGCAGAGTCTGAATGTTTCCTTTCAATGGGAAGTAGCTCCAGAAGGAAGCTGTAAGCCACATGCAGCCAAGGAAGAGGGTGTTTGAATGGGAAAAAACATCTTCTGTACCAGAAGATTTGGATACAATAGAGGATGGGGAATCTGAGAAATCACCAACTATTCATAGTGCCTGTTGTAGAAAGCTTAGACTGGTGAGTACTGGTTCAGATGACAGTGGCATAGGAATTGAAGATGCAGATTTTGAGGAAAGAGACACTGATCATGACTCAGAAGATGAGACAGATTCCTGTGAAGAAAGGATATCAGGTAGACATATTCTGCATTCACAAGAACTTGAGGACAGCCTTCAGAAAGCTGCAGTGTGTGCATACTGTCTTGATGGAAAGTTAGAACAATGGCAAGACAGTAGAAGGACAAGGACTTCGATCCGCCCTATTTTGGAGATGCTCAAATGAGGATTGTGATGGAAAGAGAGCAGACTTTCCTAGTAGTGACAAAAATGGACGATTGTATACTATAAACAGACAATCAGTTCTATCAGGACGCCTGTGTGGAAATGGACATAATGCGCTTCTATAGTTTAGTGCAGCTATGGATCTACCTCCTCCAGTAACCCCCAAAAGTTTCAAGAAGCATGAGGTATCTTTTCCATATATCTTTTTATCAGAGAAAACCAATGCAGACAAAACCTAATTAAACCCTACATGTCTGTGTCTTCCAAAATCCTCCAATTCTTTTGTAAATTTATCCTTACTTCTGAAGTTATTTACATAGTTAGTGTATCACGATTTTCATATTCATTCATTCATATGGCTAGAGCTATATCTAGAAAAATATTTGAAGAAGAAATGTAGATCAGTACCTAGTAAGCAACTCTCCTTGAATTTGTTTGTCAATTTACCCTTACAGTCGCACTTCAGAGTACTAGAAATAGAATGGATTCACCTGCAGACAGCCAACTAGCAATTAGTAGTCACTAATAGCTTGTTATCTTTCCTTATCAGCTGGGGGAGGAGCACTCACCAGGGGGTGCCAGCCTCCTTTCAGAAAGTTCAGAATTTTCTCTAAAAATCCCTTTTTATTCCAGTAATTCAAGTACCAAGTAAATTATTAAATATTCAAACCATTCTACCAATGCAAACAAATCACATTCTTATTCCAAATTAACCCCTTAAGTTTTATAATGGAGTATAAAGTCATTTTAGAATGTACAAATGTGAGGTGCACTTCAAATGAGCCTTAGACAGCTTTCTGAAATCACCATACTTCTCATTTTTGAAACAACCTCATTCATTCAATATTGATCCCAGAGAGCTGAAATTTTGTAACATGATTGAAAACATCCTTGGGCACGGCTAATTTTTTCATTTTTTTTATATCTGGTCTAGTTATTTCTTAATCGGACTTCAAAAATGAAGGAAAGTGAAATTTTAGAAAAAAATATTGATCATGACTTTAACTTGCTCTAAATTCCGTTCGGAACAAAAATTTTAAAAAACAAAAAAATTATCCATGCCTAAATATGTTTTCTATGAAATGTATAAATACCAACTGTCTTACACTTTTTATGAAGCCAGGAGGCTATTTGCAATAGCATATGTATTAGAAATCCACATGTATGTCTTTCGGCCCCACCCCGGGGAAATTGTGAAGATGTCACAAGATAAGTTTAGAATATTTGACCTCTCCAGAATCTCATCTTTCATAAAATATATAGTTTATTGGGGTTTTCTTGTATATAGACCTAGATATTGGTCAATCTTTACATGAAAGTCACACTTACAGAACGAAGGTCCCGAGCCCCCTTAAGACTCTTTGCGGTGAAGGGGTGGGGAGAAAGTGTGCTTTAAGCAGGACTGGTGCCAACGACCAGTATTTGATGCTGTCTGCACAGACCTACCATCTGAAAGACCCCTTGAAACTATTTGTGAAGAGGAGAATTTCTTACCGGTTCCAGGTTTCTATCTCGTCGCGATATGACCTAAGCTGTTAAAAGCAAATGGAAAACCCCATCCCTTCATTCCTTCTTCCTATCAAACAAAGCAAGAAAAAAGTTGTAATTGCTTGCTATGTGTATTCTGTTACGTTGTTTGGATATTTGGTTTGGCTTTCAATTGTACGTGTCTCCATTAGGTTTGGTTCATATCGTAACGAGACAGATATCCAATGTTTGATGTGTATTATATTGTCTTCCGTCTACGGACTGATTTTCAAATTGTCTTCCAGTTGCAAAGCCACCACAAACGACATTTCACCAATGTTAAACGTTTATATAGCGACCTAGGACCCAGCGAAGGGAACGGCAGCATGTCAACGAGTTATAACTAATCAGGACTTTCATTCCTTTCTCTCCCCCCCCCCCCCCCCCCCCCCCGGGTTTAAAGCAAATTATATCACTGCAAGTTCGTTTCCCTATAATCTGGATGAAAAGGTTACATTGCGTGCCCTGTAAAACGGGGCAGATTGATCCATTCTTGCCTGCGGCAAAAACACAAGTCTGACTATTTTGGCTATAACGTTTAGATAAAATGATCTTTAAGAACATATGTGAAGGATACATGTTAGTTAGGACTAAAACATTAATTCTCCTTGAAATATTTTGCAAGTATGTAATTAGTTCAAAACTATTTCTCGAAAGCATCATAGATCCAGACGACCCTTTTTAAAGTAAGCTTGAATAGCCCATTCAAGAACAAGCGAGCACACGTATGATCTGCTAAAACAGATGAGTGCTTACGTAACCCGTTAATGCTTGCAGTGACCAAAAATGACCAGACTGGTGTACTCTTTCCAGCGAAAACATAATTGGGTAAATATTTGATGCAGGCGGGCCTGCCCCGATAGCCGAGTGGTTTAAGGTGTTGCCACTGACTGCTCGTCAGTGCCCGGGTTCGTATCACGGACAACTGGCATGTCACAATTAAGCTTAAATAGGGCGGAAAGAGAGACGGAAAAATCGAAATTCCAAATTCCGAAGTGCACCTGTATATACTCTGTTACCTTGCACTTCCTCTTGTCATTCGATCATTGACCTATGACCTGATTCATTGTTACATAAGCTATTGTGTTACGCTAGTACGTGAGGGAATATACATATATGCGATTATATAAAGTTCATTGACTTTGTTTCGAGATCTGTTTATATGTCATTCTTCATTTTCCATGCATTAAGCATGTCGCTTTATTTCATAAGATAATCATCAGTGAGCATTTTGAATTTTGGTGAGCAGTTTAGCGGTCCGGATAAGGCTAGTCAAATAAGGTTTATATGCATAAGGCTAAAATTTGGGTTTGATTATCGTAACTTTTTCTGCCATTTTTATAGTTAAATCGTGAGTACCCAATTGAGAGTGGAGGAAATCGGAGTGCCCGGCGAAAAAAACGCATAATCCCAAGTCACTGGCTACTTGTTCATGTGGTACAGCCGGGATTCCAACCCGGGCAGTGGTGAGAGACAGCGAGCAGTCAATAGAGTGGCCTTATACCATTCAGCCATTTTTTGCATCCGTTTAGTGGCAATTCATACTCTCTGTGTCAAAAACAAAACAAATTTAAAAAAAAACAGCCGGGCAATGTTTGTGGTATCTTTCAGGCAAAAGCATAGGTAATTGTATGTGCGTCATGTATTGACTATGATATTATCCACAAACGATTGCACACACATACATAAGAACTATGAATACAAACAAGAACATCAATAAAGTAATAGAAATATTGCAAGGAGAGTAGATTATCATAACATTTGTTTGAGAGAACTGAACACATTGATATTGTCACTTACTTAATGTGGCCCGCTTTATAAAATGTTAGGATCATTATGCTGGAAAGATCTATGCCATGTAGGATATTGGGAGATTGTGATTCTAAGAAGTCTTATTAGCTCACGCAATGCTGGACTATTTTGCCTTTTGAGGGTCAATGAATTGTCATATCGCACTAGGGCTGAAATATCGATGTATCCGCAAATCGCATGGTACAAATGGAGTCCTATTGGTTAAGATCAGAGGAGCCACAATACTATTTATTGAATCGCTTGGCAGGTGTGTTACAAACAAGACAGTGTACATACGACAGAACATTAGCCAAACGGATGTGTGAATACTTTTGTTATATCGCACAACATAACTCCACACATAGTGTCGTATGGATAGCATTAAACGGACAGCTCCATCGAGTAGTTCAATATAATACTGATATTGAACTTGAGTTACCACTGACTAGCATTCAACACAGACTGGCGGTTAGTCTAGTCGTCCTGTTTACAAACGGTCATCCTGTGGTCAGCCGCAGGATACGCGTGGTTTGCAACGTGACCACTGACTGCTCTGTTTGTCAACACTGGCGTGGAGCCATGTGGACCCAGGCTCCCAACTCACTGAGAACAGTCAGGCTTGCATATTGAATTTAGGTTTCGCCTCAAAGCCGAGTGGTCTAATGCATCACACACACCGGTCATCCTGCGGTCAGCCGCAGGGCCGCAGGTTATATGTGGTCAGCAACGTGACCACTGAGTGCCCTATGTTTGTCAACACTGGCGTGGAGCCATGTGGACCCAGGCTCCCACCTCACTTAGAACAGTCAGGCTTGCATATTGAATTTAGGTCTCGGCCCAAAAGCTGAGTGGTCTAATGCATCACACACACCGGTCATCCTGTGGTCAGCCGCAGGTTAAATGTGGTCAGCAACGTGACCTCTGACTGCTCTATGATTGTCAACACTGGCGTGGAGCCAGGTAGATCGGTCAGGCTTGCATATTGAATTTAGGTTTCGCCTCAAAGCCGAGTGGTCTAATGCATCACACACACCGGTCATCCTAGGGTCAGCTGCAGGTTAAATGTGGTCGGTAACGAGACCACTGACTGCTCTAGGTCTGTCAACGCTGGCGTGGAGCCATATGGAGCCAGGGTATCAACTCCCTGAGAACAGCCTTACTTGCATATTGAATATTTGTCTCGCCTCAAAAGCCGAGTGATCTAATGCAGCACACACACTGCTCACCGCCTCGCACTACTACCAGAGATATGTCTGCATATCTAGATTAAGGCGTTACCATTGACTGTTCACCACTGTCCGGGTTCAAATTCCAGCCCGGAAAGTTGCCATTGACCTTACACGAATATACACAAAATATGGACATTCGTGCAGTATTTTGTATGTTTATTGACTGCACTCCATCATCGTGCAAATTCATATCATGTACAAATCATATTTTCAAAATAAATCATAATTACAAAGAGTAACATAACATAACTATGGGGCGCCGTTTGTAGCATGCACACTTTTGTTGACAGAAGCAAATTTTGTCCAACAAAAGTCACTTTTGTCTGACAAAAGTAATTTTGTCTACGACAAAATTATTTTTGTCAGACAAAAGTTGATTTTGTCAGACAAAAGTTGATTTTGTCAGACAAAAGTTGATTTTGTCTGACAAAAGCAATTTTGTCTTGACAAAAATTGCTTCTGTCAACAAAAGTAATTTTGTCGTAGACAAAATTACTTTTGTCGAGACAAAATTTCTTTTGTGCTACACTTGGCGAGACCACTCGCCAAGTGTTTCATTCAGAATTCTGTCCTAGTGTCGTGCAGCGATGGCAGGCGGCGTGCATGATCGAATAGACGAGTTGCAGCATCTCCAACGCTCGATCGAGTTGCAGTATCTCGTTCTAGATACTGCAGCCCGATCGAGATGCTTTGAAGACTTTTACATAATATTCGTTTCCTGCCTGTATTTTGAGCTTGTAAAGGCCACATCACGACTGTAAGCTTACACTTCGTAGTTCTTCATTAATTTAAGGGGCCTCTATAGTCTGTCTGACTCGAGTTTGGCAATCACTTTTGCCACTTTTTTGTGACAAAACGTTCGAGTTTGCTATCCTTAAATTAATGAAGAACTACGAAGTGTAAGCTTACAGGAAACGAATATTATGTAAAAGTCTTCAAAGCATCTCGATCGGGCTGCAGTATCTAGAACGAGATACTGCAACTCGATCGAGCGTTGGAGATGCTGCAACTCGTCTATTCGATCATGCACGCCGCCTGCCATCGCTGCACGACACTAGGACAGAATTCTGAATGAAACACTTGGCGAGTGGTCTCGCCAAGTGTAGCACAAAAGTAATTTTGTCTACGACAAAATTACTTTTGTTGACAGAAGCAATTTTTGTCAAGACTAAATTGCTTTTGTCAGACAAAATCAACTTTTGTCTGACAAATTCAACTTTTGTCTGACAAAATCAACTTTTGTCTGACAAAATCAACTTTTGTCTGACAAAAATAATTTTGTCGTAGACAAAATTACTTTTGTCAGACAAAAGTGACTTTTGTTGGACAAAATTTGCTTCTGTCAACAAAAGTGTGCATGCTACAAACGGCGCCCCATACATAACATAATATTATCGTAAAGAAAGGGGTTAGATCCCGTATTGACCAGAAGTATTGCTGGCATTTACCCTAAGCAGCAGGGTGTTTCTATACTTTTAAGAGTAGTTCGCTTCGAGCGACTGATCAAGACGTCTTAAGGTGGTGCTTGACAGCGACAGAAAAAGAGTTAGTGACTTAGGGATAGGCGGGCGTAATACGGTTCCCTCCACCACTTACAACTGGCTATTCAAAATAAATCCGAACTACTATTTAAAGGTTCCTGATTTGAACCTAGCGCGAGGCATAAGGGAAAGTCAACAGTGACTTGGAGTCATTTAACCGTTTAATAGTAATATGGACCATATAATCTGCAAAAAGGAAATTGAAATTGGATTAAGTAGAAGAATAGTGCAATGCGCAATGTATTAGAAAGTAAGTAATGATCGCTTTAAAACCCCAGAAGTTAGCAGAAGGTAACATACATGAAGCGTAATATTCATATAGGGTAATATTAAATGTAGAAATAGTAATTGATTAGTCGGTTAGGAAATCAACCAATCAAAGCAAACGAGAGAAATCGGCCAATTAGGTTACATGTGTCGTAAGAGTGAATAACTGCAGTTACTTATGGCATAATAGTAAATAACCGCAACTACAGTCAGTAAATGTCAGCAGCCAAAGCTTTTCTATGGGTTGATGGGTAAACGGTACTAAACACCCAACTAACATCCCGTTTGAGACTTTGATAGGAATCTGGAAAATTGCAGCCAGACATAATGCCTGTATGTATAGAAAAGTCTTGGGAGAAAGGGGCATATGAAACGCACTATTGCGACACCAATTATGATGAGTGACCAGGGCACTCTCTATCTGACTCTAGTATTGCCGAAACTGTGGTATAAAGATACGTATGATATGATATGATGTGAGTGCGCTATTTACATGTATATAATCCAGTGGCATAGTTCTCTGTGTGTGTTAACCCTTATGCTGCTGGATGCTAATTTGGCCAATACAAAATGATGCAAATTATTGAAACCTTGGCATATGGGTACTCATCTGAGTACTCAGCAAGAGCTATCCAATGAATACCAGCGAGATAGGGTTTAGATGGTTTTCAAAAATATTTGCATCCTTGTGCTTTGAACCAGGAACTATATATTACAAATATATAGTTCCTGTTTGGACGAAAGTATCCTCAGCATTGGAAGGGTAAAGAATTATATATATGTGTGTGTATATATATATATATATATATATATATATATATATATATATATATATATATATATATATATATATATATATATATACATGTATATATATATATATATATATATATATATATATATATATATATATATATATATATATATATATATATATATATATATATATATATATATATATATATATATATATATATATATATATATATACACCTATAAGTATATACTAGTATATGTATAACTGCGATGTATAACTCCCCCAAGCATGCGTAAAGCCAGATTAATAAACCATGGTCCTAATTGTATTATGTCTCATGTGTTAATGTTATCGAACAAATACACATATTAAGATATTCATCATTGTTATATTGTACAAATGGCTTATGCAATTTATTAGATGAATAAAACAAGAAGATGGTCTGCCTTCTACTCCAGACCAGAGATGCGTACAAGCCATAGGGTATAGCATGGCATTTTGTGACCTCGGATAGCAGGGGTAACATCTATGCCATGGGCTGGTTGGAAATAAGCATAATCGATTTTGATAGGTATGACCTATTCTGGCAACTAGAATCTAACACTTAAATCCAAACTGCAAAGTATAGTCTTCCCTATAAGTATTTTAGGTTGATAACTTGATTACCTCTGTGGTACAAAGAAACAAAAAGTGTGAGCTCATTCCTAGTGCAGCTATTCGAATATTCATATTTTGAATTCATAGGGATTTCGGTGAGTTAGATGAAAGGGTTTGATAAATACATCATGGTTTTTCTCCTGTTGGGGATCATAATATATGAGAATGAAACACAGACACACATCTAGTCGCGTCAGACAAGAGATTCCATTTCCTGCTTACTAAGATACTGAGTGTGATTTTGTCTAATCAAGCATATGATATTCCAAAGTAAATATTTTCACTTAGTGTGGGTGTTTCTGATACAATAACATACCTCGGCTGGTCACATCACAAACAAGGGGCTGCCCCGATAGCCGAGCAATCGAATGTAGTGTGGACTACCTGGCTCCGAGCACCTTCAAATGTCCCGGTTTCAAGTCCGGCAAGAGCTATGACACAATAATGCCAGAGACTAGGGTTTAGTATGCGGTTTT
Organism: Maea johnstoni; assembly: GCA_963942565.1. Lineage (NCBI taxonomy): Eukaryota > Metazoa > Annelida > Polychaeta > Spionida > Magelonidae > Maea > Maea johnstoni. The sequence goes on from OZ012693.1 coordinate 3,329,728, forward strand.
CCCTGGGCACTGTTGGTACACTTAACATTGGCTCCCGAAGGTTTTGACAAAATGTGATATTATATAAAATTTCAGTTATAATCAACGTAAAAAACTCTGCCTCGCTAAGTTAAAAATTCACACAAGGTGTAGGTTTGCTATGTTATGATTACTATGTAAAGATATCTACCTGTATAGTAGAGGCAAACTCAGGAACCAAAAGGTTACAAAAGTAAAGAAAAGGGACCTTTTTGAGTGGCTGATTCGTTTGATGACATTTGTGATGGAACACTCATATTGATACTTTATATACTGCGTTCCAAAGTATCACAACCTTTATGTTGCTGGTGGCTAAATTGGCCAATACAGAATTATGAGAAAAAAACTAAAAAATGACATAAACCCTGGCACATGGGTTCTGACTTAAGAGTACTCAGCGAGAGCTATCAAATGTATGACAGGGTTTAGATGGTTTTCAAAATACGTTTCGTCCTTGTGTTTTGGATGAGAGTAGCCTCAGCATTGGAAGGATTTAAAATGACTCCATCATGCACGCACTATACGGTTAGGCAACACTTCAATTGGAGTGGTACTTGGCCCATGGAGAAGAATTCCTATAACCTTATAACCTAAAGATACTATACCCTAAATGTGACAGCCAAGTCGTGTTTTGATTTGTCCAGTCATTGCTATTTATCATTGTTGAGATCTAAAAAAAATCTAAAAATTGCAGCCATAGGACATTGAACCATGAGAAGAATCCTCTGCTCAATATTATACTTAGTAATCTGGATATCCCTTACAATATAGTAAGATGTAAAAAGTCCATCTTCCGAGACTTTGTTCATGGAAATGACGTCCCGCACTTGTGATAGTAGTTGATTGATTTATATTTCAACAAAAAATGTTCGTACAAGCTCGTCGTTAAATAACTTTTTTCTGTCTCACACTCCGTTTTACAGCGTGTAGATTTGGTGCCGTAAACTAACGTATTACCCTAGCATAGTACCGGATCTAATCTTGTTGTCACCTCGGTTACAACGTTGCTATTCATTCTAGCCTACCGATTAAACGCATGGTATGGTATTCGACTGGGTGGCAGTGGCATCTAAAACTTAAAAACCATTATTATATATCCATTTGAAATATACCCCCACATTTAGAAATCCATGGAACCTTGCATAAGCTATCGTTGTCAATTCCCCATTGAAAATCTAAAATAAAAAAGGGGAACACCAGTCATCACGTCCATATAGGTAGCGCCAAAGTGGCACTAAATTTGCAAAATTTCACGTCTAAAATTGAAAGTCCATTTAACCCCCCCCCCCCACATTAAGAATAAAGTGTGTTTCATATACTCATCTCTCTCTCTCTCTCTCTCTCTCTCTCTCTCTCTCTCTCTCTCTCTCTCTCTCTCTCTCTCTCTCTCTCTCTCTCTCTCTCTCTCTCTCTCTCTCTCTCTACATACCTGTAGGTTTTCCCCTCCTGACTGCAGCTGTGATGTGATGTCCTCCACTGTGCTTGTTACCCAGATATTTAATGTGAGCGACAGGTGAAGCGAAACCGTCTATGCTGACACATTCTGTCACAGGAATGATAAACTGCCTGCTGTGTTAAGTGCCAATACGGATATACGTTATCATATTCACTAGTAACTACAGGCAGTGTTGCACGACTTTATAACCAATAGTTATTCGTTTGAAATGACTAAGAGCACACTATATGAATATGTGGAATTTTTAAAATCTATAACAATGTTCCATTGATAAAACATTGGAATACACACTTACATCATTAATGCACAACTTAACCAATAGTTATTCGTTTGAAATGACTAAGAGCACATTATATAAATATGTGGAATTTTCAAAATCTGTAACACTGTTCAATTGCTATTGGAAAAACACACAAAAATCATAAACTAATTTCGTATATTTAATGTAAATGTTCTTACCTTTCCTTCTTTTATTTTTGTTCTCCTCTGTTGTATATAGCTAAAGTGGTTAACGACGTTCTATACTATAGTTTTCGAGTTTGCTTTACTTTGTGTGTATATTTCCTCTCTTGTAAGGGCTTTCCTGTTAGTGCTTTCGCACAATGGAATCTGTATGTTTTGTAATTATACTTCAGCCAATAAAGATAAATACACACACGAAAAGTGATCTATAATTACTCACATCACCATATATCATAAGGCCCAAACAATGGGTTCTATAAAGGAGTACACAGTTAAGTTTACTATACCTCATGTGAGGATTCTTGATTCTGGTTGGCCAAGTGCCCTAGATTAATCGTCATGTTATACTCACTACTTAGCGACAGGCTGTTGTCCTTAACAGCGGGTGATATTCAATTAAATAACACACAGCAACAGCGTGTGCTAATTTATTAACACACAGAAACATCGTGTGCTAATTGATCAGCACACAGGAACAACGGCGTGTGCTAATTGATTAGCACACGCTAGCCGGTATACCCGTGAAAAACTCACAGAGCTTGCCGAGTTTTTCCCCTTTTGTGTTTTGTATTTTATTCGGTATAATAAAACAAATATGACACCCCTGTGGGGTGTTCACCCCACAGGGATGTTATATTTGTATAATATACGCAGAGCAGACAGACAGAACAGTGTTCACATTAGTGATATACATCACAATTAATATACTACTATGCAGCATTTATTGTATTTTCAAATTAACATACGTCTAGCGTTAATCATACCATTTAGAGATTCCTCTAAAGCATTTGATTATCTCTCAAAACAGTTACCAAATCGCCTTAGGTGGTGTAAAAGGTATATGTTGTCACATATATCTTAACTTGAAAATTAGATTAATACATTTACGAAAAATGGAAATACTTAAGAAATCAATGTTTTGAAGTTTAATTGCAATATATTAACTTTTCTAATTTCACAATGCAATTTCTATAAGTTGACTTCATATACATTACACCGATCCATTATATATGGAGATATCTACTTGAAACGGATGAAAAGTCAAGTGGCCACGAGTGCTTTTTGCTACATTAAAACGAGAAGTGCACTAACAATAAGATACTAAACACGTGTGGCAAGTAATTGATACCCCAAAAATATCCAGAAATTAGTTTTTCTAAATGTTTCTTAACAGTTTTTTTTAGTCTTTGGCTGATCTTCAATTGTGCATTGTTTCAAAGAAAATGGATCAGGCGTTTTTAAAGTTCACCGAATTAGACATTTACGGCTAGAAGCTTCACTACGGTAAAAGACGATGGGCGTTACAATGTTGCAATATCGCAAACGTGACGGGAAATCCTCAATAAACTCACTGAGAAGTTTCCAGGTCGCCAACTCGACGTTTTGATAACAAATACGCATTTTAAGTGTTGGCATCGATTACTCGTCACACATCTCTAGCATCTAGGGCCCGGATCTAGGGACATACCCTAGGTATGCACTAACACTGACTAAGGCATAACGTGCCATTGCAAATGCTTGTCAAATTGAAAGTGCTTTCATGGCGTCAAAATGTCAAGTGCATTCGATCAAATACAGCACGTTCTTGGTGCGAAAGTCATTCGTGGAAATGGAGCCTCTACATCAACCAGATGTGGATATTTAAAGGAACTACGGTTCCCTACATAGTTCTGAACGTATCTTATATTCAGGAAACCATGACCTACTTTAGACTTTGCCAGAAATAAGCATGTTACATTTTTGTTTTACCCTTTTTGTGAAATGTAAGGAGGACATCCCCTCTGCTCCCTATTGAACTGCCCCATTGTTAACAACATACGAAATTCCTTAATGCTCATAGCCTATTACTATAATAATCATACCTTCGAAATCTGGCCAGTTTTTTCTGGAAAACAGTGGAATGTTTGGTCATTTTCCAGAAAAACAGCGGAAAAAATAATTTTCCTTTCTGTCGTTCACACCTGCACCATCGTAGACCAGAACATCTTCTTCGAAGTATCGTGAGGTGAAAACATAGGTCGTGTGGCAGATGTACCCGATGAACGCATGAAGCAGGATGACCAAATGTGATTATCTAAAAGTCGCAAGGTTTGTTGGATATCAATGAACTAAACCTAATTAACAGGTTTCATAACCAAACGAAAACATCATACGCTTTTACTTTTGTATGCTTAAGGTTATTTGAGTGCACTTCACCATATTTTCATTTTTACCATTTTATAACAAATATGAATAGCAGCATTTACATGTATATTCAAGACTAAACTTACCAGTTACGAAATGATAAATTGTTAACCCACTAGCACTTAAGAGTTCCTTCAGAAATTGTTGTCTGAAGATACTTTTGACGATAAATTTTGAATTGAGAAGAATTTTGAAATTCTTTTTGAAGGAGAGGTGTTGTTAATGCTCTGATCACACTTCTTCTTCGAATATTTTACCAATTATACTTTAACCTGAAAGATTTCATCAACATTGTCATACTGATGTTGGCCGCTGTGAGCATTAATGGGTTAACTAAGTCAACTAAAAGATGTAAACATACAGCAGCATTAAATATCAAAGGTACGTGATAGAAACATCCCAAGGAATGGATGGCGCATGTTCTACTTGGCGTGATGCGAGGCGAAGCCGATCATCCCGGATCAAGATGAAGACCATGACGACTACACACGTACCTATAATGGAAAAATAATTTCATTTTTTTTTCAAAAGAACACGACACATAAAGCATTTTAACATTTTGAATTATTTACAATTTTTTGAAATTTAAATATTGAACTTTTATAATTTTACTAAATTTCAACTTGTTATAAAGACTGGCTAGGAAAACATGGACACGTTACAGTTGTATAAACTTTGATCCTAAAACGGATTCTCTCCGTTAGAGGAGTTTGTGAATCGTACATATTCCTTACTAGTCCTGGAACTCACTATCTGCGTATCCAACATGACTCATTCATGCTTAGAGCAGCCAAAAAGATTGACTAGTTTGATGTTATCTTCCTTGTGAAAGCATATTTTGGAAAATAGTTGAGGAAGAAATGTTTTCGATGGCCAAACAAACAACCTTCCCTCAAATATTTTGTAAATTAACGTCTAACTCTGCAATTGTTTTCGAAGTGATAATAGCCCCAAACGATATTTTTGAAGAGCTCAGAAGCATAGATGAGTTAAACCATAATGATGGCTACATCCTTAAGCCAGAAATCTTATCTGTTACAGCATGTGGTGGCATACTGATCTAATTACTAGATTCGCATAAATTCAATAATAGTGCTCGGTAATTTTCCATAATAGCATGTTTAATAGTTCTATCAAGCAGGATGCTGTCTAGTAGTACTGACACCCACGTTTTTTCATTTGGCAAATATGCCTTACTGAAATTATGAAGTAATGTGGCTTATGGGGATAACTTATCATTAATATAAGCCCTATATATATAGGAGCATTTTGAGAGTTTTTTAAAAATATATTTTACTAACTCTTTTTCTCATTATCTAACTAAATATGAGTGTGTCGAACTTCACACAGCAGAATATGAAACAAAGAATAAAAGTTATCAGGCTCATGCTAATGGCAGAGTTCTTTTGTACTTATGGAAGGTTAGCGATTGTATTCAATTTCTTACCTTAAAGTTTACTTCCTGCTGAGAGGGTATTTACATGATGCTTGATAATTTCTAACCAGGATATCTATGTATCTATCTACAGAGCCGGATGAACAAATGAAAGTAGATTAAAGGACAAATCTGGTTAGAATAACTTGGTAATATAGTTCTCAAGTTAACCGTTAGAGGCAGCACTAAATGGCAATGGACAGTGCCAGCCTTGACTGGTAGTGTTATTTCGACCATCATGATGGTCATAGATCTTGAGATGTGTGTAGTGCGACAAGTCAGCGGTTAACTAATGCGAACCTTCGCAGGACCATAACTGGGGCTTGTGTTGTGGGTAAATGGTAAACTTATCTTTACTGGTGAGTTTGTCTAAGACACATTTCAATTTTCTTTTCCCCTCGAAATTGCCAAAGTCGATTCCAATCTGGTTGGTATATATTTTGGAGCCTTCAAAGTTGGTACCTGCGTACTATTTCCAATTTCGGAAATTTAGAAAGTGAAAAAAAAATTCATCACTGACTGAAAACAAAAAATGTAGGAGTATCGGAATTGTGGCATTCCGTAAATATTCCATTTCAAAATGATGCACTATGGCCCTGGGCTGACATGGGTGGTTCTGGCCCAACCACAAAATTAGAGAAATTAGCTCAGGCTGGAGATATGGATCTGCCTCGTATGGTAGTCTCAGGGCTTAACTAATCTTTTCTCACTGAAAGGTGTTGCCTGCACCCGAGATTATTCTATTAAATACCTTCGAAATAAAGCTCAGTTTTACAAAGTATTTGAAATAGAATTGTTGTTAGGGGTTCTGCTTAACATTGCTCATTACAATAAATACATTTATCACATTATGTTATTTTTTGGTTAGATATCACCGAAATAGTCATTCATTTTTTTTTGTTTGCTGCTGGAATGAAATGGTCTATCTACTAGTCAGATGAGTAGCAGAGTGCCACACCAGCCTACCCCCCCCCCCCCCCCCCAACCTTTCAGTTATTCTACTCTGGGGCAGTTGAGTTTTGAAGCTACTTATCAAGGGTGGATCCAGGTTTTTGTGCAGGGGGTTTATTCTGTAAGAGGGGGGATGTCTTAACAGAAAGGAAGATCCACAGTTGTTTTATACAACACTGATATAAAGTTTATAAAATCTTTTGAACCCCTCTTTGGGTCTGAAACCTGCAATCCCCACCATTGGGACACTAATATAGGAAACTTAAAACCACGCCATTCTCACACATTTCTGGATCATTTAATTTTTGAGAATTAACGTTTTGATGAATTTTTCCTACCATATATTTCTTTATCATTTTACATAGGCCTACATAAACTGGAAGTTGTTGGGTTAATTTGATAAGAATTACTCAGCCAAGGATCCCATAGTTTCCATTGTTAAACAATTGAATGGGTACTTACATGTTATCAAATTGATATTACTTGCCGCAATTATTATCATTATTAGTATCAAGGCAATATGACTAATATCAAAAGTGGATAAACACATATGTCATCCACTTTTGCTAATATAGGTTCTCTGCATGTCTCTAATGCTGTGCAGCGTCCAATTAAGGCTCAGAAATAGATGTACACACCAGCCGTATACCCCCTCTGGTGGGGAAATGGAGAACTATAGTTATAAATCAACAACTTCTTGTACATTAGAATTGCACGGGAGAGCTCTGTTAGAAAGAAGCAGTCAGTGATCAACATCCAACAAAACACATGTATTTTTCAAAGTTTTACTTTATTTAGAAGATATTCCCAGTAGGTCAATCCGAACATATCAGTTCTGAGAGAGATGCATTCTAAGTTTACAATAATAGTGGTCAGCTAAGTGTTCAGGCAATAGCTAATCAATCACTCTTCAACCCATCCATGCTCAGAGTTGCCCCTCAACGCTTATGCTGCTGATGGCTGTTGGCCGATACAAAATGATGCAAAGATCCTGAAAAATCACTGGAACCCTGGCAAATGGGTATTCATATGAGAGTACTCAGCGAGAGCTTTCTAATGAATACCAACAAGACAGGGTTTAGATGGTTTTCAAAGATTTTTGCTTTTTTGTGCATTAGACGAAAGTAGCCTCAGCATTGGAAGGGTTAACGCTTATGCTGCTGGTGGCTAATTCAACCAATACAAAATGATGCAAAACACCTGAAAAATGACTGAAACCCTGGCAAATGGGTGCTCACCAACTAGAGCTTTCTAATGAGTACCAACTTGACAGGGTTTGGATGGTTTTCAGAAATCTTAGCATTTGTGCTTTGGAGGAAAGTAGCCTTAGCATTGGAAGGGTTAATGGTCATCTGGGTGCTATGATACTATACAAAATAACATACATTGTCTAAGAATTTATGCTTTTATTTTAAAGTTATTTTTCAAAAGTCTCAAGCATGTGAGTAAATTTTCTTGGGTAAATTCTGAGCATGAACGGGTCTATCACTGCACTATGCGCTCTCTCATTCCATAAATAAGCAAGATGTTCTATGATACATAGGTTTGGGTCATTTCTTCTCAGAGAGCTAAGATGGTCTAATGTTCAAGCAAACATCTGACCAGATGGCAAGCCTATTCTGATGGTCTCTTCCACAATCAAAGCATAGTCTGGATAAAATTTGAAGCAGAAATGTTAATGAGAAATAATCACCAACAACTCTCCTTCTAAATTTTAGTGAATAAGTGTTTGATTCTGAATTAATTTTCATACGATTCATAGCTCCAAACACAGCTTACCAATTGAAGCATACATAAAGTTTTCCCTTGTGCTTCTGACTGAAACCCTGGCATATGGGTACTCATCTGAGAGTACTCAAGGAGACCTATCTAATGAATACCAATTTGAGAGGGTTCAGATGGTTTTCAAATATCTTTGCATCCTTGTGCTTTGGATGAAAGTAGCCTTAGCATTGGAAGGGTTAAGGCAAATTTTGAAACCTATCAAGAAAAACGACAGTAGACACACCTGTAAAGTGGCCCTTCAAGAGAGGCGGTCTTCCTCAACAGGTAACAATTTACTTATTTTGTACCTGACGAAATCAACCCTTTTGCTGCTGAGGTCTAACTCAATATCAAATGATGACAAAAACCTGGCAAATGACTAAAACCCTGGCACATGGGTACCCATCTGATAGTACTCAATGAGAGCCTTCATATGAATACCCATGTGACTTGGTTCGGAAGATTTTCATAATTTTTTACATTTTTGTGCATTGGACGAAAATAAACTCTGCATCAGAAGGGTTGACCTATCAATGCTCACAGTGGCAAAAAAGCAGACTGACAATTTTGGTGTACCATAATGGGAAAAGGCATAGTTAGGAAATTATTTGAGGGAGAAATCTCAATCAGAATACTACCAACAACTCTCAACAGGGTTGTGACAAATAATATATTTAGTACCTTGGGAAAATTATGAACAGGTCTTTATATACAGGTCTCTAGCAATAAGTAGTCACTCAAACAGGTTTTATCTTATGTGCATCAGCAGAGAAAATCTTAATAAATTATGAGAGAGCTATAATTCTATTGCTAGAAGTGCTAGCCTGCTTGCTGTGGCAAGTAAAAATGGCTTCTGAGCAAATGGAAATCGCCTTAGACTTGGCCAACAGGGAAAGTTGAAATTCTAAAACCTGTCTATGATTAAAAACAGGCAAAACCTGTTAAGCCAGCTACTGTCATTCCTACTTATGGCTTAACCCTAAGCACCACTTTTTACCTAGCATATTCCCACACACACAAAATTTATATATATATATATATATATATATATATATATATATATATATATATATATATATATATATATATATATATATATATATATATATATACATATATATATATATATATATATACATATATATATATATATATATATATATATATATATATATATATATATATATATATATATATATATATATATAGTAGAATTTACTCTGCTTCAAATAATTTAGGTGTATTCCATAGTTATTTTGATAAGTATCATAGTATCCAGTCAACTGTTTTCAAGGATGACTCTGAGTAAGAATAAGAATAATCCTGTCTGCATCCCAATATTCACCAAATATGGTAATATATGAACAATATCTGAAGAGAGATGGTTAAAACGTATGGGAAAACCAACACTGAGTGAAATAGCTGTCAAACCATGTATACGCTCCAGATGTGAATCCCACTAAATCCACTTAACCCTTATGCTGCTGGTGGCTAAGTTGGCCAATACAAAAAAATGCCAAAATCCTGAAAAATCACTGAAACCCTGGCACATGGGTACTCATCTGAGAGTACTCCGTGAGAGCTTTCATATGAGTACCAACATGACAGGGTTTAGGTGGTTTTCAAATATCTTTGCATTCTTGTGCATTGGACGCAAGTGGCCTCAGCACTAGAAAGATTAATCCACTTAATATCGGTTTCTTGAACAATAGACCACTGCTAGCATGTTTGCTATATACAGAATAAAAGTGAAGTACATATTTAACACAGATGACCCTGTAGCTAACGCCAAAGAAAGCGTTCCGATAGCGATTGGATTAGTTATCTATCCTTCCGGTTTCTTGCAGAAGAAATAATCCAATGACAGCAGGACTTATTACACACATTCTAACAGCCCCATTTCCTCTCTTGTTGTCAAGTGCTTCCAGCCTCTGTATGTGTGGACACAGGAGTCTATTCAATAGACTGACAAACATCTCACACAACAAAACTACACCTTTACGCATACATATCTTACCATCCAAAAAGAGTCCTCACTATTTTTTCATCATCTTTGTGACGTGTATTTTTCAGAGAGTAATTGAAGAAGAATTGATAATCAGAATCCAACACTCTAAGCTTCTTCAAATATTTTATGAATATATGGTTAATTCACAAGTTATTTTTAAAAGTATCATAATCCCAGATGACACCAGTCACTTGAGCCTCAAATAGGTCTTTAATTGCAAAACATATGTCGGTTAACCCTTATGCTGCCGGTTGCTAATTTGGCCAATACAAAATGAGGCAAAAAATCTGAAAAATGACTGAAACCCTGGCAAATGGGTACTTATTTGAGAGTACTCAGCGAGAGCTATCCAATAAATACCAACATTACAGGGTTTAGGTGTTTTTCAAAAAGCTTTGCATTTTTGTGCTTTGGACGAAAATAGCCTCAGCATTGGAAGGGTTAAAATAAAACACTGCATTGGAAATACCATAATCCCTATTTCTGACATTCCCAGGTTTCGCAAATAAGACACAGTCTATAGATTACATTATTATTCAAGTCTCATTAACATTAAGTGCTTTACAGTGAAGAGCTATTTTCAGTGAAGGAATATACAATTATTGTCAAATTAATAGTGGTACTTTCACCATGCCTAGTTTTGTATGAGAAGAAAGTTTGTCAAATCCTTAAAGTCCATGTCCACAACCACCTCCTCTATAAAGGCCAAGCCCAGAGTACAACCATAACACAGCATCTGGATGGGATACTTCCCTTTCTCCAAAATAGCCACTGGGAGCCTGTTTTCCCTGATGACCGTCTTCTTGGTTTCAACAAAAGCAACAAGTCTGTTTTCCTTGGAAACCATCTCCATGGTTTCCACCAACAACAAACCTGTTTCCGCTGATGACCATTTCCATGGTTTCCACCAGCAACAACAAGCCTGTTTCCCTTGGCGACCATCTCCATGGTTTCCATCAACAACAACAAGTGTGTTTTCCTTAGTGACCATCTACCTGGTTACCACCACCACCAACAAGCCTGTTTCCCTTGTCGACCATCTCCATGGTTTCCACCAACTACACCAGGAGCAGCAGTGCATGCTGGGTCACTGTGAAGTGTATTTCTAACTCATCCATGTAAAAGGCACCAAGACTTGTGGCCGTCTGACACAAACCTGTATATATTGCAAATTTGGCTAAGATTCAAGAAATATTTGATTGAAAGTTGTGTCTCCCCATAAGAATACCAACTCTCTATCAAATCTTTCCCCCAAACCGCCATCTTATCTAAAAACCTAGGTTATTTTGCAAATTTAGGTGATGTCGGAAATATATAAGATCAAAAGTTGTGTGTCTTAATATAAGATACAACTCTCCATCAAATATTTTTCAAACTGCACCACATTATTTGAGAAGTTTTTAGACAATCTGGATGCCTTTTGTATGAATGGTTTGCAAGATAGAAAGAATAATTGGTTGGTTACTGGTTCTATCACCATTAGGCACTAAGTGCTCTTCCAAGTTGCAAATTCCCAGTAATGTCTTTGGTTATGATACAAGCCAATAGAAGGAAGAATAAGAAGTAGTAGTAGTAGTAGTAGTAGTAGTAGTTGTAGTAGTAGTAGAAGTAGTAGAAGTAGTAGTAGTCATAGTAGTAGTAGTAGTAGTAGTAGTAGTAGTAGTAGTAGTAGTAGTAGTAGAAGTAGTAGTAGTAGTAGTAGTAGTAGTAGTAGTAGTAGTAGTAGTAGTAGTAGTAGTAGTAGTAGTAGTAGTAGTAGAAGTAGTAGTTAAAGTACATTGGCAGGGGTGACTTGACTAAGACAAGTACAAGGATTCTGAGCAAGAATATCAAATAAAATTTACCACACAGTCACACACCCACCCACACATGAATATATATATATATATATATATATATATATATATATATATATATATATATATATATATATATATATAAAATCTATGTAGATCTGAATCGGAGCACCATACATATTGCCTTTTTGCCTGCAAACCAGGCAGGTAGGCAGCCAATCATTCCATAGTCTAGTGGCAGGTTTTAGGGTCACACACATAATATTCATTGAATTTTTCAGCTGTTTCTGAGAGGAGACAATTACCTACACGCTCATATCAACAATATTGCATGGTATTGTTGGGACTATCTCCCTCACATACAATCCACCCAATGCTAGTTTACACCAAATAACATGATAGATACCTTGAAAAATATGTGACTGGAAAAAGTGCTCCCTTTAATTGGAGAGTATTTGTGTACTAGGTAGATTTTCTGAGCTATCATCAGGAGATGAATGTGGTAAGATTTCATGTGTCAGAATCTTTACACATGTTTTAACCCTTCCAATGCTGAGGCTACTTTCGTACAAAGCACACAGACACAAAGAATTTTGAAAAACATTTAAACCCTGTCATGTTGGTGTTCATTGGAAAGCTCTCGCTGAGTACTCTCAAATGAGTACCCATTTGCCAGGGTTTCAATGATTTTTCAGTTTTTTGTATCATTTAGTATTGGCCAAATTAGCCACCACCAGCATAAGGGTTAAAACATTTCAGCTAACGCCTATTGGATACCATAGGACTGACCCAAAAACAATTTTGAACAGGACATATCCAAACGCTTAGTGAGATTTCCTATTTTGCTCAGAGGTGCCCCTGAGAACCATTGCTCAACAGTGGTACTTAATATGTATGCATTTCTTTCATATCTCAGTTGCTCGGTGACCACACATGGTAACATACAGTACAGACATTTAATTCCTGCACCAGTCAACCGGATGTCTGCTAGTGCCTGGTTGTACAAACACCCATGGATAATATGTCAATAAAATAAGCCAAGCACATCAATGACCCACATAGCTTGCGAATCGAAGCTACGTTCAGTTGTGAGGTCATTCATGCATCCATGGCCAGAAAACTGGGTGGCAATCGGACATGTGGTCCAGTATTTTGCCTTGGCTGCCCACGCATTTAGTGCAGGAATGAAATGTCGGCACTGCAGTCTCGCACTCTGTGAATGTATAAAGTTGCTCTGCAATACCTATACAATAGGTAGGGAGAGTTTCTACTCCCTCCTCCATTCCTGCTGCATTCTACTCTCATTTCATCTCATTCCACAATAACCTTATAATATACAAGAGATTTTATCCCAGTATTTACCATATACATATCAATTATCAACCAAATTTTGTGCTTAACAATTTGAGACTTTATTCCCTATCAACCACAAAACCCTTCAACACAGACCTTTCGGCCATTTCAGCATTTCTCGTATAGGACATCACTCACAATTGCCACAAACCTACCCTTTAGGTACAGGCACATTATGGAGTACTTTCATAACCCCTCGGCTAATTTCTAGTATAGGACAGCTTTGCCACCTAGTGGCAGGATCAATAACTAAACATGCTTGTGGCGAACAACAAGCACTTGACTAGTAGGTGAATTAATAACAAGACGTTAAAACAGAATAAAACAAAAACATTTCTGACACTCCCAGTTTCATACATGTTAGGGCTCAGGGTACCCAGATGGCCTGACAGAGGTCCAAGTATCTCAAACACAACAGTGCATTTTGATATCTTATTAAATGAAAATATCTCCATTAAAATGAACATTGAATGCCAACTGCTGAGAAGGATCCCAACATCGTCAGGCCACATGGGTGCACTGAGTGTAAGATTTTTAAAGTTAAATTTACCCCCTATTTATATATATATATATATATATATATATATATATATATATATATATATATATATATATATATATATATATATATATATATATATATATATATATATGTATATATATATATATATATATATATATATATATATATATATATATATATATATATATATATATATATATATATATATATATATATATATATATATATATATACATACATACATATAAATCAAATATATATATCTCTAGATAACGACAGTTTATTCTGGCTCAGAATCCTAATGCTCAGTCCTTGAGGAGGACAGTGCAAGGGCACATCGGCTAAAAACACCAACAACTAGCTCCGTTCAACCCACGACCTTAACTAGGCCCACCACCCTGGGCTATGTGGCGGAGGCCGAGGTCGTGGCGCTCGCAGTCTCTCGATTGACATCTTGGTTCTCTTTCTCCTCTCCACTGGTGCTTTGGCTCGGCTGCTCTGTTTTCTCCGCGGTGTCGGCGTCGTCGTCGCCCGCGTCCCCGGAATCTCCGTCATCGTTGGAGTTGGAGGAGCAAAATGGTGGCACGCTCGGCGCGTTCTGAACCACCTCCAAGGCCTTCGACAAGTCATGTAAAATGTCTGTCTCCTTCTCGTCCGTTAAGTTGAATTGCCTATTGAAGAGCATGAAGTGCAGGAATAGCGTGTTTAAATGTCCGTGCATGTTCAATGTCACTATCTCCTTAAAGTGCGATTGGTATATATGTGCTAGGACTTGGAACAGGTATCTGTGGATCTTCTTCACTACCACATCGAAAGCACTGGGGAAGACATTGCCTGAAAAAAGCAAAGAACACTCAGTTTTAAAACATATTTAAACAAAACACATAGTCAACTTTGTATATAAATTAACTCATGACCGAAATAGCCAAAAATATCCTACTGAATCTGTTCATAACTTTCTCACTAAATCAATTTAAAGAAAAAGAATTGAAGGTAAAATGTTGATAAACAATCATTCTCTATCTCTTCTTATATTTTCATGAAAATGCTTTATTAAGAGGTTATTTTTTACAAAGCACAAATGAGTTAACCCAATCATGTTTACAGTTCCATTTGCCTGTCTTGTTCACGATTCCATTGAAAATATTGCCTATTACAGCCATCATGAGGATCCTAGGGTATGCAAAGGCTAAAACATCATGAGGACAATTAGGAAATAACCTTTACGATGATGAGACTGCTTTTGTTCAAGATAGAAGACCAATACATTGTTCAAGCACTACGTATACCCTGTTATGTTGGTATTAAATTGAAAGCTCTTGTCGCAAACTATCAGATGTACAAGTGTTTACGTAATTTTTCAACTTTTTTGCATTATTCTATTTTGAATAAATTGGCCACCAGTAGGGGAAGGGTATGCCAGGGTACATATGATACAAGGAGACCTCCAGGCATGAATGAGTTAACCCTTCCAATGCTGAGGCTACTCTCGTCCAAAGCACAAGGAGGCAAAGATTTTTGAAAACCATCTAAACCCTATCATGTTGGTATCAGTCATTTTTCAGGGTTTTCATTTCATTTTGTATTGATCAAAGTAGCCCCAGCAGCATAAGGGTTAAGAGCAGAGGAGAGAGGGTTGCTAATCCTATTGTGGCTCTACTATAACAGCGGACGGCGGAGGAGAATTGCCAGAGGAGATGATTGGCCGGAATAAATAGGATTTCTGCTGACACTGTAATAATTGAGGCAATCAGTCTGATGACCACTCGCCCACTCTTCACCTGATTAGGACAGATGAGGAGGCCTTATAATTGACCATTCCAATGCTGAGGCTACTATCGTCCAAAGCGCAAGGATGGACAGATTTAGAAAAATATCTAAACCCTGTCATGTTGGTATTCATTGGAAAGCTCTCACTGAGTACTCTCAGATGAGTACCCATGTGCCAGGGTTTAGGTCATTTTTCAGCTTTTTGTATTATTTTGATTTGGCAAAATTAGCCACCAGTAGCATAAGGGTTAAGCATCAGCCCACTGCCTCTGGCAAGCACACAAATATCTTGTAACAATAGTAGAGCCCATCTTGTTAATGACTAAGAACCCACCTTTTACCTTATTGGGTGAGGCCAAAGGTCTTTAACTTGAGAGTCAGCCCAAAAGCTTTGACCAATGTCCAAAATCTTGTTATAACACAAGCAATCTCTTTAATAATCATTTCAGGGCACGACGTTAACTTTTGCAGCGACTTGCCCCGTAGGGCAAGTGAGATTCAATTTTCACTTGCCCTACTCCAAATTTCACTTGCCCTTGAAAAATTGTATATAATAATTTTATAATATTTCACTTAAAACCAAGTAGAACATGGTTCTGGCATTGTGAAAGCATATTTTCTAGGACAAGCTTGGATGGCAGACCACAAAACTTGCACACATTCTCAAAAGTAAACCTGAAATATACAAAATGTTCTTTCCCAGTGGGGCAAGCAAGATGCAGCCCCACAGCTATAATTTACAAATTCTACTTGCCGGGGCAATGTCGAGCCCTGCATTTGACAAACCTTTATCTTTTTAGGTTATACTAATGGTCCGTATACTTAAGAGTTGTCTCACTGGCCCGGCTGAATACACAAACATCTTTCTTGATCAAACGCCGTCATTCCTGTTGTGTTTACCAATCCCTCTTTTAAACTTTTTTCAAAAATTACTCAACCAGGTGATTTATGTTTAACCCTTCCAATGCTGAGGCTACTTTGGTCCAAAGCACAAGGATGCAAAGATTTTTGATAACCATCCATACCCAGTCATGTTGGTATTCATGCCATTGTTGCACTACAGGTGCAAAACAGGTTAAGAAACAATTTGTATTACTAGTGTGAAAAAGACATTCACTCCCTTTCTCAGAAGAGCAGTTAAAGGACCTTACTCAATGGAGGGTTACAAGTCTCTCCTAATTCTTGTTAACTGCCTCATAGTTCCTTGCCCCTGTGCTTTTGTGTCAGCTCACCCGCTAAAACACATTAACAACGTATCCCGGCCCCTGCCTTTCACATCACCGTGTCGCAGGGCCGTGGGCATGACGTACGCTCAGTGGCAAAGAAGTATTAGCGTAGATTACCATAGTCCAGTGGACACCAGTCAATACAGAGGGTGTCTCAAATTTCCTGCTTTGCTGGGCGCATCAGTTAAATATACTGAAAAACCTTTAAGAATCTACAAATGGCCCCGTTATTGTATATTGAATGTTTGAGTTTAGGAAAGTAAAACCTAAAACTTAAACAAAATACAAAATACATTTTAAAACTGAAATCATCCAGGAGAACAGAAAACCACATATGTCGCCAAAAAGTGTCACTTATTTTGATCAAATGTTGTATACCGTAGATTGGTAATTGTTAAAATGTCCTCCATCATGAAATTAAGGGTGCCCAACACACTTTCTTACCATATTATGTCAAAAAGACAGACCCAACATGACTATGGGCCTTATTCCATAGGTTACTAAACCTATTTCATAGGAAAGACTAATACAACAGGACCTATCGCCACATTTCTTATGAATGATTGGGCTAGCATGACTACCCACTGTATTTCAAAGGGAAGACCAAACCCAACACAACTACCATATCTTACAAGGATGGCAGACCCAACAAGACTCCTTACCATATTTGGTAAGGAAGACAGACTCCTTACCATATTTGGTAGGGAAGACATACTCCTTACCATATTTGGTAGGGAAGACATACTCCTTACCATATTTGGTAGGTAAGACAGACTTACCATATTTGTAGGAAGACAGACTCCCTACCATATTATGTAGGGGAGACTTAAATATGGAATACTTACCATATTTGGTAGGGAAGACAGACTCCTCATTGATAATTTTCTGTATAAATGACATCACATAGTCAATATATTGTGGAGCTGCAACCTTGCATTTTTTATTCTTTTCATCTAACCATAGATATTGTCTGAAAACAGAAAAAAGACATTCAAAATGTGGCAAGTATATCTAACATTAAAGACATAGTAAAGTATTCCACAAGGTGACAGTAACAGGTAAAACTTACAAGTCCATTTACAATATACTCTACAGTTGGAAATTCATTAAATTTTGCATAAGCTTTCATTATCAGATCCCTTTTGAAAATCGAAAATGAAATAGGGGGTCAACAGTTATGCGTCCATATATGTGGCGCCAAAGTGGCACTAAATTTGCATATTTCACATTTAAAATTGAAAGTCCATTTACAAAAAACCCACAGTTAGAATTTCATAAAATATTTAGAATTTTTTTGAAAACATACCATGTTTGGCACCTACTTAGATTAATGGGTTAATCCCTCCATGCATACCGTTCACTCAAAAAAAAAGTGTATTGGAATCAATGGCGCTTTTGAATATAACTTGGAAATAAAGCAAGAATCCACTAAATATTCAATAGAGACGTATATTTAGAGTTCTTATAAACATATGCCCCCATCAAATATTTAACCCTTATGCTGCTGGTGGCTAATATGGCCAATACAAAATGGTGCAAAAAAATGAAAAATTCCTCAAACCCTGGCATGTGGGTACTCATCTAAGAGTACTCTGTGAGAGCTATCCAATGAATACTAACATGACAGGGTTTGAAGGTTTTCATAAATCTTAGCATTAGAAAAAAATATGTCTTTGTGAGAGATATCAGCAAGCTAGTCAGACCTATTTCGGCCGCTGCTGTGTAGATGAATGGGTTACGAGTGAGAGTGATGTAGTAATGGAGAGTTACCACAACTCAAAGCCGCACGCTGTCGACACCTCACAAAGCAAGCGACCAACCAACCACCCAACGCGACTTTCTCAATGTCATTCAAGGTCATCAGGGAAATCTAGCCAGGCCAAGGAAAGCACTCAAATGTATCAATGTGATACTATTATCGTTAAATTAGGATGCGAAATTTAAGATGGGCAAGGGCTGAACTTTTCCCAGTGTTTCATCATTACCACCAAAATTCCCCTGATATCCGCATTTAACCCACTTAAACTTAAGATTTCCTGAAAAAATTGTCATCTGGATCTATATTCTGATTTATGTTTATCTTTCCATATTTTTCCTATTTCACAAAAGTTGTGAGGATGCTTTTGTTTGCTGCAAGCATTAATGGGATAAATCTTTTTATGATGTTGTAACAGCATTTTTCCAATTATTTTTGCTTAGGCAAAAGTTGGGAGTCCAAGTTCAAAACCCTGAGCCTTTAAAGCACCTTTGAAAAATAAGGTTATATATTTTAGGGAAGGGAAGCAATTTTCTTGTTGGAGTAGAAGTTTAAAGCCTTAGGCCTTTAAAGCAATTTTCTTCTAGATGGGATGGGAAACAATTTTCTTGTAGACTGTTTACTTACGTATTTCCAGGGCCAGTCATGGCCGTACACTGCGAAGATGTACAAAACTCCGATATCGTGCCATAGAGAAGATTTATATGTTCAAAAAATGAGATTGCTGGAAAAATAAAAAGAGAAAAGCATTTTACATAGATATTTTCACAATATAGCATGTCACATACATTTCATTAGGATAGAAGCACAAATAGAAAGAAAGACTTTTACTGCAATTTCAATTTGTCCATCAAAATTCTCCTTAAGGATGCTTCTACAAAGAGACATGGCAAAGCCTCAAGTAGTCAAGCCTTTTTCAGGCCCTTAACCCTTATGCTGCTGGTGGCCAATTCAACCAATACAAAATGATGCAAAAAACCTAAAAATGACTGAAACCCTGGCAAATGGGTAGTCATCTGAGACTACTGAAAAGAGAGCTTTCCAATGAATACCAATATGAAAGGGTTTAATTGTTTTTCAAAAGTCTTTGCCGCCTAGTGCTTTGGATGAAAGTAGCCTCAGCAAAGGAAGGTTTAAGTCATAAATTGGTTGATATGGGGTTTATGAGATAAATCAATATTACATGCTTCAAAGATAGCCTAAGTACAATCAGTAGGGATATATACTGATAGAAATGCAGGAAAATCTGGCTAGGATACTTACTATGTGTTGCCAGCCATTCATTGCTATCTAGGTCTGGGGGTAGTTCTACTAATGTTTCTAGGTCTGTTACTGTGTAATACTTACTATGTGTTGCCAGCCATTCATTGCTATCTAGGTCTGGGGGTAGTTCTACTAATGTTTCTAGGTCTGCGTCTGTTATTCTGTCCCTGATGAAGTCTTCCTCTAGGTATTGTTTGTATTCGTCGGCGATAGGAGTAGGAGAGTCCTTTTCCTTCCGTCTGCCTTTCCTGAAAAATACAAAGATAATGATCAGATGTGGCGATGAGTGCAGGTGGTGGTGGTGAGTAATGGGAAGAAATCTTCTTTTAAAATAAGAAAAGAAAATAAGAAAAGAAAATAAGAAAAGAAAATGTTAACCCTAATGGTCCTAAGTTGGCAAATACAAAATAATGCAAAAATCCTGAAAAAACACTGAAACCCTGGCATATGGGTACTCATACGAGAGTACTCATTGAGAGCTATCCAATGAGTACAAACATGACAGGGTTTAGGTGGTTTTCAAAAATCTTTGCGTTCTTGTGCATTGGATGAACGTAGCCTTAGCATTGGAAGGGTTAAATGCCTAGCTTTGATCAAGACACAGTCTTGACCGATGTGGAAGATGTAGAGCATTTAATCATTTTTATCAAATCAAACAAATTAAAGGGAAAGAAGTGATTTGTGCGCATATTCTTGTAAAAATATTGGAAGAGATAGATAATCATTCCAAGCAAAATACTGGGTTCTCACTTGTCTGTGTAGAGATAATACTGCAATTAAAACAGTTAGCCCCTGATTCAACTCAGAAGCCATCCTTCCATGCAATCATCAAACCTTAAATCCCTCCATTACTCAGAGATCCCCTTGGTTATGTAATGCTGAGTGTGGCACGTCAACTACCATTACTAACCCTAATGCTGCTGGTGGCTAAGTCGGCCATTACAAAATGATGCAAAAACCTGAAAAATTTCTGAAAGCCTGGCACATGGGTACTCATCTGACAGTACTCAGCGAGTGCTTTCCAATGAATACTAACATGACATGGTTTAGATGTTTTTCAAAAATCTTTGCATCCTTGTGCTTTGGACGAAAGCATTGGAAGGGTTAGGACTTACAACTTCAACTGACATATATTGGGGACTATGATATACCTCTGTATATATATGTATCTACACCTTTATATGTGTTCACATAAAAGAACTTATAGGAGAAAATTAATTAACCATATCTGATATAAGGAATTCTTTATTTAATGTCATTTGTCACCTACATTGAGGCCAAAACATGACCAGCCAGGTGGTAACTGTGGAGGAAACTCAAGTACCGTATTACCCCACGTACAACACACACCCCATAGATAATACGCACCCCCTCCCCAAGTCCCTTTCCCATATGTAAAATACAATGCCCTGTTTATAACACGCAGGCGGAGTTGGGGAGTGGGAATCTTGACCCCAGTACCGTAACCCGCATTGATTCAGAGAATAAGAGACTTAAATCGTACAGTGTTTATAGTGCTCAGAGTCACTGTGCAAGTGATACCAATTAACAGTACGGGAAAAGTCTATTTTTAAACATGATCTGGGACATCCAGGGTATCAGAATGGCAATCATCATAACTTCGTCATGGTGACAGGCCAATAGACAATAGGAACCCACCAAAGTATTTTCCACCATGCCCCACACGTCCATAGCATTGATGTAAAAATGTTCTGGTTTATGTACCCGTTGATAACACGCACCCCCTCCTTGACATAGGTGCTGCAGTGTATAAAAGTGCGTGTTGTATGCGGGGTAATACGGTACCCAGGGAAAACCCCCACCTTAGACCTAAAAAAAAAAGTTGTTTGTTTCCTGTAACCCTACCCTAACAAGTTTTTATTCAAAAAAATCCCTACCCTAAAGTTTTTTCCGCCCTCTCAACTCCCAATCAACGTAAAACATGCATAAAACACCCATTTTGACCAAAAAAATATTGAATTGTTTTTTTTTTTACTGACCTACCTACCCTATTTTTTTTTCAGACCGTTACAGGAAACAAACAATTTCTTTTTTTAGGCCTTACACCAGTGACATACACACATACCACTTATATTATCCATTCTCCAGCCTTACACCAAGTCACTGGTCAAGTACCTTTCTCATATGTACCCAATCAATACATGGCAACCCAGGAAAAGGAAATGGAGAAAAATGAGCATTGCAATATACCCTTAACCAAACATTACTGAAATGAAACATTGTATAATTGTTTATCCTGGGAGGAGGCCAGCTCTCTTGGCCATCTACGGTTCTGGAAGATGAGCTAGGAATACTCAGTGCTGTACTTACTGTGGTAAGTATAATTGATGGCAAAACCAATGACAAAACATCCTGACTTGCCAGACACAGAGAATTGATAATCTGCACATCTCTTTTATCAGAATTTGAAATGTGATTGTTTTTAAATAAATTGCTTCAATGAAGTCAATTCATATTCTTGCCGCCATTTTGATAAAAAAATTGTAATTTAAATATACATCACAGCTGAACCTTTGTACCTTTATACATTGATTATTCAATCAAAGAAATATCTTTTTACCTTTAAAGGTTTTAAGGTTTTTTGCTGGGCATGTAAAAAGTGGTATTAACTTGCCAAATATGTTAAAAAGATGCTTATAAGTATGCAGACCACTGTGTATAAAGTCAAGAGAGAGCTCGATGGCATAGCTGTGTACCAAAGACATAGAGCTGCCACATGACTTATAATCAAGACAATTTCTAGTCATGAGGCCCATTCTGCGTAACTCCATTCCGCGCTGATTTGCGACTAACATATTGTATCACTCGGCCATTCACCCGGCCCTGCAGACCAATAAGGCCACGCGGCACCCCTATTCATCCAGTTAACAGATCAGATGAAATTGTTCCGTAACTGCCAGTGAACAATCAGGAACAGGAATTTCATAGCAGAATCTATTGAACTGTGTCACCCACCCTTGCAGCAGGGCTTACATTCAGAGTTGCAGAAACTATGGAAATATGTAGCCTACCCTTTCAGAAGGGCCTCAGATCAGGTTAAAAGATCATATCATATGTCCAACATATCAACTATCCATTCAGCAACCACTTCACTAGTTATTGGCAAAGATGCTAAAATGATATCTCGAGCCAGTCACTATTAATTTAAGTGCTGCCTTAGCAATTAGGTATAACAATCAGTTTGGTATTTACTTGATATACACAACATATTGTGTAGATATTTTAGGCTGCAGGGGATTTTGATGAATTTGCTAAATACTCCGAGAAATATTTCCTTACTGAGATATCAATACACATGCACATTCGTTAAATGAAATTCATGCAATTACCAATTCTGGTTATGTGGTTTCATTCAGTTTATGTTCAGGGTAAATCCTAGGGCTTCCAAAGCTGCTGCTGCCATTACTTATATTTGTAAGTCAAAATAAAGTTTCCAATTCCAGAAAATGAGTGTATTTAGCATATATAAACATATTGGCATAATCTGTCTGTCTCTCTAGTCCCCCCCTCTCTCTCTCTCTCTCTCTCTCTCTCTCTCTCTCTCTCTCTCTCTCTCTCTTCTCTCTCTCTCTCTCTCTCTCTCTCTCTCTCTCTCTCTCTCTCTCTCTCTCTCTCTCTCTCTCTCTCTCTCTCTCTCAAATGAATAAGTAGATGATCTCTACAATAGAGAGAGCTTGCATTCAGTGCACTCTACTCTACCTGTCCAGTAGTTTTTTGCTGAGGATCTGAGAGTTGATCACGAAGAGGTAGGAGGAGAGGAGGAGTGTTTTGTCTGGGTACGTTTCGATCAAGCACAGTAGTGTCATGAGCTGCCGGGGAATGAATCAGGAAGGAGACTGAGTCATATCAAATACTCCAACATTTAATCACGCCCAGGCTTCTAAGGCTTCTCAGGAAATGAAGAAATCTGCCTCATCTAGATGTCAGTGTTAAAAAACAATATCAGACTGGCAGGGAAAGAGATGTAGGCCAGAGAACACTCCATATATAGGGACTGGCACCTTTAAAATGTTCACTACTGTATACAGCTTTAATTTGGAGTGCTTAAATTTCGCTTAACCTTTACAGCCCTGCTGGAGGGTATTGGTGCTACTTTAAACTTGCACATTCAAGCACTCAGCAAGACAATTAAGGTACAAAGCAGGATGTATATTTGAAGGATGTTATTTTGGTGCTATCATGGGGAGCATGAAAATAGCGAAAATTAAATGCCTGTAAAAAATACCAGCTATACAGTATTTGATAGAGGCATTTCCATGATTTATACCAAAACTTAACCAATATTTTAACCAATACTGCCGGCCTCCTATAGACCTAATTTTGTTAAATTTCCCAATGTCAGCTTCAGAAATAGAGAACGTGCAGTATAACCCTTCTGATGCTGATGCTACTTTCATCCAAAGCGAAAGGATGCAAAGATGTTTGAAAACCATCTAAACCCTGTCATGTGGGTATTCATTAGATAACTAGAGTACTCTCAGATGAAAACCCATATGCCAAGATTTCAGGCATTCTTCAGGTTTTTTGCATCATTTAGTGTTGGCCAAATTAGCCACCAGCAGCGACAGGGATAAATAGAGAACTGGCTTTGTGTGATGTCTGGGTAGCAGTTAAATGAATTTCATACTTTTTAGCAGTACTAGCAGGGTCTGACACTTATATTTCAGACTAGGGACCCGAAAAGGTATTTTGATAAATTAAGTGGTCAAAAACAGGATTTCTGTATTATTATATATACTATTTTCGGGCCCCTACTCTGAAAACTATAGGGGCCCACAGCAAAATCTAGGGGCATATGCCCCTGGGGCCCCTTGGAAAGTCGAACCCTGACTAGTATTACAGATATTACACAATGTGATTCTTTTTCCCCATCTGATATTGGTATTCGATATTGTACTGAGTATCAGTACTATCCCCTTCGGCACAGACACACAGTCATGCCCATACATTCTGAGTTGTAAAGTCTCTGATCCATGGTATGATGGATCGATGGTATGACAAACATTTAACTTCAGAATGAAGAACAAAATTGCTTAATTCTTCATATATATTGAAAAATTACTCTACTTTTCAAAATGATTTAATTCGCTAGAAAGTGTTATCTGGATTCTTGATACTTTTGATAATCATTTTGAAAAGTAGAATCAATATATATGAAGAATTTTTTTTGTTAATGTTCTGAATAACATTTCTCCTTCAAATATATTTCAAACTTATTATTTTTTTGCCTGCAAGATTTCATCAAAATTGTCAGGCGCTCTAAGCTGTGAGCATTAATGGGTTAAATATGATTGAGGGCAGACCTCCAGAACCTGCGGAATCCTTCATAGCACACTAATACCCGCACATCAATCCACATATCTCCGCCAACCTGGCAAGCTGCAATTTCTCCCCCAGACCAGACCTAACGAAATGGATACAAATCAATTTCACCTCTATATCATTGATAAATCTGCCCAGCTGATTGCCGCTAGCAGATAAATGCTATTGGAGCCCGAACATACGTCAGTTATCAGAGCCGAACATACGTCAGTGGTTCACACATGAATTCAATCAAGTCACTAAGACCCCTCTAGAAGTGTTTGCCTGGCATGATTAGGGTCCACAATAGTTCTATAAGTCCTGTACAGTAAGATAGGAGGCATTCCTTACATTTCACAATGGTGGCTGTGCTCATAAAGCTATTTCCATAATCTTTCACATCTTGGACTGTGCAAACACTCTACATGGAATTGCAGACTAGTAAACATTTAGGCTGAATTCACATTTAAAGAGGGAAGGTACAAGAATCACTATTATTTCACATAAGATGTGGTCAAATGTCCAGAATGTAACTTTTTTATTCAGGGGGGTTAGGGGGCAGGGGCAAACTCTAGGCATAAATGGACTAAAATCACAATTAATCACTCTGGTATGTAACAGTATAAAAGATTGTATAGAACATCTTTAGGTTAGAAATCTTTCATTTAGGCTTCCTAGAGGGATCAAGGTTCCCTGGCTTTCGAGTAGGTAGGTTTTGCATGAGGACTTGATGCATGTCTCCTGATATCTGTTTGATAAGTGCTTTGTAATTACCTAGGTTTTGCATTGGTCAGTCTTCTGATATCTGTTTGGTAAGTGCCTTGGAGTTAGGTAGGTTTTGCATGAAAGGTCTGAGGACTTGATCAGTATCCTGATATCTGTTTGATAAGTGCCATTCTTGGCTTACCAAACATCCTGGCAGCCATGGTGGTGGCATGCTGTTGTATGTAGCTGAGATCTTTGAGATGGTCTCAGATGTCTCAGCACAGGCTGGCTGGTCGGTGTAGTGCTGTTTTACAAGACTCCACACTCACGCCTCATTGACACAGACATGTGTCAGGCTCACAGTTCAACATACAGGCCGCCACAAAAACAGCCCCACGCTTCACGTCTACTATCAGTTCCTTGTTTGCTTTCTATTGTTTTTGTTCACGGCTATGCCAAACATGAGGGACATGGAGTGAAAAAGTCTGTGAAGCATGCATAAAATAGCAAAATATCACCTCAACAAACCACACTTTGAGACATTTCTTAAAATATTACAAATGCAGATAATGTGTTACTATAAAATAGCAAAATATCCCTTTCATGCACCACAAGGTTAAAAAAAATGTATGTCATAAGATATATAAATGCAGTAATCTATTATCTTGTTTCTATAAAAAAAAAAATATCTTATTTGGAAGGTAGTCATCTAATCACCGATCCAACACTTCGACACATATGCGCTTCTTGGACCTCTCATCATCAGTTTTGTAGTTTAAACTCGAGGAAATGATCGTATTCATAGTATGAAAACTTGAGACCTAGAGGGGAAAAATAAGAATTGGCACCTTTAAAATATTTGCAATACAATTCCAAAACGATATCCATCTTAACAATATTTTTATCAATACTGCGTACCTCTCAGGGACCTACTTTAGTAAAATTTATAATAGTTGCCCACTTAGACCACCTTGACCACAAAGATACTAGAAGACACAAAAATACCTAAGACCACCCTAAGAATTTGGAAAAATATGCCCCCTCCACCCCCCTCCCCCCCCCCCCCAATCTATCGCTGGTCATCATCAAGGGAAATCTTTGCCACTATTACAGTAACTCTGCTTTGTCTGTATTTTCAGAAAACATGGGCCACCCTCAACCCATAAAAATCATCATCTTTAAAAAAAGTGTCCCAAATTACTGAGAATTTACGGTAAGTATCCATGACTACCTGTTGAGAGCAGAGAGGATGGAAGGATCACAGAGAACTGGGTCATCTACTGTGCAGAGCAAATCACTCATGTAGTATGTTTGACTTCTCAATTTATCATACTTGCTTGTTTTCTTTCTACAAGCACTGGACCATGACAGAAAGGAAACACAGATAAAAAGGGGGTAACTGAGTCAACCGTCAACCTTATCTGAGTGTACTACGTAGTTTGAATGTGATTTTCCTAGACTTTCCACAAAGGCCTTCAAGTCTTAAATTAAACAGGGTTATTTTCACAATTCATTCCAGATTAAAAAAGCCAAACTACAGCCAGCTGTCAACCTTATCCCCATGTACTACATAGTTTGACTGTAACATTCTTTGACTTCTGGCAACGGCCTTAAATTCTAAAATTTCCTCAACAGCCAACAGGTGCATTTTCAGGATTCATTCCAGTGGTTTCATGTTAGATGGGGGGAAGAATTGTCACTGGTGACTGAAGGTGACTTTTTGGCTTGATAAGTCAATTCATTTAGCTGAAAGGATTTAAAACCTGTCTAAATCAGCAGTGGGATTTTCCTTTGAACTCAATAAATATTCCTATGTGTATGGGGGATATGGGATTCTAATAAAGGTGGAGGTTAATTTATAGTCGCAATCAAATAATTTGGCATTTTGACTGTAAAACACCCTTCCCACCAATAGGTGTTTATTCAAACTCCATCCTCATTATAATCAACCCCTGGGTCAAGTATATCAAAGATTCTTGGAATAGCGCTATCAACTGCAACCGGGACTTGTTGTCACTTAGCTGATGGTCTATGGACGTATATTCAGAAAACAAATGATTTGAGGTATGATCATAATCATAAGAGAAACATCATTTTCAGCAACAATCAAAGAATATGGTATTTCGTCTGTTTATCAAAATTCTCCCCTCACCAAAATCAAATCCTGAGGCAGCTTTAATTCTTTCTGGGGCATAGACTGCTGCTCTTTTCAATTCTGTGATCAAGTTCAAAGGATATATAGTCAGAACATGGATGGTTTAAGGCATAATCATGCTGACTAGAATAATGGACGTAAAAGAGACTACCCACTAGGCATGCAGACGGTTTGCTTGTTGTTTTTCAGAATCTAGCAGGTAGTTAACAAGTAGAAGCATATAGCTCTCACCGTTTAATGAGGCAAAAAGTGAAATTTATGTTGTCTTGCTGCTAATACATTCACATCATGCTGACAGCAGCTTGTGTAGTCCTGATAACTCAAGGGGAACAGTTTTTAGCTAGAACAAAGACTTAAAAGGCCACATACCCGGCCTACACATTCTCCTATTCCCTCTTCTAAGTGGGAGTGTCACTGATATCCAATGTCATTGATTAAGGTCAATGATTCGATTAAAAGACATTTTGTTTTCCATTCTTTCAGTTCCATTATAGACTTCAAAAGCCACATGCCCTACACATTCTCCTAATTTCTCTTCCAAGTAGGAGTGCCATTGATATCTAATGCCATTTATTTAATTTTAAAATAAATAATTTGTTTTCCATTTTTTTAATATTCTTTAGCTGGAACATAGACGTTAAAATCCCTACGCCTACACATTCTTCTTATTCCTCTTCTAAGTAGGACTGTGTCATTGATATCCAATTTCATTCATTCGATTGAATAGATATTTTATTTTCCATGTTTCAACTCACTTTGATTTGCTGTAATGCAGAGTGAAAAGGCCAAGCTGTACTCCTGTTCTTGACATAGAATAGGTCCTAGTCTATGATTTCATTGAATTATGCTTTTCTTTGTTCTGGTCTCTATCATTTGATTAATGTCTAGTTGTTAGTTCCAATGGCTGGTGATAGATGGCACCAAGGGTGGTCACACTGGTCAGTCAGAATCAAGAAATCAAAATGAACCCATGCTGGACTCCTGGTGAGCCAATATAGAACTAAATATTGTTAGACATCTGAGAATCAGTGGTATATGAACATTAGGAAAGTTATTAAAGAGGTGAAATAGATTCCTTGGCCTAGGACTAGGCTACTTATGATACTGCTGCCTGGAATGAAGGGGGGGGGGGGGTGAATTCACGAATGATATACATCCATCCTGGGCTGACAAGTTATCATCTAATTAGAACACATACTGGGCACGCTGCTATCTTAGGACAGTGTTTAAATATAGAACACTACATGGTGGCATTTAATGACACCAGTTCACAGGATGAACCTAAGATTCCGCACTTCATCTCAAACCAATACTGCACACAGTGTTATTGGCAGCTTAGACTTTGAGCCTTATTTATTATGTATATCCAGACTTAGCCAATTTGCTGCCAACCCACCAGACGAAAATGTGACGTAAGTCAAGTATTCAAGGATGATTCATATGTGAAATTGTCTGCCTTCTGTGCTATTTGAAGATTGGATAAGTTATACAGCTTTAATAATATCATGAATAAGAAGATATAGCTACAAAATAACAAAATGCTTGCATGGAATTGTTCTCCATTAATATCTTTCTTGCTGGTTGTTTGAGTAAAGGAACAAATAAATGTTTATTAGAATGAATACTCAAGGGAGATTCCCTCCCTCAATTTTCAATCTATCCTCTCTTCATTGGTACCAAGGTAAGATAATCCATCTTATCTAAAGATAATCCATCTTATCTAAAGATAATCCATCTTATCTAAACCCTGAACTGGCATGGAAAGAAATGATAAACATATCAATTATTTTCATAGATCAATGGTTTTCTCTTCAGAGGGAATAAATGAAGATATCAAACATTCTTTATGGATTTTTCAATAGTCATCTCATAAATACTACATCTCCACACCTTACACCCATTTGGAAATAACCAAAATAATCAAATCGCATATGGCGAAGATATTTATCATTTATACAGGAAATGGTTTTCTACAACCATCTGATGAGAGGGTCATCTCATAATGATTATTATGGATTTTCCAATGATCATCAAAATGATAATTTGTTATTCTCATCCCCTCCCCCACAGATCCTCCATGTGGCAGTCGCGTGTACAGGTCAAAACAACACGCTCCATCTCTCTGTGATAAACAGCAACATCGATCCAATATGACCCCTTGAAAATCACAACAACATCAACAGACCAAAGTCACCTCAAAAACACATTTCCTGACTTTCTCTCTCTGTTGGTGGTCAGTCTGTCTGTCTGTCTGTCTGTCTGTCTGTCTGTCTCTCTCTCTCTCTCTCTCTCTCTCTCTCTCTCTCTCTCTCTCTCTCTCTCTCTCTCTCTCTCTCTCTCTCCCTCCCTCCCTCCCTCCCTCCCTTCCTCCCTCTCTCTCTCCCTCCCTATACATGTATATAACTCAGTACCAGATCACTCACCAGAGGCTGAAGACGAACATGTTGGCTGATAGGCGGCGTACCCTCTCAATGGTTCCTGACTGTCAAGTCCAGCACACTCCTGCCAAGAAGAACAGATCCAAAATGATAGAGGGGATGTCAACTTAAAAGATGTTGACCTGGCGCTCCTCTGCTCTGGATATGATGATAACTTTGGAATATCCTGGCCAAAGATTGGGTAGAGATGCGGGTCTCCTATGCAGTCACCAATTAAGATCCACTGTGTGCACAGATCTCGAAAGACAGCTGAAGATGACAACTTGGCAATTATACCCTAGCCAAGGCAATTAAGATCTGTAGTGTGCATAGATCTCGTAACACAGAGTTGAAGAGCTAAAGATGCTGGTCATCTCAGCAGCCACCAATTATGGTCCACACTGTGCACAGTGGGCAGGTCGCGTATCTTAAGCTTGGCCAAAATGAATGTTATTCCTACTAATCTGTGTAAATATTCCCTGTGACCTACACATGGACGGTCGCTCCCTCGCTCGCTCGGATGGATGGATTGATAGATGGACGTCAATGGTAGAGGGGCTGGCTTCCAGCGTGACCATGCAACTTGCTCCACAACCAGCCAGAACAGGTAAAGAACTAATAATGCACCCACTAACAATACCTTCCAGGAATAGATATCAGTGGAAAATTAATGATCCATGTGAACAGGTATAAGGTAAGAGGGTAAGACTTTATATAGCAAGTTGACAGAGCGTGTCGTCCATATTAACCTTATTTTCCCAACGTCACTGTGTGCTGTAACCGTTATGATACTTTTCCAATGCTGGTGATTGAAGATGATTATTATTCCTTCATACAAACAGGTTGTAAATATAGGTGATTATTATCCAAACAAACAGGCTGTGTCTCAATATGCAGTGCAAGGTTGTTCAGTGCAGAATTCTTTACAAGACTTCAAAGCTTTACATCATAATCATAATGAGAATTACTTGTGCAAACAGATATCCTTAAGAAATGCACCGTCATCCATATCAATAGTGTAGCGGTCCGCAAGTTTGTATAAGGACTCCAATGCTTACAAATCCATGTGATATGATAAAGTCCAGCCACTAGGTAAATACAAATGTATAAATAGGACCACAAATAGCATGCTCCGTCATGGACCGTTATGCTCCTCCTTCTTTTTTGAAGGCCACCAAGGTTATGATTATTTTGGGCTTAAATACTCCATCTATCTCCAAAATATTCTTATATTTAACCAAAAACACACTTGACGACGCAATCCAAGATATTGAAGGCCATCAAGGTTATGATTGATGAAATCAATCCCACAAACTGAATGACGTGAATAACCAGGAAGTAGCGTCAGTGAGAAATATCATGTGCTGCTATTGACTGTTATCCTATTTTTTCATTTGTTATATGACAGAAGCTTTACATCAATATGATGACGTTAATTATCCAAATTGACAGGATATGTCTCAATCTTGTATGCTGTCATGCAATGTCACAATCACAACTGTCTTTCTAGGTTTGTTAAGACTTCAGAGTTTAATTATCCAAATAGACAGGAGGCGTCCCAATTCTGTGTGCTGTCATTCACTGGTGTGGTCTATCAAGTCTTGACAAGAAGTGACAGTTATCCATCAAGATGATAATGTGAATCATACATGTTTGAAACAGGTATCCCAACACAGTACACAGGTCCTTTACTGTTGTGCTCTGCTCCCTGAGTAAGTGAATGAGGCTATAGACTCAATCAGTGCTAGTTTTCCAACAGAATGATTGTGTAAATCATGTGTGTATGAAGCGGTTATTCCAACACAGTCCACAGGTCCTTCACTGTCGCAAGCTGCTCCCTGAGTATGTGAATGTTGCTTAGACTATCCGAGGCTAGTTTTCACACAGAATGATTGTGTAAATCATGTGCGTATGAACTGGTTATTCCAACACAGTCCACAGGTCCCTGACTGTCGCGTGCAGCAGCTTCCTGAGTGTGTGAGTGCGCATGGCTAAGACTGTAAGAGGCTAGTCTCTATCACCGCTGTCTGCCGGCGATCCGTTCATCCGTTGCTCTGTTAGCAAACTGAAATTAATGTGGGATATAACGTGAAATCAGGTCTGATGTCACTTCCTGTTTCAACTCCACTGGAGCTCTCCTCCGAGCTGCTGTTGCTGCTGCTGCCACACAACTACTGCTGCTGAGGCTGCTTACCGCTTACAACACCCCCTCCCTCTCCTGTTGAGACTGGCGAGTGCTCCAGATTGGCTAATAAACCTACTACGGTATCTTAATGTATACAACGCCACTCAGAAACCTGACCTGCCAATCAGAGTAAGTTTTCCTGTCCGTCTCTCCTGTGGTCTCTCTGGAGGAACTCCTAACTCTCGGTGGCAAGATTCCATCCCAGTAGCCCGGTCAACTCACATCACCCCACTGCTCCATATACTGACACAAGCTTCACATTTCAGTCTATAAATAATCTACCTCTACCACTAATTACTAGTACTCGATCTATGAGCATACATATGTATGTATGGTATTCTAAATTCAGAAAATGAGCTGTCCATCAGAGTGCCTAACTTCCAGCGGTGGCAAGCTGCCGTCCTCACAGGGTTCACCTCTGTGCTCTGTAGGGTAACACTATCCCCCAATTCATGTTAGATCTCTCTCCTCACCAGTGAAACTCTCAGGGCACAGTTACCCCATGTACAGTCTAGCACAGCTCCTGTGTGGTGGATACAGCAAAGACGAAAGCTGCACAAAAGAAGTTTACATCTTCAAAGTTAGCTACACTGCTAATTCAATATGTGTCTGTCTGACAGTCATATTGTTGTTGTTGTTATTGTTGTTGATGATGGTAGTGGTGGTGCATTTGCTGTTGTTTTGCAGTAGCTGATTTTTAGTGGTAGTGGTGTATTTTGTGTTGTTTTTGCTGCTTCTGACTGATTGTTATTTTTATTTTTCTGCTTAAAGACTACAAATGTCCTCAAAATCCTCCTAAATGTACATTATAGGAGCCCCCTATTCCTAAATTTTCCCATTACATAATATATGACAGATATTTCCTGATCCTGTGTATCCTGTAGTTGCAGTTTACTACATATGGTTTATTGTGAACTCCAGAGAATTGGCCAGTTTATTCCGAGTGAGAGGACTTCCTACCAGGAAGGGTGCAGAACACACAGTGTGATGACTTTACAGAGCTGATTCCTGTGCTGCTAGTTTCCCTGTTGTATACAGTTGTCCATCCTGCCCGCTGGCTGCCAACAGTAGACCACAAGTAC
The DNA here is from genome assembly GCA_963942565.1 of Maea johnstoni. Lineage (NCBI taxonomy): Eukaryota > Metazoa > Annelida > Polychaeta > Spionida > Magelonidae > Maea > Maea johnstoni. Next base: position 3,363,559 of record OZ012693.1, read on the forward strand.
CTAGATGAAGTATAGGTGCAGGCATAAATTTGTATATATATAATAAAGTAAAACACAGTAAAGCCTAGTAGCTAGGTTAGTAGTTTCCCTGAACAGTGTACGTTGCAGCCTGCCTCCCAGGCCATATTTAAATGTCTTCCATTGTGGATAGATGGCACTGCGGTATACTAGGAGTTCAGTTGGAAATAATCTCCCTCGTGTGGCAATTGTGTGAACTAAATGGCCAACAATAGTATAGGTGCAGGCTTCTATATATAATAAAGTTAAATCATAACAGAGCCTTGTGGCTAGGCTATGTACGTTGTTGTTGTCCATCGTGTCTGCTGAGAGTGTGGGAGACGGGAGCAGCAGCTGAAAGTGACCCCTAACACCAGCTCACTGAGGCGCTCTTCACCTTGCTAAGACACACTGAGGTCAGTTTCCACACAACAGCAAGAACAGGAGAGTCAGTACACTTCTAGCATCATCTACAGCTCCTGACAGCACTGCTCTTGTATCACCCATGCCCAGGCAAACCTGAAAACCTCCTTGCATTTTGGTGATATTTTTTGACCACTGCATTGTTCGGAAAATATTTGACCGATAAATGCTGCTTGTAGTACTGACCTGATAACTCTCCATCCAATATTTGGTAAATATATGTCTTATGCCTTTATCCTAATGCATGCTTATACCCATATAAGGTCTGCTATCTGACCCTTAGATTCATGCTATCACCAGCTGAGGGAATTATAAATGTATGGGTAGTTTGGCTACCTATGAAGTATGTTATTTCTTGGTTATGTCCTAGCAGGCAGGCTATAAAAATGGTGGTAGAAAACAGTTTTCAGTTGGTGATACAAGCCCCTACAAGCATTTTCTTGTCCTATTTGTCAGTAGCAGTTTTCAAAACCATTGGACCACTCAGATATGGGGGCAGACCCCTAAGTGGTGGTAGCAGCTAACATTCAGTACACCGAAGCACAAGGCCCTACAAGTGTTTCCCTGTCATATCCAAATACATTGAATTGCTCAGATATGGGGGCAGCCCCCTAAGTGGTGGTAGCTAACACTCGGTATACCTCAGCAGTAGCTGATACAAGTCCCTACAAGTGTTTCCCTGTCGTATCTGTCAGTAGCAGGCCGAAGAGACATGCTGCAGAGAGACCTTCAATCCACAAGTGCTCCCCATCATGTGGGTGTTCAGGCCAGGTCTCAACTTACATACAGCACTTGTATACACACAGCTCCATCTCCATGTGCTATGATTGTCCTGAGATAGGCATTGGAGGACATTGATGGACTTGCCAGCTGACTCCTTTACCTAATAAGTTCCTGATAGTGTTGTGTACCTATCTATACCTACTCTAACCCTCCAAACCATTTAGGTGAGATCGCTCTGACAAAAATTCCAACTCTGCGAGAGCTATTCAATGAATACCAACACAACAGGTGTTAAGTGTTTTTCAGAAATCTTTTCATTCCTGTGCTTTGGAAGAAAGTAGCCTTAGTATTCATTGGAAGGGCTAAGTTCCTGATGCAGTTGTGTATCTATCGATGCATCTGGAACCCTCCACACCATTTAGGTGTTATTTCTCTGACAACAGCTTATTCTGAAACTGAAAATTATTTGAATGACATAAGTTTTAGGAGAATGTCAGATACAACCTTTCAGCAATTTTTTATGTGCATTGTTTTTGAATATACAAATTGTGACCTGGTGTACCACATGTTAGAATCACCAAATATTTGATCATTTCAGTTGATATTAGTGTAAGGTGAAAGGCAACCAGACAGTCAGCCATACTAACTGATCTGTACGCAAAGTAAAGATATACCCTTAATCCGATATAGATTGTTGTGGACTTAAACAGGCTGTAT
>OZ012693.1:3365618-3390618 GCA_963942565.1 Maea johnstoni
TAATACCACAACAACATCTTGACGGGCATGGAATAGGCTGCCTCTTGTAAAAGTCATTCCTAACAGATAGTTATAACATCTCCTCCTCTAAAAAGGGGTTTTGAAAATCCTATTCATGATATTTTTTCCAAGACAAGAAGTGAGCAGTTTCTTTATTGGCTTCAAGACAACATTTCAAATTGAGACCTTCTATTGAAGCACAGTCTCTATATAAGGAAAAGAGGGAATGTCTCCTCAAAATTGCCTGATAGCATAAGGTCTACGAGATGTGAGATGTGTAACCCACAGAGCCACAGTTCTAGTGGCTCCCCCTTGAGGATTATTACAGAACTAAGCCTAAACTGAAATCACCCCAGGAAAGATCTTTGAGACTCTGGAGACAATCATTTAAACAGACTTATAGCAAGTTAAGTCTGGTCAAGGACTTGAGATGAGTATGACTAACACAGGCATGACATCAGCACCTTGCTGCAGCAGGTATTTTTATTTGCAGTATGAATTAATTGTATTGTAGAGCCCGATTCTGTATTCTCGCCTGGTGATGAGTATGACCAACACAGGCATGACATCAGCCCCTTGCTGTACATAGCAGGTATTTTCATTTGCAGTATGAATTAATTGTAGTACAGAATATGATTCTGTATTCTGGCCTGGTGATCTCAGATCGGTATGACTAACACTGGCATGACATCAGCCCCTTGCTGTAGCAGGTAGTTATAATTATTTGCTGTATGTATTGTAGTGCAGAGTGTGATCTGAGATGGGTATGACTAACGCTGGCATGACATCCGCTAGTGCCACTTCAGCTGCTGATCAATAAGCCAACATTCACAAGAGAAAGTCCTATGATATCAACCTTGCTATACAAACCACCTGATGATTACACATATGCATTCTGTGCCTATATGCACCATACCTTTGGAATAAGCTCAACAACAACATCAAGGCTGCTGATAATGTGCAAAACTTACAGCTGAAAAGATTGCTATTTCTAAAGGAGTTTATTTCACTATATGGACCGTAAACATCTGTCCACTGACTATTCTTTATAAAGGGCTTTTGAACATTTGTAAGTGGAAAGGGCGCTATATCAAATATCAATTATTCAATGCAGTGGAACCTACACACATTTAGTTTAGCACTCTCCAGGAACTATTAAATAACCTATCCATTCCTGTAACAGCCAACAAAGCCCTGACAACTTAAGTGATATCTTACAGGTAAAAGCATATTTGGGTATATATATATATAAATATATATATATATATATATATATATATATATATATATATATATATATATATATATATATATATATATATATATATATATATATATATATATATATATAAAATTTTAAAAATACAATGTGATTCTGAACCTTTTCGGTATGATATTTTTACCATTTGAAACAAGTATTTGGTATCGTATCGAGTACCTATCTCTAACTGTGGCTACTTGTTCTTTGGTCTAGATACTAGTCTACTAGTACACTCAGAGCGCACTAAGAGAATGCCCTTGATCCTGCTATTCTGTGACGACGACCACTAATTGGATGTTTCTCTAAGCCGTGTACTTTTCATGCCATTTTCCAATGCTGGCCTTAGAATACTGCTATCAGCTGCAGACAGAGGCAGATCAATACCTAACATATGATCAATCACATAACATTGCCAAGAGCAAGATCAGTGCACATACCTTAACCCATCAACGCCTCAAATAGTTGTCTGGATCTATGATTCTTTTCACTATAACTTAGAAACTCAGATTTATTTTACAAAATATTTGAAGAAGAAATGTTGGTGGTGTCCTGAAACATATGATCAATCATGTAACATTGCCAAGAGCAAGATCAGTGCACATACCATAACCCTTTCAAAGCTGGAAGCTAATTTTACCGATATAAAATGACACAAAAAGCTGAAAATTGACTGAAGCCCTGGCACATGGGTACTCATCTGAAAATACTCAGTGAGAGCTGTCTAATGAATACCAATGTGACAGGGTTATATTGTTTTCAAAAATCTTCGCATCCTTGTGCTTTGGATGAAAGAAGATAAATTAGCATTGGAAAGGTTAAACCATTAATGCTTTCGCTTCAAATTATCATCTGGATCTATGATACTCATGACTATAACTTGGAAATTCAGATTAATTTTACAAATATTTGAAGGAGAGATGTTGGCGGTGTTCTGAAACATATGATCAATCACATAACAATGCCAAGAGCAAGATCAGTACATGAATATATATACTTGAGTATAAAACCTCTAGAGACAGAGGACCAGGTGGTGCCATCTATCATCCATACCTGGCACTACACCACACTGCTTGGTCAACATAGAATGGAATGTTAACTTTTTAGGGACTAGGAGCCTAGTCTAGTACGAAGTGGTCAAGCCAGAAACTGCTTGCATTTAAACTGAGTATGGACTTCAGGTAACTGAACTAGCTAGCAGTCAGACTTTATGTGCGAGATAGTATATCTCATGGCAGTGGCCTGCAGAAGGAAGGAAAGGTTTTTTTGCGTTGCTTTCAACAGCTTAGGTCATATCGCGATGCGGTAGAAACCTGGAACCGGTGAGAAATTCCTTTCTCTTCACCAATAGTTCCAAGGGATCTTTCAGTTGTAGAAGGACCATAGACAGCCCTCCACAACGCCGCACATTTATATAGCGACCAGGCCAGAAGAAATTCCTTTCTCTTCACCAATAGTTCCAAGGGATCTTTCAGTTGTAGAAGAACTATAGACAACCCTCCACAATGCCGCACATTTATGTAGCGACCAGGCCAGAAGAAATTCCTTTCTCTTCACGAATAGTTCCAAGGGGTCTTTCAGGTGCAAAAGGAGCATAGAGAGCCTTCCACAATGCCGCACATTTATATAGTGACCAGGCCAACCTGCTTGCGGATCCAGAGGAGACTCGAACCTGCAACCTCATGCTTGGGAGCCAGGCATCGTTACCACTAGGCCTTGAAGGCGGACCCTCTTTGCTAGCAGAATGACGTGTGAGCGGTTGTGTCATGTACTTATTCTATTGATTACCGGAGCTGCTTGTTATTCCCCGCCAGAAGGGAGGAACATCCTTGACATATGCTGGGGGCAGATTGGAAACACATCTACACGGGGCACGTGTTACACCACCTACAAGGAGTGGGAGCTGGACTGACACAGAAAACCAGGCGATTGATGGCCAACCATTCATCTCGCCTCTTTGAAACTCTTAACACTTCTAGGAATGTCATCGATATAACCGTGCGTATCTATGAGATTAGCAGTTACAAGTAAAATAAATATGAATAGAATCGAAGTACCATATTGGTAATATTTATTTTTTATTTATTATTGAATTGGTAAAAAACAATGACAGCCCTAAACCCTTCCAATGCTTTAGGCTACTTTCGTCCAAAACACAAAGACCCAAAGATTTCTAAAAACCATCTAAACCCTGTCATGTTGGTATTCATTAGATAGCTCTCACGAAGTACTCTCGGATGAGTACCCATTTGCCAGGGTTTCAATAATTTTTGAGAATTTCTGCATCATTGAATATTTAAAAAGTATCCATCAGCAGCATAAGGGTTAACCCTTCCAATGCTGAGGCTACTTATTTCATCCAAAGCACAAGAATGCAAAGATTTTTGAAAACCTTTTGAACCTTGTCATTTTGGTATTCATTGAATATTTTGTAAAATCATCCTCAAGTTTCAAGTTGTTGTCAAAAGTGTCATTGATCCTGATGACAAGTTCAAGACCGAATGGGTTATAGTTCCTTCCCTTCCTACTTGTCTAGTTACTTCATTTCCCTCCAGGGGGAGTACTTTTACACACTAATTCTAACCTGTTCACTATCCCTTAAAGAAAAGCTCCTAACTTGGCTTAGTATTGAAGTTTCTCCTTCAAATATTTTCTAAATATTGCTTTTCTTAAAGAGATATCACCAAAATTGTCAGGCCTTCTTGGCTGCCACAGGCATGAATGGGTTAACCCTTCCAATGCTACAGGCTACTTTCATCCAAGGCACAAAAATGCAAAGATTTCTGAAAACCATCTAAACCCTGTCAAGTTGGTATTCATTTGAAAGCTCTTGTTGAGTACTCTCAGATGAGTACCCATTTGCCAGGGTTTTGGTCATTTTTCAGGTTTTTTGCATCATTTTGTATTGGCCAAATTAGCCACCAGCAGCTAAGGGTCAAGTCTGGCATCAGAAAATGCTGTTGTGAAATATGGCACCTAGCCAAAATTCTCACCACTTGGAGAACATTCTTGTAGTTCCTATTTCTCGCTGAGAGGAAGTAAGAGTTCTCGGTCATGTTTCCTCTACTTGAAGACATTCAACCAGTAGTGCTATGTGACTATGCTAGCAGTAGTGGTATCTAACCTTTACATGGTATCTCGCTTATCAACATCAACAGAGCTAGCATAAACACTACCACATGCTCCCTGGTATACCACACTATACCTCTTAACACAGGGAAAAAAATACAACTCACGTTTTCAGCATCTGTACACATATATAGGGAACTCAACAGACTTATTCACCTACCTACTTGAGAAACTACATGAACACAGAGACTACAAACTCAGAAGGATGTCCAAGGACTTCAATCCTTGAGACAAGAGATGTAAATAACCTAGATTATTAGATTAAATCCTAAATTACAAGATATTTCAAAAGCTTATTTGTTGGTTATATTATGAATAATATTTTTCTTCAAAACATGTTCAGAAAAATGTTCTAATATGGTAATAAATATCCCTAAAAGAATATATTTTGCAATATGGTCATGAATGTGTTAATGCCAAGCAATGAATCTAGATGTTGGTTATTTATTGAAAGGACATCTAATACCATATCTTGCCTGCAAATTAACCATGCTACATAAAAACGAACCCTTCACATTGTCATAGCATAAACTGTAGCTATCAAAATACATTATCTTCTTAATGTGAAGGCCGCTATATATCATATTATATTTCTGGCTCTATTAACAGAGCCAATTATTGTTGCAGGTTGAAATATCAGCTGCAGAGGAATAAATTATACCTGGCTGGCTGGCTGCTGAGAAGGAAATGCCTCCCTGATAACCTGGCCTATCACACAAGTGGGTTATTTATAGCTGAATGCTACACGACATATCTAACTATGGATTATAAATAACCACTAGTGTGGAAATATATACCACACTCCATTCTGTCTGGTTTAACTAACTCAAGCTTAGAGTTCTTTATACATGCACATATACATATATATATATATATATATATATATATATACATATATATATATACATATATATATATATATATATATATATATATATATATATATATATATATATATATATATATATATATATATATATAAATATATATATATAATATAATATATATATATATATATATATATATATATATATATATATATATATATATATAAATATATAAATATATATATATATATATATATATATATATATATATATATATATATATATATATATATATATATATATATATATATAAAAATATATATATATAAATATATATATATATATATATATATATATATATATATATATATATATATATATATATATATATATATATATATATATATATATATATATATATATATATATATATAAAAATATATATATATATGCACACATATACATATAATCATCATAAATAGTCAGCATATTTTTGCTGCTACAGGTATGAATAGGTTAAATATAAATAAGGCACAGCCATTTAGCCACCTGGTGCTCACTAATTGAACCCAGACTGTACTGAGTGGCTGCGGTCAGTGGTCAGTATTGCGGCCAGCTGTGTGGTCAGCTGCAGCAGCCCCAGGCAGAGCCTCATGGAGGTGACCACTATGAGCCACATGTATCCAGGGGCCTGAGTGAGTGGTCTTAGGCTGGTTCAAAGATAGAGTTAGGTATACAGCCACCACTTGTAAGTGGTCTATGTAAAGTACTTGCAGACATCCTCAAGTCATCACTGTCCTTGCCTTGGCTGGCCAGTGAGTGGTAAGGCCCTTACAACCAAGTGAGTAAACACATACAAGTTACCTATGTAATATCAGAGCTGGCTTCTTTCACTGTAAATCATCAGTGGCAAGAATAAGACTATTCAGGCAAGGAAGTAATCATATTGAATATTTAGTGATTGAAAAGATGATTTTTCGAGCAACCACCCAATCGCTTAAACCACCAACCCTAACCCAGCCATCTAGACTGGTTTGGACTACCAAAACATGATGGCCATTTGTCAAAAGAATCTAAATCCTTAGAGTAAATGCCTGGCTATTTAACATGGTTCCCTTTTGGGAATACTATTCAGTATTGATACTTAAATAGAAGTTAAACTGTCCCATTGTCTAGGGCACTCACGCCCACCACTTTAGTTCTGACTTCCACCACCAGAGGGCTGGGCCAAGGACAACCAGATGAGAGTTGACAGGCAATGACAGCGGCCTTGAGTACTGAGTAGGCTGTCTAACATAAGAGGTACTACACCTTGGACAGGATGCTTTAAATGTAGAGGCGGACACCCCCTACCTGTGGCAGAAATTAGCCAGGTAAAGAGATCTCACCTGAGGCGCAGAGTACATGTGTCTAATTAGTGCTATTGTCTTGATGCCCCAAGGTGCGACACTTAACCCTGTTTACACACGCCACTCTGCTGGGGGGAGGAGCACATGTATACTGCAGACTAAGCGTTTCAAGGCCTGTTCATACCTTATAACAATAATAATAATGATAATAATAATGATAATAATAATAATAATAATAATAATAATAATAATAATAATAATAATAATAATAACAATAATAATAATAACGTTCAGGATTTCCATAATGAAGATGATGATGATGAAAATAATATAATAATAATAATAATAATAATAATAATAATAATAATAATAATAATAATGATAATAATAATAATAATAATCATATAAATAATAATAATGATAATAATAATGATAATAATAATAATAATAATCATTAATAATACAATAATGATAATAATAATAATAATAATAATAATAATAATAATAATAATAATAATAATAATAATAATAATAATAATAATAAAAATAATAATGACACAAATAATAATAAAATATATTTAGTGTACAGGGTGACCATACAAATTCACAAAGAATCTTAAAAACAAAAGGTTAAATAAAGTGAAAGGCTAAGAAAAGAATCCAATATAAAATAGTATCACAGTGTGATTGAAAAAATGGGTATTGCTTCATGGTGAATTTGGCAATAGAATAACAAAACCCTATAGAGTTTTGGCTAGAAATGTCAAGAATGAGCTCTTCTTCTACTGGCACAACATACATTGGACTTCTAGTATTGCGGATTACCTATTGTAATTGAGTTGCTGCGACTCTCAGGCCTGACTGCCTCCCTGTGGAAGCGGACACAGAAGTGGCTTAATGTGACAGATGCATAATTAAACAGCAAAGGATTGTGTTGATCAACAATAATGGCTGGGCAAATTATCAGATAGTTTAGCATGTGGCTCCCAATTTGCCCGCTTCAGGGGGGAGCGAGGTTAACAGCTTGCTATAAATCTTATAATGAGCTCCATTATAGCAACTGTGACACATGACATCGCCTACCAAAAACATTTATCTGCAATTTCCCGACTGCACACGTTTAGCGCAAATTTGCAAATAGATTGGCACAATTTGTGCGGATCTGGATCTGCATTGAGAGATGGGAGTCCTGTGAAATGCTTATCTGTAGGTGGCCTTTTTATAACTGTGACAGGGAGCCCATGTCATTAGAACCTAGTAGATTGTAGGACAATATATGTGGGAGGACAGGCACATATATCATCAGTATAATACCAGGAACTGTACCCTTATTGTTGATATGCTATTATCACAAACTATGAGCTCATAATTCAATTTGGCATTGCTGAAGATTGTATTATGATTTCATAAACATTTGTAAGAAACCAAACTAACTTTTTCAATCCTTCTGTAACATGCAGCTTGTTGAATTTTTTAGTCAATCATTTTTATTTGAACTTTTATATTCTTTGTTTAGAAATTAATACATTCCATCTTTGTATCTTTGGAAGTCCAGTGAAATGCTTATCTGTAGGGAGGACAGGCACATATATCATCAGTTTCATACCAGGATCTGTACCCTAATTGTTGATATGCTGATATCACAAAATATGAACTCATAATTCGATTTGGCATTGCCTAAAAGTGCAATTATTTCATAGACAGTTGGAAGAGTCTAAACTAAATTTTTCAATCATTCTGCACCATGCAGCTCGTTGATTTTTTAGTCATTCATTTTTATTTGACCTTTTGTTATCTTTGTGCAGAAATTAATACATTCTCATTGGAACCCTGTATCATTGCATGTTGTGGATATTTATTAGAAAGTTTTGGGTTAGGTGCTTTCACAGTTTTTAAATCAAATGTTTCACAGCTACAAACAGATCTAACTTAATTATTATTCAAAGGCTTTTATGATAACTATAAGGCTTTAGATATGTTACCAATTGTGTGGTAACAGGTCAGAAAACATAATACTGAAAATGATATCATTTTTGTTCATTTCAGATGAAAAAGAAATCCCCACTTTCCGAAATCAACTTCTACATATATTGATTCAGATACATCAACAGCATAAGACCTAGCTATTTGGTAATTGCACATTAGTACCTTGTTTAAGTATGTGTTTTATGCTGAAATAAACATGCTTTTACCTGGCCAAAACATAAGTGCAACATAAAATTATGTGGGCGTCTGGTTTATGGGCTGAAATGTTTCGATCAAGAGATGTGATGTAATTGTGAGACCATTAAGTAAGCTTTTTGCCATATTGGTTGTTATTTTGACCAATAGTCTGTGCTTTTGTAGCTCTTTTATTTTCGAAAAAATGGATCAAGCATAAGTGTCTATTTCATAATGCATAGGCCTCCTTTAATCATAAACTGGTTTACGAGTATCACATAACATTTTTTGTAAATGTTGATACAATTGTAAGATATATCTACAGTGCTGGAATTTAATTCCTTCACTTAATGCCTGGGCGTAATAAACGACAGCATGCACAATTGCCACCCAATTTCCTGGGCATGGATGCGATGACAGATCCCTGACTTCACAACTGAAAGTAGCTTTGATTCTCAAGCTACGTGTGTCATTGATGTACTTTGCTTATTTTTTCATATTGTAGCCATGGGTGTTTGTACAACCAGGCATTTGCAGATGTCCGGTTGACTAGTGCAGGAATTAAATGTCTGTACTGTACCTGGTCTGGATATGATATGATAGCACTTTCAGTCAACCCTCAATGAACCTACTCAATTATGCCAATCATCTTATCCATGTGAAAATAAATAAAATAACCTAACAAGACTTATCAATGGCACAACAAACATCTATGCAATTATATATAGTTGTCATAAAGATTGAAGATTGACAATATTTCGTGAAGTGCAATACAAGTGAAAACCCATTCCTTGGCTATCATATTATTAGACTCGTACACTGAAGCTTAATATAGTAACAAACTGCTACCTTAAATAGGATGAGAAACTTGAAACATGCCTGGAAAGCAGCCAAAAGCTCAAAAGGGCAAAAGGTAACCCAGGATAAAACTGGCTCAGACATTTACCAATAATGTAGGGCTAGTAGGCCTAAGGATCTATCTACTAGGCTACTAGCCCATATCTCTACTAGCCCTTCTGGCCCTTTTCTGCACTGTCTAGAAGGGCTGCCACTAATGCTGGATCCCATAGTATTTCATCAAACTTTGAAGCAATTGAAACACCAATATCTGTCTATCACGTGATGAAACTCTTACACATGCTAAACCCTTAAATGCTGGTGGTGGCTAATTTAGACAATAGAAATTGATACAAAAAAACTGAAAAATGACAGAAACCCAGGCACATGGGTAGTCATCTGAAAGTTCTCAGCAAGAACCTTTCAATGAATACCAACATGACAGGGTTTGAATGGTTTTCAAATCTTTGCCTGCTTGTGCTTTGAATGAAAGTAGCCTCAGCATTGGAAGGGTTAATGCAGTAATAAATTGCCAGCTTGGCTAGGATCAGGAGATGTTGAAGCACGCTGGGAAAGTGGCCAAAGCTCAGGCAGCAACAGGAAGGCAAAAGGCTACAGCGCAGAATGATACAGGGGCAGACATTTACCTATGTATGATTGCCTGGTATGGCACGTAGGCCTAGGGATATTATACCAGCCCTCCCAAACCCTTTTCTGCACTTTTTTTAAGTGTAGCCTGTAATGGGGACACCACAATTGTTAGACTCTGCATTCTTCATTAATTGTGATATAGGTGAAAAGCAATACCTCACTTTAACCCTTCGAATGCTGGGGCTACTTTCATCCTTAGCAAAGATTTATGAAAACCATCTAAACCTTGTCATGTTGGTATTCATTGGAAAGCTCTTGCTGAGCACTCTCAGATGAGTACCCATATGCCAGGGTTTCAGACGTTTCTCAACCTTTTGCACAATTTTGTATTGACTATATCAGCCACCAGCAGCATAAGGGTTCATATTATCAAACTCTAGAATGATCCTGTGGTAATAAGTTGCCACCTTGGCCGGGATGGGAAGACCTTGAGACATGTCTGGAATGCTGCCAATTGAGCAGCACTGCTAGCATGCAGTCAGCAGCAACAGCTAGGCAGAATGCAACAACACACACTTAATACATCACATCCATCCATCGAAAAGCATAAGCATAAAATATACCTAACTTGCAACAGCAGAGAGGCGAACATCCCAAACAACAGGTACAGCCGTGAGACATACTACTACTTCCATCCCCTGCTTCTCTATGTCATTATTATCCTGCAGTGCTGCATGTTCTCAGACGAACAGCTCAACCGATAGCGCAATTGGAATGTACGTGTGTCCTGGTGGGGGCAAACTCCACAAAGGATGACCTCACCTCATACCGCCGCCGAGTCTGTCGGTCGGTCGGCGGCGGTCCGCTCGTACACGGACAGACTTCAGACTTGCTTTTGAATAATTCAGCATGGCAAGGCAGCGGGGCAATGCTTACAGGGAGGGGGGGCAGAGAAGGGGCCCGTGCAATAATGGATGGCCTCAACACTTAACCCTTACAATGCTGAGGCTACTTTCGTCCATTACACAAGCACAAGGAAGCAAATATTATTGAAAACTATCTTAACCCTGTCATGTTGGTATTCATTTGAAAGCTCTTGAATAATTCAGCATGGCAAGGCAGCGGGGCAATGCTTACAGGGAGGGGAGCCAGAGAAGGGGCCCGTGCAATAATGGATGGCCTCAACACTTAACCCTTCCAATGCTGAGGCTACTTTCGTCCAATGCACAAGGAAGCAAAAATTATTGAAAACCATCTAAACCCCGTCATGTTGATATAAATTAGAAAGCTCTTGCTGAGTACTGTCAGAAAAGTACCCATATGTCAGGGTTTCAGTCACTTTTTCAGCTTTTTGAATAATTCCGCATGGCAAGGCAGCGGGGCAACGGGGAGGGGAGGATTTAGAGAAGGGGTTGGGAGAAAAAGAATTGTGCAATAACGGATAGCCTCACAGAAAAAAATTGAGAACTTCAGGGAAAAGAAAATAGGATCCCTGCAGGATCAAGTAATTATCTGTGCAGCAGCCTAGAAATGCTGACTATTTCGATGCTATGCCTTTGACCTTAGCTCTTAAAAATAAGGTGACATAAAGGTTCCATAATGAGTGAGTTTTAGGAACAAAAATTCTGATATGAGGTGTATCACAGTATGACAAGTAGCAATTTGTATAGGAGGACTTAAATGTGAGAAAGTACTTTCAAGCCCTTATTCTTGTGGGTGTGACAGTATGTTTTATAAGTAGCATCTCTGAGTAAGTGTATTGGCCTAAGCCCCTTGCACACACATGTGTGTGTGTGGCATCCATATGGCCTGATTGGCTGAGGTATCGGTTCCTTTAATGCGAGAAATTACATTCAAGCCCTTATTCTTGTGGGTGTGACAGTGTGTATTATAAGTAGCATCATGATCTCTGAGTAGGTGGGTTGGCCTGAGCCCCTTGCACACACACGTGTGTGTGTGGCATCCATATGGCCTGATCGGCTGAAGTATCGGTTCCTCTAATGTGAGAGAGTAATTTCTATCCCTCATTCTTGTGGGTGTGACCATGTGTTTTATAAGTAGCATCTCTGAGTAGTAAGAGGGTTGGCCTGAGCCCCTTGCACATGTGTGAGTGAGTGTGTTTGTGTGTGTGGCATCCATATGGCCTGATCGGCTGAAGTATTGATTCCTTCACAACCAGCTGCTAAACCCACAACGCTACTTCTCCCACAGAATACCACCGCAATGGAGCCTCACAAAATGGGGCTTAACCCTTCCATTGCTCAGGCTAATTTTGCCTTAAGCACAAGGATGGAAAGATTTTTGAAAATCATCTAAACCAGTGTCCTGTTCCTGCCTGAGCTTTGGCCGCCTTCCCAGCATGTTTCACCATCTCCTGATCCTAGCCAAGGTGGCAATTTATTACTACATTAAAGCACAGGAATGCAAAGATACCACCTTAACCCTGTCATGTTGGTATTCATTGGATAGCTCTCACTGAGAACTCTCAGATGAGTACCCATATGCCAGGGTCTTTTTTCAGTTTTTTTGTATCATTTTGTATTGGCAAAATTAGCCACTGGCAGAATAAGGGTTAAAACTAAAACAGGGCTCAGTCTTATACCCTTACCACCATGAGTCTACCACTAGACACTTGGCAGAAACAGATTGATGTTTCAATTCCCACGGTTTGACCATGGGTCAGTGGTAGACCTGTGGCAGACCTAGAACCTAGTTTCTGCCCCAGGTGTTGCACAAATTGTTCCGTTTTTAGGAATACACCAGATAGTGTACAAAATAGTGCAATAAACGAACTTCAATCAAATGCAATTAGTAACTGCTTTTGGCCTATATTCTTAGAGCATGTCATTTGATATTTATTTCTAAAATGCTCTTTGACAATTTGCATACTGAAGAAATATTTGATAGAAAATGTTTCCTTTTTCCTAAAAACAAAACCCCTTAAAACAACTCAAAATGTTTTATAATTCAGATGTGTTCCTCCCATATTCAGACCAGCTAGACCTTTTGAGCATGAAAGACGTCCTTGATAGGATTGTCATTCTTTCTTATACAAACAAAGTCCTTTAAATAATTTGAGATAATGTTTTCTGTTAGAAAAGGTTCCTTGAGTAATTGTCAGACCTCCTTGGTGTTATTTTATGCATGAATGACTTCTGGAATACCACCTGCTATGTATAAATAATATTTCTACAAGACTTGCCCTGTATCGGCTAGAAGTTTTTTCATGTAGTTGAGGACTTTGCCATTTGTGCTATTCTAAGCACTTGGTAAACCCAAGGAGTGGTGCCTTTAGCACATGTAGAACAACTGCCAATTCAAGCAACCTGATACAACTGTGTTTTAACCCATTTATGCCTAGAGTTATCATAGAAAGAGTTGCGTGGAGCAATGATACTTTTCAAAATTAATTTGGGGATACAGCCCAAATTGGTTCTGACTTCTGGGTTAATGTTTTCCTTTAAATATTTTCCTTCAAATACTTCCAGAAGATGCTTTCATACAAAAATATCAAAAAATCTGGCCTAACCCCAAGTCACTGGCAACTTTCTCACATGCCATAGCCGAGATTTGAACCCAGGTAGTAGGGAAAGACAGGCAAATATTGAGAATTAGTTAGTTTGCAAACAAAGTATGTGCAGGAGTACCAGACCCAACCCTGGATCTCAATGGCCGTTATCATAGGAAAAACATCTTTTTCGTTTCACCAAAAAATGTTTGAGCACTTCAGATAAGCGTTACTCAAGAATTCTTACAACTTCGCAGACTGGCGACAAACATCAGGCACCAACTAACACTACAGTAATCATTGCATGGTCTTACTTTCCCGGGGCCAAATTGGCACCAAGATAAAATATTTTTTTCAACCCTGGAAGTTAACCCATTCACACTCAAGAGTTCCTCTCGAAATATCGTCTGCTACTTTCATACTTTTGAAAATAACTTGGGAATAAAGCAAAAGTTCCCAAAATATTTGAAGGAGAGTTATTGTTTGGCATATGGTCAACATTCCTCCTTTAAATATTTTCAAGGAAACGCTTTTGTAAGTAAAATATTTTCAAATTTGTCAGGCCTCTTTTGGCCGCTCTGAGTGTAAATGGGTTAAGAACAAGCTCGCTTTTACCAAAACTTAATCAAAACAAAAAAACCTTCCATTTACCCCTGACTAAGCCACCTCAGCCCTAGAGTCCATTAACCAATGGAGAATTACAATAGAAACAGGGAGATGACAGAGGTGTAAAATACATGTATAACACAGAAAACGCAATGTTTATGATGATATAGAAGAAGCATTCATGTGTGCTGCAAAATATGTGGGAAAGAACTTACGAATATTAGTGAAAAGACTGTGTACTTATTCATTTTGTTCAATTAATGACAGTTAAGGACAAAGGTACATTTTTATCTAGGTAAAAATGTGGGATATTTGGTCACTGAATGTTGTGAATAATAAGAATTGCCTTTATGTATAGCTATGGTGTACACTTAAGGGTGTGAAACCTTAAGCAGAGTTTAACTGTCATTGTTTTTGGGGCGAGGATTAAATAGAAGTTTCAACAAAGCTAGTAGATTTCAAGTGCTTCTGGCTGTACTGGGAGAATTGGATATTGTCCCACCGGCTTAGTTATATCAATTTAAATTCTATTTTGTATTCTTCTTCATTATTTTACTCCGCAGTGCCCCTTTAAGGAGATGAGTTCCATTATTTTACCCCGCAGTGCCCCTTTAAGTAGAAGAGCTAACACCAGGGGAAATCACTATCCACACAGCAGTTTCTATGATTCCTGTTCAGGAAAAACTTCAATGCAGGATGAATTTCTCAAGAGTCTAGACTTAAGCTGGCTACTGAACTCATTATTATGGTTTCAGACTATATGCTCAACTAGTTTATTTTTGTCAGACCATTTGCGTGTAATAGTTACTTAACCCATTCATGCTTTAAATATCCATGAAAAAATGTCATCTGGAGCTATTTTGCTGTATGAAGTTTGGTTCTACTTAGATAGAAGCACAAATATTATTGTGCAAGTAAAATTCAATTCAATTCACTGCAATTCCTAATTAACTACCTCTACCGATTTAATTTTTTACTTCTATCTATAATATCTGTTTATTTGGGTGTTACAGGCAAGTATAAGTTAAAATTGCCATTAGGGAATTTAGGGTACAAATGATTTACAAGAAAATAAATTGGTTTAATATTCAGGCACACTATTGACCTGTCCTAGAGTCATTTTATCTATCAAGAATAGGTGGACATGCCTTAGTGTCCAGTATGGAGCGACTTAACAGTCATTGTGTCCATAATAATAAAGTGTACAGAGAAACATTCACTCACCCACCTTTTACATCTCCTATTCTTTACACACTCATTCCAAATACTTCAGTATAATACATACCTGAAAAGAAAAGAAAAGCAGTTTGAGTATAATAAGTATTGATAACATATTAAACAGAAACAATGCAATTATCAACAAATGGTAACAAGAAGCAGTACACATCTTAAAGACAATGTATTCACTATGAGGTGATAAATTCAGCTAGAACAATATAAAATTACAGGCCAAATCCATGTGCAGCAGTGTTAGCCTCTTTTTGGTAATGCCAGTACAAAGATCTAAAATACAAATATGCCATATATGTTACAATTAAATTAAGTAGATTCAGCATGGGATTAATATCGTTGGGTTTTAACCAATCATTATGATTTTACCTATATATTGATGAATTATCAATTCTAACCAATATTGGTAAAACTCCAATTGGCAATCAACTATTTTTGTTATATATACTACAAGCATTTATGCAGCAACATAGAGTTGGGCTTGAAGCCATTACTACAATGATAAAACATATAGTATGTACATCAAAATAGATAAAAGTTGTCAACAATTAATCATGCCAACGAATAATTACATAAATTTGAATTTTCTCGTCTACTCTCAGAAATACACACAAAAGAATGAAAAAAACATTTTTTTTTATTTCCAATATTTCATCTAAATCCAATTTCAATTCATTAACTAGGAATCAATTTCTACTTAAAGAATTGCATTTCAATAAATTGCCTTCTAAGCCTTTTCATGCTTCAGCATTCAGGTTTCCATTATCATGGCAAGATTTCACAATCATTTCAAACGTCTCTACTTTCTTCAATGCTTTGAGTTTTTATTCCAGCTAAAAGATTTCTTGAATCTGGATTTGGAATTCTCTTTATCATCATTCCTGGCATATTGAGGTCAAATCATGATTAGCCACATGTTGGTGGTTAAGGAAACCAGAGTACTATAACCCTTGTGATGCTGAGTCTACTTTCGTCCTAAGCACAAGGATACAAAGATTTTTCTAAACCCTCTAAACCCTGTCATGTTGGTAATCATTGAAAAGCTCTCGCTGAGCACTCTCAGATGAGTACCCATGTGCCAGGGGTTCAGTTTTTTTTAAAGGTTTTTTGCATCATTTTGCAATGGTCAAAATTAGCGACTAGCATCATAAGGGCTAAGGGGAAACCAATTCCTAAGTCCTAACCCAGTATCTCTGCCAACTCTCCATGAACAACAACATGATATGAACCTATACGTATTGTTATGGATTAGGTAGGTATGTAGGTGTGTTTGTATAAGGACAGCTATTATCTGAACAGTGAACAGTACAGTGGCAGGTGTACAGTGTGATAACATAGCAGTAGATATGAACAGACAGGATATCTCATCCTATCTATACAGGTACGCATATATAACATAACAGTCCATGACTCACCTGGCTAGGGATGCAGTCATGGGATTCAAAGTGTGGAATTTTTATGACAATTTTATTTGCTACTTGGGGTAAAATAGTTGATAGCCAATAGCTTTTGGTGGAGTAAACCAGGAAAAATCATAACTTCAAGCAAGTCACTGGCAACTTGCTCACAAGCACTGAGTCAGATTCTAACCCAGAATCTTTGGTGGGTGTAAAAATGTTAGTAGTCGTTGTGAGAAGCTAATATAGAACGTCGCTATTCGGGCAGCCCCTATACGGTTCATATTTTCAGTAAACTGAAACCAAACTTAGTTCTAAATGTCTTTTCTTTATTGATCTTGTGGTAGTGTCCAACTGTTCACATAGAAATTTCTGGGATATTTAAAAATATATTTCTCACTTATCATTAATAGGATGTCCTTTTTATTCAAGAGTGCTAATCTTATACCTCTATGTCAACGGGATGATTCCCTCCCTATCTATAACAAAATACTCATATTATTAGATATTTTTCTAAGCAGCCATGACATATTCTTGGATTCTAGGTAGTTAGTGGAAATGCCAGAGGGATTATGATTGTTGCCTCACCTGATCTTTGAGCTCTATCAGCAAAAGAGCTAACGAAAATCTCAATAAAATACACAAGTATTTTAAAGTATAAACCATGTTTCTTTTATCTAATATGCTGATTATCTGCATTGATGATATCTTTCTCATCAAATATCCTTATGGAGAATATTTGACCAAGAACTGCTATGTACAGAACCAAAAGAACATATCTCCTTCAAATATTTTGTGAATCCAAACCTCCAAATACTACACCAGTGTTTTTAAGTATAAACCATTGAATTTGAAGTTTCTTTAATCCAATAGTAATTTTCAAAAAATACTAACTCCCTAAATGATATGATATCATCTTCCTTATCTAAGCACCTTTTGGAGTTAATATTTGACCAAGAACTGTTACACAGAACCAAAGAACAAAATTTCATCAAATATTTTGTGAATAAATGCTTTATTCCTGAGTTAGTTAGGAAATTATCTAAGAAGCAGACGACTGATCTGAAGAGGAGGTGTAGTAGGCCTGATCATGAGTTGAGGAGGCTGATCAGTGCCATCATTTGAATGAAAATTGTTACACAGAACAAATCTCCTTCAAAAATATTGCAAATAAATGTTTTATTCCTGAGTTATTTTGAAAAGTATGTAAGAAGCAGACAACCAATCTGAAGAAGAGGAGGAAGAGTAGTATGCCTGATCATGAGTTGAAGAGGCTGCATGATCAGTGCCATCATTGATCGGCGGCAGGAAATGGGATATGCATGATGATGCAGGTTACAACATCATCACAGGAGCGATTGAGTAACGGTATTATGCCGACATCAGCACAAATACACGCTGGTAGACGTAACATACAGAACAAACACCCTTACCTCAACCAATCCCACATATTGTTCATGAAATATCTCTGTTGCTTAGATCCTCCTCCAAGGTTTAATAATATTGTGCTCTATGATGACTTTGATCATAGTGTAGTGGCGTAGGTCCTGGGAATTAGGTCAAAATGCTTGTTGAGCAGTAGTGTTCCTGACTTCGGCAGTGTAGCTAGCTAGCGCTGAGTTGTGTTGCATATCATAGGGATGTTGTCTTGTAAAGTAACGTTACATATAGCAGAAGCCTTGGCCTGATTTCTGATTAATTGATCAGCTGTTATAGTTCACCAACTACCATCGTAGCCACACTTTTGTTGACGAGTAACTTGTAGCACTCTGTATGTGTGTGTACAGAGGTCTGCAGTGATGGTACATGTACCACTAGCGTTGTTGGCTGAACTGTTTAATTAACCGGCTGTTCCAGTAAACTACTAGGAACTGCAGAAGCTGCAGCACATCAGTTGATCCGTCTGGCACTCCACTGTCAATAGTGTAGCAGCAGCCTGTGCATGGACGCAGTGTTATGTTACTTGTACTACAGCAACACTAAGTAAAGCAGTAGTGTTGGATGGACGTACGTGAAATTAACCGTCTGTTCCAGTAAACTACTACTATCGCAGAAGCTGCAGCACATCAGTTGATCCGTCTGGCACTCCACTGTCAATAGTGAAGCAGCAGCCTGTGCATGGACGCAGTGTTATGTTACTTGTACTACAGCAACACTAAGTAAAGCAGTAGTGTTGGATGGACGTACGTGAAATTAACCGTCTGTTCCAGTAAACTACTACTATCGCAGAAGCTGCAGCACATCAGTTGATCCATCTGGCACTCCACTGTCAATAGTGAAGCAGCAGCCTGTGCATGGATGTAGTGTTATGTTACTTGTACTACAGCAACACTAAGTGAAGCACTGGTGTTGGATGGACATACGTGAAATTAACCGGCCGTTTCAGTAGACTACTACTGAAGCTGCACTTCTGAGGAACCTTGTGTATACTCAGCTCAGTCAATCAGTGCAATAAGCAGTATGTAGTAGCAAGCTCAGAATAAAGTGCAACATAACATGTAGCAGCACTAAGGGTCTGTGACTAGATGCATAGGATGCACAACTCTCCCTCTCTGTCAGTGTATGAGTCTTAGACTGTTTGTACAGCTTGAGTCAAGGAGCAGCCAATGGTGGCGCTAGTGTCTGTCACTAGAGGCAAAGGTTGCACAACTCTCCCTCTCTGTCAGTGTACAAGTCTTTGACAGTGTACGGTTTGAATCCAGGAGCTGCCAAAGATGGCGCTAACTAGTGTCTGTGACAAGTGGCACTGATAGCAATTAATTCACAGTCTTTGTCCATATGCACGCTATGGAACCAGATTCTATCAACGAAGCTGGTATTGACTGTGTATGTGATAGGAGTCCAGAATTTTATCTTAGGTGGTGGCTCTGGTGGCACTTCCTTCACTATATGTCCATATGTACGCTATGGACCCAGATTCTATCAATGACGCTGGCTGCTACTGTGTGTGTAATAATAGGTGATCTGCCTGCAGTACTTCTCCCACTGCGTATGTTATGGACTTGGAGGCTGCCGCTGGTATGCTTGTGTCTGAGAGTGAGCATGTATGATATGAATTTGCAGTCTGCCGTTGGTGGTGCCTGTGTCTGTGAGTAAGTGTGAGAGTGAGTGTGAGTGTGTATATTATGGGTCCATAAGATGCCCTAGCGGTGCTTGTGTAGACCTGAGAGTGAGTGTGTATGTCCAGAAACTGCTCTGGAAGTGCCTGTGTAGAACTGTGAGTGAGTGTGTATGTTATGGGTCCATAAGCTGCTCTTGTGCTGCAGTAACAGCTGTATAAAGAGGGAGGGGAAACAGCAGCAGTAGCAGCAGCTCTCGGTAGCTGGCTCTTAGCTCTCAGATTCCTAGTCCAGTACACATGCCTCTAACCACCTGGTTGGCCATAGCTAGCATACCTAGCGACCGAGGCATTCCTAGCCTTGCCACTTGGCAGGCCTCAAGACATACTACCATGGGTGAGCACTGCTTAGAAAGCCATCATCACAGAACAGGCGACAAAAATGGACAATAATAAAAGTCCAACTAATGCACTATAGTCCCGTCTTCTTTACCCATGCACGCCTGTTATGTAGTGCCCAGAACCTACTCTTTTGGTGATATCGCTTCACAAAAGGAACTCAAAACTCAAAGCTGAGTCTAACCTGATTTAGTTCAGACATTGCTCACAAGATGGCCATACAGAGTGTGATCTTTCCAATGTTATGGTTCTGGCTAAACAGGGTAACTACCCTGGCGCCATCTATGATCAGCCACAGAAACGAATACCTAGGCTAACTAATTCCTTGCTAAAAACCAAGTTATACCCAAAAGCACTGGAGAACTATACCTATTCAAATCCTAGCTGTTCAGCATATAAGGCTTAAAGAGAAAGAGAAATACTTCAATAATTGCTTTCTCTTGTTTTCATGCGTTTTAAAGATATTTGCCTATTTCTTTCAAAATTGTCACATAAATAACAAGGTTTGAATGAACCAAACCTGAAAGCTACTATTACTAACAAACAGCTTGCAGGTCATGTGTCCTATGATATGTTCATTGGTTGTTTAACACGAATCCCACCATTCATTAAGCAGTATCAGTATTTTGCTGTAAAGGCATGCAGAATGGAGATAAACCTTGATTTACGCGGCAAATCTGAGCATCCCTGACGTCACTTTCCAGACAAAGTATCAAACCCACAATGGCATCGCTGACAAGACTTCCCCTTTTTTCTCCTCCACAGAAAGCCAACGACTTCCTTGATGAGCGCCAGCTCCTAGAAGGCATGAAGATAGCAAGAAAAACTACACGCCAGGAAATTGGCCGCATGTAGGGTTTAATCTAACCCAGTCCTAGGTCAAGCAATTCTTAGTCAACTTCCTTCATATCTTACCTGAAGTGTACCAAGTTGCAACTTAGTATACACTGAGTAGTTATATTAATGCTCACCAGGTGGCCAAAATGAGTCCTAAGTCAAGCAGTTCTTAGTTCCCTCAGTTATACTAATGCTCACCAGGTGGCCAAAATCAGTCTGAGGTTTAATTTAAATGCAAATATTAATTTCTAGTTCAATGCTTTTTAAGCCTGAATATGCAGTCTATCCTTATTTAGTTACAAATTTGGTCACCAGGAGGACATTACAAGATCTTTCTGATTGCTTGTTATAGAAATGTCTTGCATAACATGGTGCTGCCTATCAAAATGAACTGGAGCTATTCAGTCAGCTGTTCTTGTTGCCGTGTGGTGTTTATTGTTATTGTAATCAATAAAAGCAGCATATACTGCCAAGGCTTCAGGCCTGCTCCAGCACTCCTGCCACCTTGTACGTATAATAGAAGAAACCAATACTTGAGGACACATTAAACAGTTTACCTAGTATGGCTTTCAGCCTATCAATAATACAAATTAATATGGATTTCATTGTAAAATTGCAATTTATTTACTTATGCCATTATCTTTCCAGTAATTAGATATTTCAATGAATAAGCATTTATTGTGTATGTGTGAATGTGTGTGTTTATGTTTATGTGTATGTGTGTGTATGTGTAATTGTATGTGTGTCTGTGTGCGTGCATGTGTGTGTATGCGCGCATGTGTATGTGTGCACATGCTCTAGATTTTCAATGGGTTAAGTAAATTGAGCATTTATATCATTTTCTTATCGCCATTTTATGACTAATCCCACTTAGCTAGCTATAAATATACAGGTGAAGCTAAGCTTTTTTCAACAATCATTACACTGACCCTTCAAGTGGTCGTTAGATTTCTAGCTGGTTAATATTTAGCTTGAGTAGGAAGGAGGTTTTCTCCAGCGGGAAGGTACAGAGATCTGTAGACTAGGCTCCTAGCCCCTAGAGTTGACATTCCCTTCTGTGTTGACCAAGCAGTGTGATGTAGTACTAGGTAAGGTAGATAGATAGCACCACCTGATCCTCCTATCTCGAGAGGTTTTATTTAAATTGAATCCTCTATTCCACTAGCGAGACAAGTGTAAACTGAATTGACCACTTTGGTGCTTGGTAACTAAAAAAACATGACGGAAAAATACATATGAATGACAGCCTAGAAATCTAGGCAAACCATAGATGTGTTTGTGTTACCAGGTATCTATGGGTCACCATGAGCCTACCCTAAGAGTCATGTAACTTGAGTAGATAACAAATTAAATGGCTTGAAGTGTCCAAGTTCCTCATTTATCAGCTTGTATTATGCAAATCGCTTTTTTTAAGGTACTAAGTTCTTGGAAATGAGACTGAGATAAACCTTTAACTAGTAGGTCCTAAATCAATCCGTTTTTTGTGGGTTTTTTTATTTATACATCACCGCAATTTGGGATAGATAACAAAAAATTATGCATATTCAAAAGAAACCAGAATAACGTTTAGTTCTGGTAAAAAATGTTTTGAGGAAATAATTGCTCTGCTCCCTGGAGGGTCCATCAAAAGTTTCAAAATTATGGAACATCTAAAACCTCAGGCAAGATGGTGTGAAACTAACTCTGAACCAAGACATTCATTAACTGGAGTACAAAAAATTAAATACAAAAAACATCTGGAGTCCTTGATTCTTGACTTAGTAGCTGAACTATCTGACATGTATTTCTTAAATGATGATGAATGGCAAAGAGATTACGGACATCTGCTGGTAAACAGTGACACCAGCCCTCAGTGTAACATGATTAACACATTTATGCATGTAGCACCCAAAAAGCCTATTTTAATGTTGACACATGCCAATATTTTTCAAGGGGAACCCTACAGTGCCGACATTTAATTCCTGCATTAAATGTGTGGGCAGTCTGGGCATAGTGCACAACTACACACCAGATTCCTACCCAGTTTCCTTGGCATGGATGACCGCACAACTGAAGGTAGCTTTGATTCACAAGTTACTAGGATCATTGATGAGTAGCATGGCGTGTCGACATATTATCCATGGGTGTTAGAACAACCAGGCATGGGCAGACATCCGGCGACTGGTGCAAGAATTAGATATCTGTACTGTAGATGTGAATGGGTTTACCTGCTTCACTAGTGCCTAGCAGGTGGTATGTCATGTGACATGTCATATGATTAATGGCTTTTGTTTTAGCCCACATTCTGGAGAGTTACTCTTGGAATCATCGTCTGGAGCTTTGATACCTATGAAAATAATCTGAAACTTATGAAAGATTTTAGCAAATCATGAAGGAGAGACGTAAGTAATATTCTCCTTCAAGAAGTTTTGAAATTATGCTTTAGTCTGAAAAATATTTATACAGACACCTGTTGCTAAGCATTGCCCTTTCCAAACAACACTTTCAGAAATGCACTTGACTAATACTTTTATTTGAGCCCTAGGGATCCAGGGGCTTCGGTGGAGGGAGCTATGGATATTAACTTTGACCTCTGAGGTTATCAGCTCCTTGACCAGAGAGAGAGAGAGGTCGTAACTGTAACCGTTAGAGACAAGAAAAATCTGCAGGGAAATCCTGGCCAGAAAAGGATCACTTTCTTTACTTACAGATTTTTAACAAACTTTGTTACTCCAATTATGAGTTGATATTATACTGTCATCATTATTCTTATCACCAATCGCATTCCTATTCTTATAACATCATTGATCAATATCAAGACCATTTTCTATCAGGTTTTCTGTTGTGGTTGTTGTTGTTGTTGTTTTTGTTGTTGCTATTCTTGTTGTCGTTGTCAGTGTTAATGGTGCTAATATTGTTCCTACTTCAATTTCTATTATTGTTACTTTATATGATGATGATGTTGATGATATTCCAGTTTTGGTTGTATCTTGAACTATCTTCTCAGTTTAGTTATTAAGAACTGCTATTTTGCTTATGCAAATCACTAGGGATCATTTACATAAGTCAGGTATCAAATTTTTGAAAACCATCTAAACCACAGTCATGTTGGTATTCATTGGAAAGCTCTCACTGTGTTCTCTCAGTTGAGTACCCATGTGCCAGGGTTACAGTCATTTTTCAGTTTTTTTGCATCATTTTGTATTGGCAAAATTATCCACCATCAGCATAAGGGTTAATCATGATATTCTCTCAGTCTCCCCCTCCCGATATAGATATGAATATGAAACCCCATACTAATATCAAAGAGGGTCTAGTAATATGATTCTTACCTGCAGACACGATATATAATATCCATGAGCTCCATATGCCACATGCAGTCAGGTAGACAGCGATCACACATGTACCTCTCCTTAATAGTGAGTAGTGAGACCCTCTCAGTCCCCCTCTCCTGATATAGATATAGATATGTAACACACACCACTGCTGCTGCTGGTACTACTACGTAATAGCATCACAACATTCCTCTCAATTAAGACCTCAACACACGCATATACACACATCACACACAGGGCCTAGTTATAGCCAGGTGGTCATTAGATTATATATAACAACCTGGCCTCCTGTTGCTCGCAGCTTCAAACATACTTGTAATTGAGTGGGCGTGGTCAGGGCTTTATTCTATCATCTATGATTGACATCTCACTGAAGCATGATTTTATCACATGTTGTAAGTGCTTTCCTCTATCTAGGTACTTGATTAGCTGTGAGCTGGCTTGCAATAACATAAACACTAGCCTAGCCACAGGCAGACAAACATTTTTTTATCATTTAT
>OZ012693.1:3393118-3465618 GCA_963942565.1 Maea johnstoni
TACCCATTTGCCAGTATTTAAGTGATTTTCTAGCTTTTTTACATCATTTTGTAATCACCAAATTAGCCACCAGCAGCACAAGGGTTATATATCATTGTAAAAGTTGTAAGTCAGCTTCTGATTAACATCTATCCCATAATTGTATTCCTAAAGATGCTTTTGTCAAAAGGGTTTCACCAAAATAGTAAGGCATTACGGGATAGGGGGGAGGGGGTGCTTTAGTCATGAATAGATAACATTATGATCTATTGCTTTTTTTGGCCTATTCTATGGACTCTCTCATTATCTCTCTCTGGTCCACCAATCAAACTCCAGCAGTATTTGATGTGCTGGTCACCTGCAATGACCACTGGTCACTGTGGAGGTCATCAGGTCCATTACCTGCTCATCTCTCTCATGCCTTACTGATCTAACATTACTATACAAGGGGCCAACAACAACCTAACAGATCTACAATGAGATGCTATCGGTTTGTGTAAGGCGTGTAATAACTTCAAGGAAAATCAAAACATCAGGACCCAAATATTACAGGCCCAGTTGACAATGAGAAATATATGCCAAATTCAGATGAGTCAACCATCATTAACCCTTCTAATGCTGCGGCTACTTTCGTCCAAAGGATGAGGATGCAAAGATTTTTCTAAATCCTGTCATCTTGGTATTCATTAGATAGTTCTCGCTGAGTACTCTCAATTCACTCAAATGAGTACCCGTGTGAAAGGGTTTCAGTCATTTTTCAGGATTTTTGCATCATTATGTATCAGCCAAATTAGCCAACAGCAGCATAAAGGTTAATGTAGATGTGAGTGTTGAATTATACCTGATTATAAATTGGACACAGTGTGACAGTAAGAGTCCTAGCAGGGCTGAGTAGATAATTTTGTGCCCACAATTGGTATCTGTACCACTCAAATGCGCACCCCACAATCCACCTACTAATTATCCTGCCTGACTGGGATGAAAGTGACTGAAATTGCCTGCAACTATAGCGGACTTCAACCTCTACTGAGTGCACTTAACTGAGCGTGCCCTTCAAACCGGCAACTCCAATAGTTCCTGGGAAATTGATTAATCCATTTCCAGTGCTGTTTTCCCCATCAGTACATTAAAGCCTTGGTGCATGCCAGATCTGGAAACCTGGTTCAGCAATCATAGGGCATTTCTGGCTTAGGAAACAAAATTTCTGGCTTATGAAACAAAAACAACACTGAGCCAGCCTTAACCTAATATTCTTTAAGTTGATTATCCTAAAGGTAACTCTATGTTAGTTAGAAGTTTGAAATATATTCTTCTACTTTGTTTCAGTTTTTCCATAAAAAAACAAGGAAATAAAACAATTTTTTCAGTATCACTTTAATGGAGATAAAATGTGTATACTATCTGGTTAAATACATATTTCTTCAGTGCCAGAATTTCCCAGCAGACCTCATTCATGTCTCGAGAACACCCTAGTTTGACACACAAGAAAATATCTTTTTATTTTTCATTTTGAATCTAAAAATAAGATCATATATTGATAACTGAACAAGAAATCTGAAAAGAAATGAGAACAGAACAGAGAGTACTAAAAAGATCAGACCAGAACAGAGAAAAGCATAATTTCATTACTAAACCAGACTAGTGTCTAGTCAAGCTCCTTGTTAAGAGGCAAGGACAGATATGCCTGCCAGAGCAAGGGAGGGGGATCAGTGAGGGATGAACCTACAACTGGCATAATCAATGTGAAACTCCCACACGTCTCTTTCTGCTCTCAACATCAAACACCAGAGTTCACAGCATTACGGATTAACTGCTTAAACCACAGGGTGGGATGAGGGCTGACTTCAAAGGGCATGTATCAAGTATTAAGGCTCAGGAAAATGTACCCTAACACCCCACCCATATCAAGGTGTACACACATGTTTATTTTAGCTATCTTCATGGATCCTTATAACGCATGGGTGCCTTTCAGATTACTTTCGTACAGTTCCACACAAATATCTTTAACGAAACAGTATATTCTTAACATAGTTCCTGATACGAAACTGGGATCAATACCATCAGATGCAAGCTGGGGTCTCATGTTGTTGAGCAGGAGTAGGGTTCATTTTTCAGCCAAAAGTGTAGTATTAATTGTTTTTACTGCAAAGATAGCTTTGAGGCCCATTGAAGATCCTTATTATAGTCTATAGGCTGTGCAGTAACTCCATATTCCATACTGACGTCTTAAAATGGGTCTCACTTCTGAGAAACAAGTCCCAGTATTGATATTGGGTCAAAATGGATAAGTTATATTTTATATTTCTTTTGCAAAGACTCAACTCTACATCTGGTGGTTGTATCCATGACAACATTATCAAACATATGTTACCCTGTGTAATGGTTCTCCTGCATCCCTCTAGAGGGCAGCAGTGCATGAGACATTGAGTTGTGGTTTCACAAACCACCAGCAGAGGGCAGATGCTCATGGCCATCATGGCCAATGCCTGGAGGTAAACCAGCTGTGTAGAAAGATCAACTGAGAGACTTCTCATTAGGATGAAGTTACATGTGGATGCAGTGAGACTTCTGAAACAACTCAGGAATGAGGAATCTTGGTGATAATTGAGTTCTAACAAATACTTTTTTCCATTTTCTCTTCAAAAGATGTTTCCATTAGAAAATATTAATAACATCACACTATCACAGTAGAAGTGCATAGGTTGAATGATAAGTAGGCAAAGCAATAAGCACATAAATGATGCATCTTTTAAGTGTTTTTATATATATTCTGCATGATAGAACTTGAACACAACAGTAATAACTAACCAACAACATAAATCCATGCATGTTACATAGCCCGAACGATGTACAAGTCCTACTCACACTCCTTTATCAAATGATTCAAATCAATCAATGATTAAAAGAGGCAATAGAGCAAGTAAGTTGTGGATGTTTCAGATAGTTTGTTAAGGCCACCTGACCTCAAAGACCCCTGAATGCTGTCAGTTGTCTTTCCCAGCATGTCAAGGCTTATGGAACTAGTCCTACAGTAGGATATACAGCAAAACTACTTATCACTTATCACAGGATGGCCAACTTATCTCTGTTCCTCCCAGTAAACAGAGCCACACCCGCTTATACCTGCTCCTCCCACTTATCAGAGCCACACCCACTCTATAGCCCTGCCCCACTCACCTATTCCTGCTACTCCTACTTATCAGAGCCACACCCACTTTTTAGCCCTGCCCTGCTCACTTATTCCTACCCCTCCCACCTATCAAAGCCCCGCCCATTTATCACTGCCCCTCTGACTTATCCCTGCCCTGCCCACTTATCAAAGTCCCACCCATTTATTGCTGCCTCTCAGACTTATCCCTGCCCTGCTGTCTTATCAAAGCCCTGCCCACTTATCCCAGCCTCTCCAACTTATCATTGCACCGCACACTTATCCCAGCCCCTCTCACTTATCAAAGCCCCGCCCACTTATCCCAGCCTCTCCAACTTATCCTTGCACAGCACACTTATCCCAGCCCCTCTCACTTATCAAAGCCCCGCCCACATATCCCAGCCTCTCCAACTTATCCTTGCACAGCACACTTATCCCAGCCCCTCTCACTTATCAAAGCCCCGCCCACATATCCCAGCCTCTCCAACTTATCCTTGCACAGCACACTTATCCCAGCCCCTCTCACTTATCAAAGCCCCGCCCACTTATCCCCGCCTCTCAAACTTATCCTTGCACAGCACACTTATCCCAGCCCTACCCATTTATCCTGCCCCTCCCACATATCCCTGCTCAGCACACTTCTGTAGCTGCTCCCGCTACTTATCAAAATAATCAGGGCAGCCAATTTCAGGTACAGATTTAGAAGATCATTTGTATCACTCAGGAAGCCGGGCAACCTTTCAAGAGTGTACACTTAATGCAACCTGGCGCAGAGTTAAGCTCAAGTCAGCTATTGAACGCCCACTCTCCTAATCCATATACACACACAGGTAACAAGCCAGGTCTGCCTTTATACCTGCATGCACAGACTATCCTATATTCTATCAACACAGGCTGACACCTCTATATTTGATAGAAGGATTACAGATCTTTTTCTATTTTTTTGAGAAGATATTGAAGGAGACCTTCATTCATACGTAAGGCATGGGGTACCCTAAGGTCACAAAAAGTTTGTGTATCATGTTACATGTGTACAGAAAAGAGTTAGCTCTGTCAACTCTTTGAAGCACAATCCGCGCCTTGTTCCCAATGTCAAGCCTTGAAGCCATCTATCTGAGGCATCATAATGGAGGCTTTATTTACTGACTGAGTGACATGTCACAGAGAACATACAAGGGCAGCTAAGGCCTCATCCTAATAGTGCCTCACCTTTCATTCAACATCAAAGAGACAAGGTAGGATACAAGATAACAGAGAGAGAGAGAGAGAGAGAGAGAGAGAGAGAGAGAGAGAGAGAGAGAGAGAGAGAGAGAGAGAGAGAGAGAGAGAGAGAGAGAGAGAGAGAGAGAGAGAGAGAGAGAGAGAGAGAGAGAGAGAGAGAGAGAGAGAGAGAGAGAGAGAGAGAGAGAGAGAGAGAGAGAGAGAGAGAGCGCGAGAGACAAACAAAGACAGAGACAGAGACAGACAGACAGACAGATAGACAGAGATAGAGACAGAGACAGAGACAGACAGGTAGAGACAGAGAGAGTAAGAGAGTTGGACAGAGAGTGAGAAAGACACTCACAGACAGATACAGACATAGAGAGAGACTCGCAGACACAGACATACTGAGTAGTGGTATGTTAAAAGGACATAAGTATCCACATGTCACCATACACAATAGAGTGGAGTTGTAGTAAATGTCAGGCGGTCAGAGAGCAGATGTAGGGGTGGGACATTATAGGTGGGAGTAGATGATGTTTATCCCATGCTGTCTGACCCCCTCTGCCCCAGTGTGGGTGGGTGTAGGATGTGAGACTAGACCGGGATCAATACTAATGATGTAGATCATGCTGGATTATATTGCCTAACCAGATCAATGACTGAAACCTCTCTCTTATGACAATGAAAATGAAGCTCCATCACCAATCCCTCCTTACAGATGATGTTTGGGTCACCTTGGTGACTCCTCAAGGTCAGTGAGGTGACCTTGACTACTTCAAAGGTGCCCATTAGAATCACTTAAGGGCTCAATCCCCACAAGTGGCATTTATAGACCTTCTCTAAATGGGAATCTAAATAATACAGACCATCGGCATCCAGACACCTATCTTGTCTCAAATCCATTTTCAACATGAAATCATGAAAATCTGTCTCCTTGTTTTGCTCAATATAAGATTTCTAGAATTATAAATACATAGTATCTAACATTGTATGTGATATAGCAAATTAAAAATTCATTTCTAGATATTATAGAATCATTAATATGGAAGTGGTTATTGATTATTATTCCAGGAATTCGATAGCAATGGCGTGATCTAAATCAACAGAAAACAGACCACACCCTTCAGTAGTTGCTAGGGTTGACATCAATGGAATAGGGTGGCTAGACAGATCTAGGGCAAGGCACTAGGCTATTTCTTTTATTGACGCATGTGAACATGTAAACATATGTCACTTTCTCAAGCATTTGTCACAGAATACTTGGGGAATGAAAGTGACTGGAAAATGTGCAGCAATAATAAACCAAGCATGATAGCATACCATGCGTAGGGAGTACATTCATTACATGTGTGAAATCCTCAGTACTAACGACATACTGCACTTCCTTCACTCTGCTTGGTAGCATAGATTTTTTGGCTGTCATATGTATTTTTCTGTCATGTTTTTTTCTGTTACGAAGCACCAATTAGTGGTCATAGTGGTCAATTTAGTTTACACTTACCTCACCAGGGAAGTAGAGGACTCAGTTGAGTAAAACCTCTGGCGGTTTGAGGACCAGGTGGTGCCATCTATCTATCATATCTGGTACTACACCATACTGCTTGGTCAACGCAGATGGGAATGTCTACTTTTTAGGGACTAGGAGCCTAGTCTAACTGCGTGGGAGAGAAGAATCAGTAATGTTTTCCTTTATAAAGTGGTTGCGTTTTGCTTAATTTAACCCTATCATTAATCAATAGAAAATGTTATCTATAACAAAGATTTTATATTTGCTATTTGTAAAAGACATGGTTAGATCTTTCTTTTATATACATGTATTATAAGAAAACAATTATACCCACCAGGCTCTTATGAATATGTTTGTTTCCTGTAAGTTTTTATTCAAAAAAATCCCTACCCTAATTTTTTTCCACCCTCCCAACTCCCAATCAACGTAAAACGTGCATAAAACACACATTTTTTACCAAAAAAATAATGCAAAAAAATATATTTTTACCGACCTACCTCCCTTTTTTTTCGGATCGTTACAGGAAACAAACAATTTCTTTTTTTAGGCCTAATCTATATATGCCAGTCAGTGCCCAAAAAGGCCTGATAATTTTATTTTTGTTATCTCTTTCACCAGAATATCTAGTAAATAGTTGTAGGGGAAATGATGAAACAGCCCAGCTAGAAACTCTTCCTCAATTAAATGTCACGGGAAATCCTGCTTGACAGATTCCTAGGTTACTGTCAAACACAGCACAGTGTCAGAGGCTACATAATTCCAAAAGGAACATGAAGAAGTTAAGCCTTAGCCAATGCCAAGCTACCAGGCTATGGTTGGACACTAAGGCCTACCCACCTGAGTGGCATATTTACCCTTTCATGCCACAGGCAAAAGTGGGTTAATATTAAAGTTATCAATTTGAGGCCAAGTCACTGAACTTTTTATTTTTATTGGGAGCTCACATTTCAGGTAGGACAGGATAAAATAAGAAGAAAAGTCAAAAGAAAATATGAGAGCACTTATCCTACAGGGCTGTAGCGTGCCTACATGCGTGAAAAATGCAGGAAAAAGTTTTGAAGGTTTGCTGGAACTAATTCTGGCTAAGGCAGAGAAAAATATGAGAGCAGTCACAGGGAAAAAAGAGGGAGCAATTTGAAAATGCCTTACAAGGCCTGTACAGTAACCAATTAAGTTGAGCCTTGCTGACTGCAAAAAAAACCCTTTCAGTGAAGGTAGCAGGTTGGTTTGAAGAGGCACATGTTCTAATTTCCCTCACAGGCGCCCACCACAATCCCCCAGCAGGCACTTTCCCAGCGTGACCTTCAGGGTAGTGGGTCTGGTCCTTTGAGAACCACCAGCTATTGATAACTCACGTTGTCCTCCAGTTACAAAGATCAATACTTCTACATGACTTAACCCAATCACGACTGGAGAACCCCAATACCAACCCAACTTTTCTGATTATACACATTTTCTGAAAATATCAGGAGAAATGTTGGTCTGAACACAATCAACAACTCAACAGCCCTCCTTCAAATATTCAGTTATTTGAATTCATACCTTATTTCTTAAAAATTGAAAAATTCAGACACACTTGTAAAGGATATCTCACCTCTCGTGGCATGAAAGGGTTAAAACCTGAGGGAAAAAAGCTCTAGAAGCAATATGTGAACCAACATGTCAATGACTGCCCTTGAAAAGAGTTGAGAGGATACTACATTAGAGAAATACAGTTAGAATAAGGAAAACGGCTTATGGAGATTTGCAGGTTTAGTTTACTGCTCTCCGTGAAAAGTTATCCAACCTTATTTGGAGAGAATGATATCACCAAAATAATGCTTTTCTGGGCTGCTCAAACAGAAAATTACCCAGCCAGGAGTCCAAAAGTATTTTTGACTCACATTGTTAAGACCAGATTATAGGCAAAATGACACATAGCTGTATTTAGTAAGATTTTCTGTATTTTGTGAGTCCTAGTTGATATTTCAATTTCAGTTTCAGCCATACAAGACAATATATAGGCACACTAAATGATGCAAAGAAGCAAACTATGTCTTGCTATGCCAATATATAGAATTGGTATGATTATTCTTGTAAATTGGGTTACTGACTTTTGACCCCCAAAATATTATAAATCCTCAGTTTTGACCCATTTCCTAATACTGGGCAAGAGTCACAAGACCCTGTGCTCGAATACTAGATAGATCCATATTTGAAGAGGCTCCTAAGTCAATATGATTCTGATATTTCAAAGCATCTCCTAAATTAGTTAACTGCTCTCTAGGATAATGACTACTTTTTTACTAATCATTGCAGGACTTCACAAGTTACTAACCTTTGTAAGCTTCTGTAGTATTATATAGTATACATCTCTGTCTGATATGTAAACAGACCCAATAAATATATAATACAGAAACACAATGACTGAGTATCATTTGAGGTTGATTTCATATTTAGGTTAAGTTAATCACAACCTTAACCTGATAATAGTAAAACTGTTACAATACAGTATTTCAAATAGTCTAAATTTCTAGGCTGTCATGTGTATTTTTTCTGTCATGTTTTTTCTGTTATCAGGCACCAAATAGTCTAGGTAGCCATAGTGGCCAATTTAATTTACACTTATCTCACCAGGGACAACAGAGGACTCAGTTTGAGTATGACATGAAACCTCTCAAGATAGGAGGATCAGGTGGTGCCATCTATCAACCATATTACCTGGCACTACCCCACACTGCTTGGTCAATACAGGAGGGAATGTCAACTCTTTAGGAACTAGGAGCCTAGTCTATATCTTGCACTGCTAGCTCTGGAAGCTGCTATAGTATGATAATATATCTCTAGTCTGATACATAAACAAACCCTACCATCATGATACAGTAACACAATGACTGTGTTTTCTGCTAACATATATAAACATGGTTTAGCGTGAAGGTATCGACCTTTCTCTACCAGCATTAGACCCACACAGCATTTCACCAGACTGGCAGCTCCGTATGATGCTACTATATAAGCATGGTATGTATCTCCGCCTAGTGTGTAAACAGACCTTATCGACACATGTAGCAACACGATGACAGAGTACTCTGGTAATAAACAGTGTATGTTTTTTCTGCTGCTGACATAAAGGAATCAAGTTGTTTCTAGTGTTTCCATACCCACATAATACATTACCAAAAGAGCGTATCCAGGCGACAGCTACCGACATATTAAGTAAACAAGGTGGCGTTGTACACAGGGTCCTTAGCTAGGGTTTTTATAGAGGGTGTCTGTAATGGACAATCATAACACTTTGGGTGCCATGTTACCCCGATAAAAAACCCATAAAGTATACAGATAACAATCATGAAGACATGAACAAGCATTAATATAACTATACAATTAGCCTAGCCCTAAGTCATACATTTATTAACTTCCCTTGTATTCACCCTGAAAAGTATACTAACTCAACACCTCGATTTAGTTTACCAGGTAGCCAAAACAACACCTTCCCAATGGGACTAACTTAGGTGGGTGACAACTCGTAGCGCCATCTAGGATCCACCTAAGAAACCAAAATCTAGGGAAAACTGTGCATCTACAACTACGATTTTTAGTCAATCACCACCAACCCTGATTGGCTGATGAGTGATCCTAAAAAATTGGGACCGATTCCGAACACTACTAAAAATAGAAATGAAACCAATGAAGGATTTACTTCCTTGTTTAAATTGACATTTTATTAAAGCCATGCTCAAAAATGTGCCCTGGTGTCATTTTTTTCAGAGATTTATGTCACCTCCTCCCCCCCCCCCCCTCCCCCCCATGACATCAAGACACCATGCTGACTGTGGCTTTTTCACCATCTGAGTGTTTGTGAGAAGAGAATAACAAAGTCAAATAGAAATGAAGAGTAGGGTTGTGTACCTTAACCCTTCTATACTGTTGTTATGAATGCATCGCCTAAATAGTACTTTTAAAATAACTTGATTATAGAGCACAGCATATCAGAAAGCTTTGTAGAATAACTTACGATGAACATAACACCCAACTGTTATTTCTAGGCAGAGAGCTCCTGTCTCTGATAAGATAAATGTAAACAAACCTGAACATCTGTGAAAAATGAGTAGGCACTGTCAAAATTTGACTTGGTACAAGTCGGTGTTAACAGGCTCTTTCCTTAGTCTCATTGGTCTACATGGAGTTGTTTTCACTCCAGATTTAGCTCTGAATTAATCCTCAAGGGGGACACACAAGCGTTGTCTTTCATAACACAAACTGCAATTCATGAAAACTGTGCTGCAATCTATAGTTTGAGAGGGACATCAAACCTAATTCATACCCAGTATATATAGTGGTGGGGGCAGTATACCTAACTCAGTCTGAGAACAAGACTATGTGAAAATGTTTGACAGACTAAATTCTCTAGGGTAAACTAGCAGAAATTGGGCTTGGAGTAAGTTCCTGTTGCTTATCAACCAGTAAAATCTAGGACACAAAACCCAGCCTAACCCAGCCTGTAGCATTCAAAAATGTCTAAGCAAGTTTAGCAATATCTTTGCCATCTTCGCAACTGCAGCGTTTTGAGAAAATGCTTGAAGGAGAACCCAATAGTACAAACTCTCCTTCAAATATTTTGTGAATCTATGAATAATTCCAGTTATTTTCAAACTTAACATTCATTAGTCTAGATGACACATTTCTAGGTCTCCCGACATAAATGGGTTAATTTTATTTTTGTGTGCATGAAAATACCACTGCAATTGAATGAGCATTGTTTTTGTGCAGCGCTATTCTTCTATAGCTATGACAAACAGGATGGGAGTATCACTATTAAATTGCTGACCCAGAAAAATGGTTGCTTCCTAATTCTAGGAACAGCTATTCCACATACTAGTACAAACCAAGGGCTATTATAAATGACTAAAATGAGTGGATTGTGATGATAAATGGCCTGCCTGGTGCATGTATTATTGTGATTATGATTTAAGTGGCCGGTAATAGGCACAACTAACATGGATACCAGGGTTGTCACTGGTAACTATTGTTGTTGATATGTAGGTCAAAAAAAAGTTAAAAAGTAAAAAATAAGTAGGCCTGAATCAGGACATTAGCCAGGATGTTGAAAAAGCCTGTCCAAAACAGCAATTCCAAAATTTCTGCCAGTCCAGAATTAGCTACTTATCTACATCAATTTCCTATACCAACTACAGGAATGTTAATTTACATATCAGCCATGTCCTAGAGGAGGGTTTATTAGGTAATTACCCCCTAAAAGCCAAAATTGAGAATTCCAAAATTTTAATTTTCGTCTGTCCAAAAAGTCCCTGGCCTAGATACAGCTTCTTTTCGTAATGCTTCATCCAAACTAAGGCTAAGACCCTCTGCTGGGAGACATCTAAAATAAGTCACCTAGTATCAAATCAATTTCAAATAACTTAAAAAATACCATGTGAAAAAATTGTTAGTCTTTTACATCTAAACATTCCAAGTTTTGGACAAGTTTTACCTTTTCAATGCCATAGATGTATAATTCATTTGGTTTCAAGTGTATGAAAAGCATGATTTGAATGCTTATAAGGGTTCATTAAAGCTTCAGGAAATCATATACTTCTCAAACTAAACCTGAACAGAAGTCCTACACAAAAAATCCAAATGAATACAAGTATTATATTACCTATCGTTTATGCACAGTCATGGACCCTGGCGACGGTTATATCACCTTATAAAAGCACCACTGGAACATCCAGAGCTTCCTATGCTGTAGCTACTGTTATGGGTAAGATCAAGATAGCGAACTAATGAACATCATTTTCAATGATACTGCCTGCCCCCAGGGACATAATCTAACAAAAAGTTCAGCTTCAGAAATTTTGCTAATACATGTATATATCCAGAGATATGAAAACAGTTCTCCAATACTCTCCATGTCTTTGATATAGTGAACTGCCTTCATGTCCAAGTAGCAGTTAACTCGATTCTAAAATGCAGAGCAGTACCAGTATCACAAATCCTGAACAATACAGTAGTCAATATCATACTTTTCCTAATGATATCAGGTATTTGCTATTATATCAAGTATCTACCTAAGCCCCCTAGCCCTAAGGTAGGGAATGGCTGCCAACATATAGTCTTTGCCAGCAAGGCACCTGGGTGTCATTTGGACACCAAAACCCTCAAAATTAACATTCAGAACATGTTTATGGTTGTAATTTGAGTATATTAGGATTTCCCTTGAAAAATTGGACACCAAAAAACTTTACTATTGCCAACTGTGGGCACCCAGTACCTAAATCCTGGTGAAGACCCTGGCTGCCAATACACTCAGTATCTACCACCTAAGGCTATCACAGCTTCTTCAGTACTGAGTAGCTGTCTTACATTACAACCTGTCCCACCAGCTGTTTTTATCAGGATATGTACCATAAATATCTGCTTGCTGCAGACTGCAAATTTCCACATTTCTTGACATTTGTTTTTGTATATCTGACCTCTGTACATGTGGGACTTTCCCAGGGGCATATGCCCCTAGATTTTGCTGTGGGCCCCTAGAATTTTCAGACTAGGGGCCCAAAAAAGTATGGATTATAACCAGAAATCCTGTTCTTTACCACTAATTTTTATCAAAAGACCATTTCAGGCCCCCAGCCTGAAATCTAAGTGTCAGACCCTGGAATGTGAGGAAATTGGGATAGTTTTTCCACAATTTTGACATTTGCATTTGCATATCTGACCTATGTAGTATGTGGGATTCAATGTGAGGGAATTGGGATTTTTGTTTTTCGTAATCTCTTCTACCATGTACTTAAGGCTAGTTTGTGACTAGAAAGTAATAGAGGAAACCAGAGTACCCAGCGAAAAACACTGCATAAACCCAAGTCACCGGCAACTTTAATTCTCACATGCCCTGGCTGCGATTTCAATATGAAGGGCTGACATATACCATCAAAGCATCTTGCTGTGGACTACTGAAAGGTTAATAATGTTTTTCTTGCCAGGCAGAGGTTTTTCAACTTGCATAGCAAAAAACTGAAGTCTTGGTAAATTCCCTCTCAATTGTCTTCAAATAGTCAGTGATGATGCATATTTATAAATTTTCATTTTGAAACGCCTGTGTAATTTGAATTTAATTAAGCAATCCATATACCTAATGTGTTGATTGTTGAACAGTTCTGATTTTCTACTTTCCATGTCAGACAAGTCAGGAAAACAGGCATGATATCTACTTGTCTGAAAGACATTTTGACTTTTAACCCTTCCAATGCGGAGGATACTTTAGTCCAAAGCACAAGTACTCTCAGATGAGTACCCATGTGTCAGGACTTCAGTCATTTTTAGTGTTTTTTTACATCACTTTGTATTGGCCAAACTAGCTTCCATTGACAGAAGGGATTATGAGTACTACATGTGCATCACATGTGCAACCGCAAAACTGGAAAACATTCAACCTGGTATTAATGTGATATTTTTCATTTAACCTAGCCAAACAGAGAAGGGCTTAAATGCCCATGTCCACACAATGAATAAATGCAAGTACAAAAGAGAAATGCATTCAAACCAGCTATACGATATTCATGTTATCATTTATCTTCAAGATCTGGGTCAATGTCAAAATAAACTTCTCTTTTTTTCTAATGCACTTGTAGTAAGTCTTAGGTATGTATCTACTTTGAAAATTACATCCTGCTTAAAGTACCTTTAAACAGTCTTATAAAGTTATTCATTAAACAAGAGCAGGCCCATGTGTCAAAGCTTGGATTTTGAACAGAAATTATTGACACTTTTTCCTCCAAATAAAGGCAAAAGCATGGTAAGTCAGCTGTTAATGGGGAATGGCAGCAAAGGAAAAACACTGAATAACCCATAGTTGCAGTTAAAGTAATAGAAAGGATTACTTATGATAGGCAATCTTAAATCTAGTATATTTACAAATAAGCAAAAGGTAGACATATGAATATCAAAAAAATTCTACATGATATAACTATATAGCGATGCTATTGATTGTTTATCAAGCATATGGGCCATAATGACACTCAATTATAATGGGCAGTTATTACTGGAACATAGATTTAGTATTAATATTAAAATTTCATAAAATGGTGGGCTTATTGGCTTTTTCAAATGCAAATAAAAAGGCAACCAACAGAAATTGTGTGAAAATTGTGTGAAAATGGCTGTGCACCCTCTTGTAGTCTGAGGTCTTAAAATAATGCTGATACACAAAATTCCAGTACCCCCCCCCCCCCCCCCCCCAAGTCTCTCAAAAGAGCCCTTTAAGCAATGTTGGGTTATCAGATTATCATAAACCTTGGAATTGCTGGGCTGCAAATCAGGATTGTTTCCTAGCAACCAACAACATGGTCGTCACCCGAGCAGCAGTTTTTTATGGGAGGAAAATGGCTGACATTTAGGTTGGTATCAATAAATAACGCCTGTGCTCGCATTCAGAGGCAAGACAGCTGATTGGTCGTCTGGATCCACCTTCGCCTAGGAAATAAAACGAGAGCCAAATATCATCATCACCTGCTGGTCTACGGCCTAGAAATGCTACTCAATGACTTCCCAGAAATAACCAACTACGTAGCTGCCTAGTGGGGGAAAATCAGGAGTCAGATGCTCTCAGTATCTAATATCAGTAATATGATCACTGATAGTAACAATAAATCACACTTGAGGCATCTACTTTGGAGCTTTAAAAAATTGTAGTGACACTGAGAGATGGGAATTATCAAAGGTAACTAAAAACCTGAGTTAACACTTAGTGAACAGCCTAGAAATGCTGCATAATGACTTCCCAGAAATAATCAACTACGTAGCTGCCTTGAGGGGATATCTCAAGAGCCAGACACACTTAGTATCTAAGATGATTACTGATATTGATAATGAATCACACCTAAAAATCCGTACACTGGCGTTCAGACATCAATTTTGAAATTGCAAAAGATTCTCTACTGATTGCTTGAATGTGATGCCTTGCTTTCATAACAGACATCCACACAGACTGATACACATTACATAGTCACAATTTCATTCTGAAACTTGGTATTAGCCACAACAAAAGACCAGTTACATAACCATACAGGATGTTAGTCTGATGTATGAACTACGCTGGTGGTTCAGCAATTGATCATGAATTGGGTGTGGTGAAGATGGGAACATTTCCAATAAATCTTCTACACAACTGGTGTACGTAATGAGAAATGCATAATTTATTATTTACTCTATTCCTGTTACACCATGTATGTTACATTTCAATTCAGTGTCTTAGCCAGGATTTAGAAACTGGGTGCCTAAAATTGGCAGTTGTAAAATTTTTGGGTGTCCAAATTTTTAAGGGGCATCACAATATACTCACATTTAAACCATAGACATGTATAAACTCATCAAAATAAGGCATGATATCATTAAACAATGTCACTGGAATTATAATGAGATGAAAAAATTCAATTATAAGCATGAGATTGAGATTTTTAGAAATTCCATACTAAAAAATTTGGGTGTCCTGATGGGTTCATTTTAAGGGTCTGGGTGTCCAAAAAGGCACCCAGACGCCCTGCTGGCTAAGACCATGTTTCAATTGTTATTTTGTAGCTGGCTAAGAGCCCTGGCAGCTTGTGTTTACTATATGTAAAATAATTACCAATATGAAATAAAGATTATCTATAAAAAAAACACAGAAAAAAACATGATTTACTCTACACAGTGTCACAGCAGTTGGGGTTTAATTATTGCTAGATCAGAGATAGTTTATACCAAGCAATGGTCTAGATATTTGACACTGTCTGTAATTCTTACTCTGTCCAGAGGTTAAGGGGGCCAGAGTTTAGATTTATCTCACTCAGTGGGATAAGAGTATCCTGTCTGAGTATAAAACCTTTTAAAAGATAGGAAGACCACATGGTGCCATCTATAGGTCATCCATAGTAAGTACTACAACCTGGTTGGACAAACAAGAATATAGTGTTAACTTATCCTGGACAAGGCGTCTATAACAAGAAAAAAAATTGATAATGTCGAGAAGGACACACTTGGTCAAGCTAGTTGCTAGTTGCTACTGCAGGCAGGCCAAAATGCAGGCCAAAATAACATGCAACGTCCGTTGCCATAGTGACTGTCTTTGAAATCACAAACACCAATTATAAATGCATACCTACAATTTTACAATCAGCAACTTGTTCATTTGGTTTCTTAATAGCTAAGCAGGTGTGCTCAGCCAACAGTGAGCAGGCATCCAGGGTAGGGCCCTTATAATGGTACATGTTTGGGCACCTTAAGAAGCCCAACATGTTATGTTACCGATATTATTGAAGGAAAGCAGGAGCTAGCACCAAAAATTGGCTAGCTGTAACCAACGGATAGCCTCTAATACATGTATATGCACACGTATATGTATGTACATCAATAATACATGTGCATGCAGTACATTTACAGTATGTACACAGTGTATGTAAGTTGTTGTGAATCTGTGATTGCATAATCATGTTTTCATTAGATTTGACTTTGAAGTACCTAAATAATCAGAGTATACCTTTTGTATATCAGAATAAACAATGTGTGCGATTTCACTCCTCCCATATACTGTTTTGAGAATAAAAATCCCTGCCTGAAAATCAAATTAAGTAAATGAATGAAGTGCTCTCAGCTGATCCTGATTCCCTGAGGAATTCATAGATTATGATGATTAGCCTATTTCGAGTGATCAGATTTTTAGGACTAGCAGAGTTGTTTTCAGAGGTTGTGAACATAAATCACAGAATAAATACTGCCGCCTATGTTGTCCATAAACATAAACTGCTTGTGTATGTCATGCCATGTTGTTTTGACATCAGACGCAGAATGGGCACAGTCTGCTGTCACCACACAAGAAACACATCGAACGATGCGTTTGGACAGGATTTTCAGGATGCTATAGCTTAAGAACATGCATACATACCCCATGAACCAGTCCATGGTGTCACGAAAGTACTCTGGTAGTTTCTCCAGGTTGCCGGTTCTTGTGTGACCCTCAATAAAACAGTTAGGATTTGGACAGATATCACAATCCACAAACCTACGAAATCTCAAGATGGCGGCTGTAATAGTGCGCAAGATTTGTGCGCAGGAAGTTGTCAACAAAGTAGCCGTCACCCGCTGCGTGCTTCCGAAAACTTGGGAAAGTGCTGCGGAAAGTCCGCGAAACTCGGGCTTGGTGTCCGACAAACAAACGATAGTAGCCCGAACAGCTGACGCGGCTAGCTCCAATCTGAAAACCTGTAATACCTGTTTGCTGTATGATCTGAGGTGTGATAAAAACTAGGTGGCTGAACGCGAGCTCTAACTATGATGGTTGTAGTTAAAAAGGTCTTGTTTATTTCCGGGAAAATACCTACGGGCACTTGCCATGTGGCGACCGCCTCTGAAGTGCGGACCCTCCGCGACGAGAGACTTAAAGGG
This sequence comes from Maea johnstoni, assembly GCA_963942565.1. Taxonomy (NCBI): domain Eukaryota; kingdom Metazoa; phylum Annelida; class Polychaeta; order Spionida; family Magelonidae; genus Maea; species Maea johnstoni. The sequence goes on from OZ012693.1 coordinate 3,410,350, forward strand.
TGTATTATTAGATGGTTCGGATGAAATTTGGAGCTGAGATTTTGTTACCAGAATTACCCCAACTGTCGATTATCGTGAACTTTACCATTATCAATTGCAGCAGCAGCAGCAGTCGAAGTAGCAGTAGCAGCAGCATCAGCAGCAGCAGCAGCAGCAGCAGCAGTAGTAGTAGTAGTAGTAGTAGTAGTAGTAGTAGTAGTAGTAACAAAACTACTTCTGCTGCTGCTGATAATATTAATAATAATAATTATAATGATAATAATAATAATAATAATAATAATAATAATAATAATATTAAATATTAATAAAAAAAATTGGAAGTGGCTGCGTAGCCGGCTGGCCGGCTATGCAGACCCAGGGGCTGCGTAGCCGGTCAGCCGGCTATGCAGCCAATCCTTCAGCATTTGGCTGCGTAGCCGGAATATTATCAACGTGTACAGTGCATGTAATATTAACCCATTCATACCCGTACCAGCCAAAACTGCTACTAGTCAAGTAGATCTCCAGGTATGGGAGGGTTAAGAAAGAAATTCATTGGTAATAGGTAGTTTTTGTATAGTTGCAAACAAGTAGAAAACTGTACCAAACCTGTAAGAAAATTGAGAAAAGAAGGTGGAGTGCGATTTGGTAACCTAGTGTCATGTTGAGCCTGAGTGTCAGGGCGTAGTTGATTTTAGTGTTCAAGACTAATAATGGGCCCCAAAATAGGCATCGGTGGTTTGAACTGAGTGATTATGCCGTATGATGCTGGTGACTAATTTGTTCATTACGAAATCATCGATAAAAGACAAGAGAATATCGGTCAAAAAATCGCCGATGACCAAATTAGCCGCCAGCATCATTAGGCTTAATCACTCAAAAAGTGTGGCTCACTTTTTTAATACATTGTACTTGTTTGCAACAATAAACTTTCTATTACCAATAAAAAATACATTTACTTTATACATGCACTTCAGTATGTACATGCATATAAAGAAAATGTATTTTTTTCACCCTGCAGTGCTGTCTAAAACCTGTGGGCAAGGCATCTATACTCATCTTATGGAAGGTAGTGAGAATAAGGATGGGCAGCTAATCAGAGTGCCTTTTTGTTCTCATGGGTACTACCTGATGGCAGTTATGGTAATCTTTACCAAATTGCAATTAAATCAACTCTCCCTGGCCTCTGACCTAGATTGAAGTACCTAGACATTGGCAGTAAGAACAACACTCTTTAGGAGATGCAGTGAAAAAGTTCTACTGCCTTTCAGATGACTCACAAAACCTTTTCACTGACTTATTACTGAAATCAATCCTTCAAATTCAAGCCATTTGAGACAAGGAGTGACAAAAATTAGTCATAAAGAGTGGTGACTATGGAAAAGTGATTGTTTTTATAGATGATTTTTTGGTCATAAATTTGCTAATTAATAGAAAAGTAACAGAAAATTACTTATTACTTTTGGGATCAGTCTATTACAATTACTTGTACTTAAAGATTTTGACTGTCTATTACTTATTACATGCTATTACTTTGAAAATCAGTCTATTACTTATTACTTTTCTATTACCTATCACTTATTACTCCATGTCTGGTACTATACACATTGATAATATTCCGGCTATGCAGCCAAATGCTGAAGTATAGGCTGCATAGCCGGCTGGCCGGCTACGCAGCCACTTCCAAAAAAATTGATATTGAGCCTTTTCCATCTATAATTTTCAAAAGCCCATCGCAAAATGATCAGTGGAGAGATGGTTATTGTCCATATAGTTAAACTTCTCGTGAATAAAATGTTTTCAGTTGGATTTTTAAGTTTTAGACACAAAGATATCAGCAGCCTTTATGTTGTCTGGGAGCTCATTCCCAAAGGCGTGGTGCATAAACTACGAAGGCTATATCCCCAAACCTTTTCATATTTTTATTATAAATAATGATGATGATGGTGATGATTCTAATTCGATATTTGATGTTGCACCCTTATCACATATAATGTTCAAAATCGCGTTAATACAGAATAGTCAGCGGATAGATGTAAAGGTGTCAGGCGAAAACGCCCTATATGCGAAAACGCCCTAGTCGAAAACGCCCTACTTTTCAAGTGCTGCCGTGGGCCGTGAGCCGAATTACTGAATTCATATAATTCATGGATATATAATTCATGGATATTGTCATTGACAGTTGTTGTCAATTTAAGTTCAGTTATAATAATCACTGTCTCCATATAATTCATGGATGTTGTCACAGTTGTTGTTATTGACAGTCTCAGAGTCTGTCAACTGTCAGTTCCAGCATCAATTAAAATATATCTACGTATGTGCTGTTCCTCGTCCGCTTGTCGTTGATGAGTGGAGTGAAGCCATATTTTTATTTATAATGGTGAAATGACTCATTTTCGAACTTTATTCTATCAAAGTGACATAGCGTGGGCCGACACACGAGTGAAACGAATCCACGGCGGCGGCCAGGTCCAACTCTCGGGTGTGATTTCGTGAGAGTATAGATCTAAACCTGCAAAGAAAAAATGGACACCACTAACTACGCTACTACTAACTCGACTATAAACGTAAATAACTAAGAAAAAGAGAACGAGAAAGGAAAAGAAGAGAAAGGCGGAAGAAAAGAAGAAGAAATACACTGTTGTGAAAAGTAAGAAAAATAGGGCGTTTTCGACTAGGGCGTTTTCGCATATAGGGCGTTTTCGCCTGTATTCGATGTAAATGGTCCGTATATATGGTTACATAAACTCCTAAAAATTTTCAGTCGAGTCTTTAAGTTTTGCAAACTATCAGCACCCTGTGTGCAGTGTGAGAACTGAAAGGCGTGGTGGATATACATATACACAGAAGGCTATGTCCTCAAGCGTGATCAGATCACTGTGAGGCATTTGTAATATGTCCTTGTGTTTGATCTTAAACCCTTGGCCTAGCCTGTTTTACTAGCATTTCCCTTAAGTGTAAAGGAGTGAACGTACCCTTGAAGTTATGTCATGATATTTTTATAGCCAGTAACCATTCTTACGGCATTATATTGAACCTTCTGCAGCGTGCAGAGCAGTTCATCGGTATGAATGAATCAATGAATGAGTGTTTAAAGGCACATCGACACACAAAGGTCATCCAGTGCCATGAACTATTATCTTAGAAGACCAACACATGGAATGGAAACCAGCCGGTCAACCTGAACATGCTAGCCTCAACCAGTGTCAATTAATAGTCGCTAATAGGTGCTCTGGGCACCCCCAGCAGGTGGTGGAGATAAGGTTTCTCTGTAATGTAATCGATGCGGGAGCCCTGATTGGTCCTTGTTCCCACGTGACCTCGTGCTGCTGCCTTATCTGCTAGTCCTGGCATGAGGCTAGCATGTAACTATAGGGCATATAGTAATTGGTCTCTCGTTACATATCCATTCTTTTCTTAATCCAAGCTATTATCAACAAGTGGTTCTTTGTCATTGTTGGAGAACAATGACAAATTATAATTATTCTTGGTGAGAGAAGAAAAAGACGGAGAGTAAGTAAAGAGCAGAGCCTTCAGATCCAAAGAGGACCAAGAGATATTTTAGATGCAGGGTATCCATAGACAGATCCAGACATCCCCCTTCAGTTCTTCTAATAGGCGAGCAGGGTGCCCACCAGCTTAGGGTTCCCCGGGGGTGCCAACTCTTATTGCGCACCATAAGGTGTGGCCCTTGCGGGGTAGTTCATAGATAATTCCAGTGGAAAATACATAACAATAGAGTGATATTACTGACTAATGCTCTCTTTCATGTTATTTCAGTAGACTTGCACATGATCGTATTCTCCATGTGCCTCGAAGATAATGATTTGCAGACTTGATATAACTTTTGATATATGTGCAGCAATAGCAGTAATAGCAATAGTAGTGACTAGTAGTAGTAGTAGTAGTAGTAGTAGTAGTAGTAGTAGTAGTAGTAGTAGCAGCTGCAGCAGTAATAGCAGCAGCAGCAGTAGTAGTAGTAGTAGCAGCAGCAGCAACAGCAGCAGTAGTTGCAGCAGCAGCAGTAGTAGTAGCAGCAGCAGCAGTAGTAGCAGCAGCAGTAGTAGTAGTAGTAGCAGCAGCAGCAGCAGTAGTAGTAGCAGCAGCAGTAGTAGGAGTAGTAGTAGTAGTAGAAGCAGCAGCAGTAGTAGTAGTAAAAGGAAGTTGGCATTTTTTCTAGGATGAAAGAGGGAATGATACAGCTGCTCTAGCTATATGTATTTTAGTCTTTATCATCACCCTCATCCTCATGTTTTAAGTTTCTCCCAAATCCAGAGAAAGTCCGATACAAGGCGATAGGAATGGAGATGAATGTAGTGGAAAGCTGTATGAAGCTAGTGGCGCTGGGCGCAACACAGCGCAAAGGTTAGGCAAGTATGGAAGAAGAATGGATCCGTGCGCCAAAATAGAGGCCGGCGCACGGATCCATGTCTCAGAGGGAATGGTTAAAGATGTAACAGTTATGAAATATGAGGAAAATGGGTAGTGAGTAAAAGCAAAGTGATCGTGTAAATATATAAGTTCACCTGGGAAAAGAAAGAGAAGGTCTGATTTGGAAAATATTTGTTACTGAAATACCATGAAGCTGAGAATATGGGGAATTCAAAAACATTAATCAGAATTTGCCCTCATTACAGACAGTTGCCAGAATAGGGTCGGGCAGTCAGGAAAAGATAAAAAAAGAATAGAAAAAACACACTTTATCTAGGAGTCCGGGGATGGTATACTCATTATAGATAGTTGTTTATTCATACAACGCGTTTATAGAGGATGAGGGTGATATATATATATATATATATATATATATATATATATATATATATATATATATATATATATATATATATATATATATATATATATATATATATATATATATATATATATATATATATATATATATATATATATATATATATATATATATATATATTCAGTGTTGAGAATCCCTTTTAGATTGCTATTATATATTATACAGTTGTAAAGTAGGATTACTGTAGTGTCTTTGTATTATGTATAGTCTAGATCCCTTGTCCTCCCTCTTTTAATTTATATAACCTGTTTATAGAGGTGTCCTGCAACACTTTCTATATTTTCTCATTTTCACCTGAAATGAAATGAAACACTCTCAACACATGGTTCTGTATGCATTAGCCTGCCTCCCAGGCCGTATTTAAATATCATCCCTTGTGGATAGATGGCACTGCAGTATACTAGGAAGTCAGATGAAAATACTATTAAACACTAATCTCCCTCGTGTGGCAGTTGGGTGAACTAAATGGCCAACAGTAGGCCACAAGTCCCTATCTAGTATAGGTGCTGGCTTCTGTATATAATAAAGTAAAATCATAGTAGAGCCTTGTAGCTAGGGTATGTATGTACGGTATGTGCTTAGCTGGCAAGGGAATCGCCAGTGAAAAGACAAATAAGGGTAAGACAAATGACTTTGACATGCTTAGCACTTTCACTTATGTTCTCTTGGATCATAACATGTCATCGTGTAACGTTTCATGAAATGTGAGATGAAAAGTTTAACGAGCTACGTAATATCGAAGACGGACAAGGTGTATCCATAATTGATATGGAAATGCATGTGTTAGATGTTTTGTTTTGACCAAAGGGAAGCGGTGTGGCTCATATCTGGCAAAACATCAGTGATATGAACTTGCGCAACTTACGAATGGTAGATGGGATTGTTTAGGGTAAGTAAATGAATATATCTATCTGAACTCACTGAGTAATAGCTTGGATTAAGAAAAGAATGGATATGTAACGAGAGACATATCCATATGTAACATGCCAGAACTACCAGATAAGGCAGCAGGGCGAGGTCACGTGGGAACAAGGACCAATCAGGGCTCTTGCATCGATTACATTACAGAGAAACCTTATCTCCACCACCTGCTGGGGGTGCCCAGAGCACCTATTAGCGACTATTAGATGACACTGGTTGAGGCTAGCATGTTCAGGTTGACCGGCTGGTTTCCATTCCATTTGTGTTTGGTCTTCTAAGGTAATAGCTTAGAAGACCAACACATGGAATGGAAACCAGCCGGTCAACCTGAACATGCTAGCCTCAACCAGTGTCAATTAATAGTCGCTAATAGGTGCTCTGGGCACCCCCAGCAGGTGGTGGAGATAAGGTTTCTCTGTAATGTAATCGATGCGGGAGCCCTGATTGGTCCTTGTTCCCACGTGACCTCGTGCTGCTGCCTTATCTGCTAGTCCTGGCATGAGGCTAGCATGTAACTATAGGGCATATAGTAATTGGTCTCTCGTTACATATCCATTCTTTTCTTAATCCAAGGTAATAGCAATAGACCAAACCGTTACATTTTTAAGTTTCTGAGTCGTTTTCTTCTTGACGTATCTCTTTCCAGAGTTCTCTCTTTTTATCGTTATCCTTATTAACTCACCTTCATGCCACTTCTTGTGTGTTTTCCTTGTTGTTGACTGTAATTTTTCATGTTTGTATCTTCCTTTTGTATGCTAATTTTGCATGGTGGGTGCAGTCAGTAAAGATAGATAATACAATTGATACAGTTTGCATTTAAATTACATAACCCTAATCCTTAAGAAAACTTTCTTTATTCATATATCTGTGAATGATAATGAAAATCCCGTATATATGGTCTGTACCAGTACACATGATTTGGAAAAGCTTTTGCTGCATCGAAAGTGTTGATTGCTGAAAATATTGAAAAGAAAACTATTTATTATTTACCTGTCAGGAATGCTGTCAGTGTTGTCATACACATCTGCTAAGGTAATTTTCTTTTTCGTTCCCTGCTTAATGGCACAATTTAGGTTAAGGTGACGACTTTTTTCTACATTTCAGATTACTTTTCCCGAAACTTTGCATGGATTAAGCCATGGTTTTCTTCAAAGCAACGTTTTTATTCATCGGTAATCAACTTCACATATTTTTGAAAAAAACATAATGCCGTTTATGTTAGGAGTATCTCATTCTCCAAAAGTAGGTTCCTTAGAACTGATCTCATGAAAATCTCATTCTTCAAAATTGGTTTCTTTCTTGTTCATTGTATTACTACATGTATTACTATAACTGCCTGAAATACTGTTCCGCTATGATGCTGTAATGAAAGCATTTTTCTGCTATAAGGGAAGTATGGGGCAAGATCCAAGAATTCAAGAAACAAGTTTTTTAACCCGATATTGGAATGCTCGAATTGCCGAGTTTAATTTTTACCAAAATGTTTCTAAATCATCTACACAATGCCCTAAACAAGGAGGCATAACTATGAGCTAGAGTAGTGGCACATCAGATGAATAAAAAGGTAATACTCATAGGAGAAAATGTTACCTTGGCCTAACAAGCACGAAACTGGTACAAATAATTCTTTAGAGATGCTTATTAAAAAGTTCGGACGCATGTTCTGTACTTCAATAACCACACATTTTAGAGGACATATCACTCTTGTGATAAAACATGTATTCTTGAAATATTCCTAGAAATAATGTTCCCCTTGACTTAAAAGGATGAAACTTGATATAGTCCTACGTTGAGAGAAACAATGTTCCCTTTGGCTGAAACTTGGTACAACCGTATGCTGAGAGATATTGGTTATAATAGGACTGAGCCACAAGCTCTATAGTTGAGGGATAGGGCTCTATTTTTGAGGGATCTTTTTTATTATTAGAAATGCCATACATTATCGTTAGAAGCATGCAGGTTGGCACTTTGCTTTCTCTAATTTCATTGAATTGCCTTAACTTCGTACATGCTGGGCTTCAATGTCAAAGAAATCAATCTGATTAACCTTACATTATGACACCAAATTGTTAATTCTAGCTTTATTTCAAATTGTCTTTTGATCAGCATCCCTCAAAGTATGCTTCTGACCCAAAAGTAAAATTTCAATAGCACAACTGCGCCTTCCGGCTACAATATATACGTAGCAGAGCCTCCTGGACACCAGCATCGAGAGGACCAGAAACGACATCTTTCAAACAAACAAAAAAACCCAAAATAACTCTAAAATTAAACAAACAAATAAATAAATAAATAAATAAATAAAAATATAAATAAAACATGGATAGCATTAAAATTAAAATGTGAAAATGCTATTCACGTTTTGGTTAAAAAGGAACATTTTTCATATCTTAGATTTGATAATTCAGCATTTTTCCATATAATGTCTTTATATCTTAAATTTGATAGTTCAACATTCTTCAGATTTTTAAAACGAGAAAATGCTATTCATGTTTTGGATAAAAAGCATCGTTTTTAATCTTTAAATTTGGTAATTTAGCATTTTTCAGAAAATGTGTATATCCTTTTATCTTTGTATGTTAAGAAAACTTTTGCCATACAATGTCTGGAATAAAAATGTATAATTAACAGCTTTTTTCTTTTCTGTACCATTATTACAAAATTTATCACTTGATTTTTTTTGTACCATTTTTCCAAAATCTATCAAAATAGTCCCATTTTACAAAGTTCCACCATTTTTGATTGGAAAACTAACCTGATAGCCTATCATTTGTTCACGTATGTTTGTTAAGGACATTGTGAAGAATATTTAGACAAATTTTGAACAAAATTAAACTAAGCAATTTGGACCCCTCACTCTCAACTGCTTTTATTTGTCTATTTAGCATAAATGAAGTGCATATTGCCTAAACAATCTTCCTAGCATGAGGGCTACATCACGCATCACAAAGGTATCCTTTCAGCAGGGGGTAGGATGCAAGTGGTAAATAACTTTACGCAGCAGATTTTTTTTCAAACTAAGTTCTATCCACACTTATGGAATGGGGGCCATCAAATTTCACAAATGTAAGACCAAGCGTAGGGAAGGGTATCTCAATATTCGATTTAATGACTCCATTCAATTTTTCAACTATTTCTTAGTGATTTTTTTATTGAAAAATTGAGAGAAGATTACATTTTCCAACACCTACATTGCATAACTTCAAAGAAAGGAAATGTGATGCTCTACCCTTCAAGGGTTCGGAACACTTTTAGCAATGAGTGTGTGTCAAATATCCAGCTTATCTTTGAAAGTTTGATACCCAAACATGCAGGCGTGAAATATCCATGGTAAAATTCAGTATGGACGGACCAGAAGAAAATAATAACCTTTCCGGCATGTGTGGAAGCCTACGTGTGGGTCGACTTTGCGCAACACTAACCTGACCTCTATCGTGCATGAGGTAAACTAATCTGACTCCCCAGCATTTCATAGGGCATCTATCTGCCACACATCTGCTTTATGTCTGGTTGATACAATCTTGAATTAAGATATGGTTGCTCATCTAAGATACAATGAAGACACCAAAGTGTCTTCATTCTTCACTGAGATTTTATTTTTCTCTTTCAAGGCAATTTCTATACATAGCATATTCATAATAAATGACTTATATATTTGCTTTTAATGGAGTTGTTTTGAGCAGTCACTTCGTAGGATTTCTTTATGGGAATTACATCCTGTGGTAGTTTAATACATTGAAGTTGCTCTTTGAATTTGGTTTTAAGTAACGAAAACGGGCTTCACATTTTAAAATTGGGTTACTTTCTTAAGTTGACTCATGAATTTGATTTGTGCAATTACTAGTACTTTCTGGAGTTCCTTTATAAATTTGCCCTGTGGAGTTACTTTATGAATTTGCTCTATCAGACATATATTTCTACCCAGCTTTATGTCTATGGTTCTTTCTAGTTACTTTTTTGGAGTTATTTTCTAGTTGCCTGATGAATTAACTCTATGGAGTTATTTTCTGGGAGTTGCTTTATGAATTTGCTGTATGGTGTTATTTTCTTGAAGTTGCTTTATGAATTCGCTTTAAGAACTTAGAGGGCTCTGCTTCCAGGGAATAGCTTTATCTATATGCAGTTGCACCATAGCAGTTGCATTATCTACTGAACTACTAGGCTATCGGGTTAGTCTAATATCAATGTCAGTTACAAGTAAATAAAAGACATGCAGACCATGAACTACCAATTAATGATTTATTCAATTACATAATGATTTATGGTTACATAATAGACACAGTTAAAGTACACATTCAATGGAAAAATATGTATTATGCTTTTTACCGATGTGCATATCGTATCACAGACATGAGAGAAAAAACTTCCAAGACCTGATAGAATACAATGACCGTTGTAACAACACAGTAAAACAATCAAGGCATTGTTTGTGGTCCCTGCTGGGAAAATAAGGATGTCAGGAAGACATCCTAAAATGGGAGAATACATTTGCCCAGAGGTATTAGCTGTACCCGTTCATTCCTAGATTCCCGATGACAATTTTTAATTAAATGTATGATCCTTTTTTTTTTTAACTCAGGAATGAAGCATGAAACAGCAAATTTATCTAAGGAAAGTTGTATATTTGGTTCTAACTAACATTTTTCTAGAATTTTCCAATATGAAAATGATGGCTCACTTTAAAGCTTGAAAGAAGCTCTTCCATTAAGGTAGGGAATGACTTTTGGGTTTACTATCGCTGCCTTTACGGTACAGTGTGGCCCAGATGCACTCTGCATGGAATACAATTACATATTAATATTTCCAATTAACACCCTATCATATAGACTGTAATGTCATGATAGACTATTTCAAACTTTTTAAAATTAATGTCATATGGCTGTAATGGTCCCCATTCTGCTTGAATGATAAGCTGAGAGGAACATTGTCAATTTCTTACACTTTTCTTTTAGATACAATTGAATGCCTGGTACAAGTGTCACTTAGTGAATGGTATTGTTTACAATCTCTCCCCTAACTATGACAGCTTAAACTACAAGCATAGCCATTGCGATAACTCAAACAGTACCTAATTTGGAACAAATATATAAAATACACTTTTGTAAAAGCTTACAAATCATACCACTCTAGCCCAGTATTCTTTAAAGTTTTAAATATATTCTATATGCATATATGATTGCACATCCAAACTTAACAATCGTGCAAAAAAAAAATACTATTCTGATTAACCTATAATATGGCCACTGTAACAATGCGAAAAAGGACTGCATTGAATAAAATGAATACATAGAATTAATTACAGAATGAAAATCATAATTTCAATCAACCCAAAACCTACTTTTATATACACCACCACCATTGAAGTTTTCATAATGAAGATTTTCAAAGAACATTGAAGTGATATTTGCTGCTTCATTAACATAATCCAGTCTAGCTGAAGGGGCCTGTCCTGATGGTTGAATGGTCTAGGACACTGTTGACGACTAGCTGTCTCTCACCACTGCTCACAGGGGGCATGTGAGGAAGTTGCCAGTTACTTTGAGTTAGGTGGTGGTTTTCAGCGGGTACTCTGGTTTCCTCCACCACCTACCATTGGCAGGTAATGATATATAGCCAAAACAATGGCAGAAAAAGTGGCAATAGGCCTTAAAAAGTGTCACAGGCAAAATCAAGCAAGCACTGTTGAACCTGACAATTTCCGATAAGCATGGACTTGCTATTGATTTATCATTGATATAAGGGCCGAGATATTAGTGCCACCTTGTGGCAATAATTTAAATCCAATTGCCGCATGCTGGCCACTAAAATGCTGTGCTCCAGGACATGTTATCTGTGCTCCTGGATTTATACACTTGGGAAATCTCTGTCCTTCATACTTCGATACCCATGAAGGACCCTTAGGAATGTAAGATTTGGATCACTGATAAAAGTATTGCGCGATATATTCATGCATCATATGGTAAGTATTCACTCCACTCACTAATTGTGCACTACAAGAAGCAGTGTTCCAAAGCGAACAGCATTTCGACAATACATCTTTATATCCTATAATAGAGTGCAACAAAGTATTTTTTAGAAAACATCAGCTCTGCTACTTATCAATCCAGGTGGTTCAAACAAGTAGTGGAAGACAATTTCAATCCAGGCAGGTGAAAAAATTGTTATTTTGTGTCTCTGTGTGTCCATCAATGGTTTGAACCACCCTAACCACTTCAAGCAATCATTTCAGGAAATGCATGGGAAACAACAAAGCTTGGGAATAAAATATGGTATCATATGATTGTCTATTACAGATCTCAATAATTGAGCAATTACATGTATTCAAATAACAAACATATGGAGGCAGTGAAGTGACAGTTTGGTCTTTCGCCACTAGGTGGTGAAGGATTTCATACATCAATTTCAGCTTTCATGTTACACTTGGCGATCACCCAAATGCTGTGTACTATGTGATTTCACCGTTAATTCTGCCAGAGACATTTAACAAATAAACAATAAACATTAACAACACACTCTTTAAAATATACCATATTGCGTTTAATGCACAGAAATGGTACATACCCTTACTAAAGATATGAACCACTAATTAATATCCCCACATGATATCTGATGTATTTCCTCCCTAAAATGAATGGATCTGCATCAGGTATACCGTATATTCTCGTAAATTTAGAAACTGCTTCGGACCAGTAAAAAAAGACCTCAACTGGTCCAACAGGGCCAGCAATCATTTGGGGACATTCTTGTTAAGAAGTTTCCCCTCAAAAATATCCCAAAATGTTTTTGAAATAAATGAAGATAAAATAATTAATAACAAAACATTGTCGGTGAATTTTATGCAATGTTTCTACTTGTTATGTGAAAGGAAAAATATGTAGGACCAGCAAAAATTTTGCTGGACCAGTAGGTCCTAGGTGTTACTGGTCCTACGGGGCCAGTAACGTTTTGAGTTCACATTGAGGCCTGCAGTATGATAAAAAATTGACAGCATGGTCCCACAATACTTCTGGTTCTCATTCACTGGGTGTTTCCTGTTGTGTAAGTATTCTACGGGAAAGTTTGATGTGGGGTTCCAGGTTGGCGGATGGCAGGCAGTATGACACCTCGGCGTTGGCAACTTACTCCGGTAGTTTCAAGGCTAGAAATTGTTCCTTCTTAGCAAAATATTCATTAAGCCTCATGATCCCATAGCTGAAAAAGAACATCATTGATAGATAAGTTGGTGGCAATGGAAATATTCAGGATATGAGTCACCTCAATATTCTATACCTATTTTCCTAATTGATGGTACAGTACAGTACATGCAAATTTTTAACTGTTCTATGAAACTTTTTTTTGTATCAGATCCTAATACCTTTCTTTTCTCTTTCAGCGATTCAATTCAAAGGTCATAAAAAGCAATATCAACAAGGATTTTCTCCAAATATACAAGAATGTATGGAATACACAATATAGATTATGATTGATTTTTCTATGTAGATGATCCACATAGGAGCCTAGAATCCCTAGAAATAATCAGCTTTCTTGTTAGAAATTGCTATATATAACTTACTGTCTACTTGACTTTTCAGAGCAAGTCAACATTTTTAATGGAAGCTTTTTTTCCTTGCCACTTTTTGTCATTTAACAAATTTTTAAAAACCACCAAGGACTGTAGTGATTTTATAAGGCATTTTCTATGATACTTGAAATTGATGAAAGAAGTTAGTTTAATTTTCACCGTTCATACCTGAGGGTCCTGGTATTTCAGGTATATCCAAATGAAGCCAACATACCTTGATTGCAAATTCACAGTGGTTAAATTCACAAATAAGCAATCATCGTTTTCTCTTATATAGCACTACTGATGAATTGATATTATGAAGTAAATATACATTTTTAATCATAATTAATTGACTTCTATGTGTATACTTACTCCAGGTAATCAAAATCTATAGTTGAGTACTTGGCCTGAATCAGAGCCCAGAGTCCCCAGAAAAAGTGGCCAAGCTGAAAAAAAGAGACACACATTAACCTTTTTACAATTAAAATTTCCCCTTGACAGAGTATCGTGACCAAAATCTATGGTTGAGTGCTTGGCCTGAATCGGGCTCAGAGGGATATGTTCTATGCAGAGATAATAAGTCAGAGGATAAAGGATTTCTGCATTAATATCATAGACTAGGGATTCGGGTTTCGGCATTCAAATGCATCCAAGGATGTGTACCTCTATACTTAGAGAATTGTTAGTCAAACAAGCCAACTCAAGGACTCTTAAGTTCAAACACTAAGAACTTATTACAGATACCACACACTAATCTGAAACGGTTTGGTGATAGAGCCTTCCATGCATATGCACCAGACCTTTAAAATGACCTCCCCAACAACATCAAGACTGATGATGGTGTGCAAAACTTCAAGACACAGCAGAAAACATTTCGAAAGGAGTTTATCTGACTATACGGACCATAAACACGTGTTCACTGACTATTCTTTATATTAGTGCTTTTGAACATCATAGGTGGAAAGGGTGCTATTTCAAATATCAATTATTATTATCATTATCATTAGGGAGAGTATCTTATTCACCAGTTTGTTCTTACTTACCAGTGCAAATTTATTCAACTGAATGTAGATAATTATCTCATCTCGATTTGAGACTAGGGAGGCATCCTTATTTGCCAGATAGTTCATATCTACTAGTGTACATTTATTGGTCTGAATCATTATTATTATTATCATTATTATCATCATTCTTATTCTTATTATCATTATCATTATTATTATTATTATCATTATTATTATTATTTTCATTAATATTATCATCATTATTATTATTATTATTATTATCATAAAATTCATTATTATTATTATTATTATTATTATTATCATTATTATTATTATTATTATTATTATTATTATTATTATTATCATTATTATTATTATTATTATCATTATTATCATTATTATTATTATTATTACATCTCAATCAGAACTAGCAGGGATTCTTATTTGCCAAATTGATCTCACTTACCAGCGCAAATTTATTGGTCTGAACATAGAGGACTTCTACATCTCGAGCAGAGACTAGGGAGGGGTCTTTATTTGCCAGCTTGTTCTTGTATTCTAGGTATGTGCGCAGCCACTTTAGTTGGAATGCACGATCTGGGTAGAGGGTGTAGTCCACTTCATCTACACCTAGAAGGAAAGAAAGACAAAATATCTAAGAAAAGGTTGAAGAACTAGTTCATTGTAACCCTTGTAAAATCACATTTTACTCCATATAGGTCTCATAATTTTGGCGATATCATTTTAACCTTTATGCCAGTGGTGGCTAATTTTGCGAATACAAAGTGATACAAAGAAGCTGGAAAATGCCTGAAACCCTGGCACATGGGTTCTCATCTGAGAGTACTAAGGGAGAGCTATCTCATGAATACCAACATGACAGGGTTTAGTTGGTTTTCAAAAATATCTGCATCCTTAGTTCTTTGGATGAAAGTAGCCTTAGCATTGGGAGGGTTAAATAATGCACCACTTGTAAAATATCTAATTGAAGTGTTTATCACAACAAGACACATTTTACTTTTCCATATATATTCCAAGTGGTAAATATGATGGCACAAATAACTAAAAGAGATGAAACTAAAAAGGAAGGTAAATAAACGCCAAAATGTAACCGGGAAGAAATTCCCTTCTCTTTATGAATAGTTCCAAGGGGTCTTTCAGTTGCAGGAGGACCATAGACAGTCCTCCACAACGCCACACATTTATATAGCGACCAGGCCAACCTGCTCATGGGGATCCAGGGGAGACTCGAACATGCTAACTGGCATCTGGGAGCCAGGCATCATTACCATTAGGCCACGGCAGATACCATAACTTAGAAAATCATGCAAAGATACACAGAATTTCTGAAGGAGAATTGCGGATATAGTTCTGATAAACATTTTTTCTTAAATGAGTTTGGACGTTTGAACAATATCACTCTGGGGAATAGAAGAGAAATAATCATGTTAATAAGCTGTGCAATTTCTTAGACACAAACTTGTTGCTTGTTGAGGGTCTTGACATTTATAACTACTGATCCTGGGAGATTTATAATTAAGTAAAAACAACAAATAAAATATTTGATTTTAATTGGAAAATCGAAAATTTTCTAATGACACTAACTTGCTTTGACAATATAATAAGATGATAGTTTTCCAAATTACTCTAATAACCAAACATTAAGCATTAATTATCACGAATGATTGGTACCAGGGATATTTTTTCATTTCAAAATGACTAAAAGAGTCATCATGGCAAAAGGTCATCAGAGTTTAGGTTAGCTCAGACAATATATAGAACATGTCAAGGTGCATGCCCATTCATAGAACATAAATAAGTAAAAGTGGAGAGTTTAACCCATAAGCACTTATGAGTTCTTCTAGTAATTGTTGTCTGGATCTTTGATACTTTCGATAATAACCTTAAAGTTAAGAATAATATTACACTTTATTTGAAGAAGAGTTGTTGATAATATCCTGAACAACTTTTCTCCATCAAATATTTTACTAATTTTGCTGTTCCCTGTAAGATTTCATCAAAATTGTCAGGCTGCTGTGAGCCTTAATGGGTTAAAATAAAAGGGCACATTAAATAGAGGCTAAGAATCCAAAATTGTTTTCTATGTATGCATACACGGCCATGTTGTATTTTGCGACCTTAATTCTGGTACGTAGCATAATTGTTGAGAAACTTTTGCAATTCTAGTACGTACCAGAATTGTTCCCTGCAAACAATTCTAGAACGACCAGATAAACAATTCTGGTACGTACCGGAATTGCACAATTCTGGTATGTACAAGAATTGAGGTCGTAAAGTACAACATGACAGCATACACATACTCCCAAATCTCTCAATCACGTTTGCTTTGAATCAGCTATACACCCATAATCATTTCAGGAAGCTCAAGTTTGGAACTTTTGACTGACCAGCCATCCTGCAAACTACTGGTGGTTTTGAAATCATATGTTAACAGCAGGTATCAGACGCAACAGCGTGGGCCATTTGATTGAATGAACCACCCTAGCCTGAATACCCACGAAGACCCACAGAGTTTGCCGACTGACCTACTGGTGAAAGTAGGTCAACAAGGCAGATGATGATAGGAATCTTGCTACATGCCGTCTTCCCACTGGTGGCCCTGCTGTGCTAGCAGAACAAGTAGAGCTAAATGTGGATATTATACTCTGACTCAAAAGGAAACTTTAAACTACCATGACTTCTGAGCCTACTATTTCTATGAACATTTGATTGTAATTTGTAAAACTTTTACAAAGGAGTATATATCCAAAATCTTTGGAGCTTGTCAAGGTTCCACCTTTTGTGTTTTGTATTTGTTTGGTATAATAAAACAAATATGACATCCACTTGGGGTGTACAACAGGAATGACTCCCCCTCGAGGAGTCATTCAGGCAACAATCCTCTCTCGGGGGAGTCATTCCTGTTGTACACCCCACACCGATGTCATATTTGTATAATATACTAATGAGATAATTGATATCAATTTGTATCAATAAATCAAACATCAAACACATAAAGAGATATTTAGGAAAATAGTTCATCAATTCAACCATGAACATCACAAACATACAGAATATACAATACATATACAATAAATATTAATGCCAAAGAAGGAGAGAGTTAAAGCCATGCCTTACCTGCAAATTCATCAAAGTGGTTACCTAGGTCGTAGGCCTCATAATTATAACCTGCATATTCATAGTCAATGAAAGTCACCTGGTCTGAAAGAACATGGAACATTAGGGTTGGGAATCTGTTGCAATTTTATGATCGATAATCAGTTACAGCCAAACGATCGATTATCGATCATAATCAGTTTATCGCACTTTTGCAGAAATTGGGTACTAGAGGTCTAGAGCCTAATAATAAGTGATAGTCTATGACAATTACTTGCTATTAGCACCTACCTTAACTTCATTTTGAAATGTTTTTGGAGCTTAGTTTCATAGCTAGAAAGCTGACAACTTGTCTGTCATTTAGTTCTATATTTTGCCACTAGGTGTCACCTTTTCCGATTATTATCGCTTGTCAGTTTCTTAATCGCTTAATCAGAATCAGAGAGGTAAATGATTGATTATCGATTATAATCGATGATTGTCCCAACACTATGGAACATAATTTTAATTCACAACAATTTGAGTTAACCCCCACCCCAAAATATAGAAATGCAGTCCATAGAAATATCATCCAGTTAAATCATAATCTATTTCAAGATAACTGTTATAAATAGATGCAAGTATTTTACCTCAAAGTACCAATAAAATTTAATACTCCAATTTATAACAGAACAACAATAATTTGTGGATGCAAACAATCTTTTAGTATCTGAAATTTCTATCTTTAATATGTGTCAATAAGAAATGCATTCCATATCATATAGTTGTATAAGTAAAACTCCTTAAAAATTCATCTTTGATATTTGTTATTCTCATCTCAGATCGAAGAATCTTTAGCCAATCATTATTCAGAACATAAATATTCAGACCCTCCATTCGTTATTTGTTGCATGTCAGATATTTATCGAAATATCATGTAATACAGGCAACAAAGCCAACATTTAGAGATCTGTGAAAAATGGGTTGAGTACAAGCTGTTACTGATATGACCATAGAACTCTACAGTGCCAACATTTAATTCCTGCACAAAATGCATGGGCAGCCCGGGCATTATACACGACTGCACACCCAATTGACACCCTGTTTCCTGGGCATGGATGCATGGATGACCTGAACGCACAACTGAACGCAGCTTTGATTTGCAAGCTACGTGGGTCATGGATGTGCTTGGCTTATTTTTTGACATGTTATCCATGGGTGATTGCACCACCAGGTACTGGCAGACGTCTGGTTGACTGGTGCAGGAATTAAATGTCTGTACTGTACTATATAGGGGAGAAGGAATATGGCGTGCCATGGCCAGTTCTCGGTTGTGATGTAGTATAAAGGAGGGGGGGTACAGTACTTACCCTTCTCCTTGTTGTAGACGATGTTGTTGCAGAGCAGATCGTTATGAGAGAATACGACAGGAGAGCCGAGGGGCTGGAGGTGCTCCTGAAGCATCTTAAGCTCTCTTTCCAAGGCATTAAAATCTGGTACTTCCTTCTGGAACCTGGCAAAGAAAACACAAGAAAACATTTGTCTATTTATCCCCATGGACATCACTTATAATAATAACCAGCTGCTGTAATTAATAGTAGGGGTGAATTACAACAGAAAATATGTTTTTGTTTGGCAGCTAAAAAAATCCATTTCAGGTAGATATTTCCAGAAAACAGTTAACATATTCCTCCATGCAGTCCCTACTTACCTCGAACTATCCTTCTAAGGGTCACATCTTGAATTAGTTAGTGATTTAATGCTTTCTCTATTGGTGATTTTCTTTATTATCATACACATGGGGCCAATTGCACAAAAAATCTTAATTTGAATCTTAGCTAAGCAATTGTCTTCAACAAACTAAAAACCTATTTAAACAATTACAACAATAGCAGCCTAGTTAGTTTTCCTTTCAGGTTTTTGCAGTTGGCCCCTGGATGTTGCTGACAACATTGAGAACGCTATTACCTTTCTTGTCTTTTCGCGTCCTCAAAGCTGCGAGGTATGAGGTTTAGGTACTTAAAGGTTTTCTGCCATATCATTGGTTGAGGAGCGTTCTCACTGCTAGCTGGCATACCCGTCTTGTGAACCGCACACATCTCCTTGGTTACGGCACTGAAACAACATGACAACTAGAACTAATGATAATAATAATGATAATGATAATAATAATGATAATAATAATAATGATAATAATAATAATAATAATAATAATAATAATAATAATAATAATAATTATAATAATAATAATAATAATAATAATAATAATAATAATCTTTATTTCAAGTGGGTAACACTATCATTATGGAAACTGAGGTCACACAGTAGAGACTGGGTAAATGTCTGATTTGGATATGGATTTTCAATCCCATAAAAAAATGGAAAATGGGCAGTTGTTGATAAACAAGGAAACAGGAGTACATGAGGACAAAAATGCCTTGCATAATTGTCACTGGCAACTTTCTCACATGCCTTAAGCTGGATTTGAACCCAGGCAAATTTGAGAGCCAGCAAGCATTCAGTGGCAAACCTTACACTTCTTGACTATTTGGGCAGGCCCTGGGACTTTTACCAGTGGTGAAAGACTGCGAAGAGTCTGTGGCATTGCATTAGACTACCCAGCTCTAAGGGCTGGCCCGATATTGGAATAAGGAAATCAATTCTAGTTATCAATCTAGCATGATGATTGTGCAAGATCATTGTGGAAGTATTGTTTTCAGAAATCACCTTTTTCAGTTCGTATTGTGATAGAGTAGATGCAGTTTATAAAGCAGCTTTTATAAAATGACAATAACTGATAGTCCAAAGAATCACCTTCAGCGAAACATATAAACATATATGTTTAGGCAGCTTAGGCCACATCATAAATCAAATATGGGGGAACAATAATTGTAATAAGATTATGTGATTGGCAGGATAACATAATGTAGATAGATCTGAAGCCTTGGCTTTTTGTATATAGGTTTGATGCTCTGAATACAAATACATCTAATCAATGCATCTTTTACAGGGATATGAAGCCCTGAATACACTCAATCTTGGTATAAAACATAATAGATCATCAGAAAAAGAAATTTAATCATTGATATTTTTGTTTGTACCATACAATACCATTTTTTTGTGTTTTGGACTTTATGGAATTATCTCAGGCAGTACGAACCAGACCCAACAGTGGTGGAAACGGAGGTTGCATTTTGACTACTACAGTATACTGTACACTGCCTTAATAGTCTGAGTGTAAAAACATTCCGGATTTTTCCGTTTGGAAGAATCCGGAATGTTTAAAAACGGACAAAAACGTAATGAAGGGGGGTTACTTTCGTCCATTTGTCCGTTAGTTTCCCTGTCAGTCAATAGGCGGCGCCACTATAAATCACATTTACAGGCGTCATTTACGCAAAATTAACTCTCTAACGCCTTTTTTATCCCTTTCACATTGCTAATATAATAAAATGAAATATTTCAGATCGTTTTTGGCCATGTTAACTCATACTTTTCCCATTCCTTTGTTTGAGTGATTCCTGAGCATGAAGCCCTTCACAAATTGTTTGTAACATTCATTCCTTTGTCTTACCTGGTTGCTAATGGCAACCAGGTGAGTTGTGCTCATTTTCTGGCGGCAGCATTGAACATTTTAATAGCAGTTTAGCTGCAATTTCCCTGTCAAAGAAAAAATGTAAGAGCCCCCCACTTCTAGAACTTGTCTGAATTTGATCCATCTATTATCTGCTGTACGTATTATCATGGTTCACTTGCCAAAAATTAGTTTGCGTTATGATAGATAGATGGCGCAGCGAGCGGGGATCGAATCTGGACTATTAAAACACAGATTTATTTTATTTTAAGAGATCCATACTATTTTAGCACAGACTATTAAGGCAGTGTACAGTATATGGCTGTGATTTTCATGTGTATATAAAGAGAATATAAAGCATAATGGATCACCAGTAAATGAAATTTAATTTAGGTTTTTGTTTATGTCATACAATGCAATTTTTTGTGTGTATGCCTTTATGGAAATATCTCTGGCTATACGAACCAGACCCAATAGTGGTGGGAACAAATCAGACAATATGGCTTGTAGGTGATGCTGAAATATTCATGTATAGAACAGCTGGACCTGAAGCAGTAAGGTGCATTATTTATAGCGCTACACTATCTAGACATCTCTCCGTTAACCCTTTAATCTTAGATGAAGAGAACAGGGATTGGTGGCCACAGACCAATTACCACAAGGCTCATCATAAAGCCTTCGGCACACATACTGTATAACTGGTTAATTTGGCGTGTACTTAAGTTGGCGTTTTTTTTCAAAAAAGTATTTTCCCTGTATTTATTTTTGCGTCTGGAGCAGTCAGAACAACGCCATCTTTATGTAGACATATTTTTTATTTGACCTTTAATTTGGCGTTGACGGGCAAACGCCAAATTAAAAACCACGCCAAATTAACCAGTTATACAGTAATCTCGCCTCAGTGTGCATGATGTCACAAGGTCAGACAGACGAATGAGGGTTTTCATATTTGTTATTTTGTTTACATTATAGAAAAGATTGCTCACGCACATGCACAGAACGCACCTCTTGAGTGGTTCTCGTCAACACCTGGGCTAGGAGTTATGCCGAGGCTGTTGAGCAAGTTCTGCTTGTTGCGTACTAGGTGATTGACATTCTGGAGCTTACACAGATTTGACACATGGATAGATCTTGATAAGAAACAACATTTTGAGAAGAATCTGATAGAAAGGTGTTAGCTTTTGGGTTGGAAAATACCTCTACTTTTTTTTTGGAAATATTGCTCAATGTGATGCCAAATATTCAAAATTAAATATTTTACCATGTGTGCACTGCATATGCAAATGATTACTGCAAAGCATATATCCACATGTGGTATGCAGTATACAGATAAATACGTTTATCTACATTCAGTATGCAGTTTACTGAATATGTATATCATTTGGTATGTAGTATACACCTAGAATCATAGCCATGGCCAGCAGGGCGTTATTTGGACACCCAAACCCTCAAAAATGAACCTTTTAGGACACCCAATTTTTTGTTTGTTATTCCATAAAATGTCATTTCCAGATATATAACTGAATTATTTTCACCCCAATATAAATCCCATGATATTATTGTCATTCTTCTTCTTATTATTATTATCATTATTATTATTGTTATTATTCACTTGATAAGCAGGACGCCCCAAAATTTTACAATTGCCAATTTTGGGTACCCAGTTTCTAAATCATAGCTAAGACCCTGCCTATAGTCTGTCTGACTCGAGTTTGGCAACCGCTTTTTCCACTTTTTGATGACGAAACGAGTTTTCCATCCAAACTTGACAAACCTGTTTGGAGCACTACTACGTGTATGTACAAACATACTTTTTGTCTCAGCTCCGTAGAATGTTGATTTTGCTCATTAGTTCCTATTGTAAAATGTGCACATTCCCAACATTACAATCTCGCGTGTTTGTCTGTTGCGAACAACACATACATGCGAGATTGTATTGTTGGCAATGGGCACATTTTACAATGGGACTTAATGAGCAAAATCAACATTTTGAGGAGTTGAGACAAAAAGTATGTTTATACATACACGTAGTAGTGCTCCTAAAATTTTTGCCAAGTTTGGATGGAAAACTCGAACGTTTTGTCACAAAAAAATGGAAAGAGCGGTTGCCAAACTCGAGTCAGGCCGACTATAGTAGTATAGTATACACCTATATCATTTGGCATGTAGTATACACCAATAAATGTATCTCAATATTCAATATTACTCCTATATATGTATATCTACATCTGGCATGCTCGCTGCATGTACCCATACTGAGGTATATTGAACATCCAGCACCAACAAACAAATAACATACATACATAGGGATATGCCTTCACCAAAAGGAAGCTTAAAGAATTTCATGAAAAAATACCATGCCATTGAGTTAAAGTGAGTTGAACTTCAAACTTCTGTGGCCCTGTTAGAAGCGTTTCAGTGTTACATGGTTCAGTAAGCATTACTCCTATTGTAAATAAGTAATGCTAAATGAAAAACAAACTAATACCATTCTATTGATGCAGTTTCTCTACACTCACAATATCCTTATCAGTGGTAGAGTATTAGTAGGGAGACTGAACTTTACTCTCACAATATATCACAATATCAATTGTATAGTGCTGGTAGGTAGAATGACCTTAACAAAAAAGAATCCTCTTAACACATGTAATTTTCTATAATGACAAACTAGCATAAATTGTGGTGACAGACACTGAAACCGGCTCTGGGTCTGAGTCAACGAAAATGCAGACAAACAAGGCTAGTGCAAACTTGAACTAGCTTAATTATTTGTAATACTTTCAGCTTACAGGGTTAGTAGCTTAAACAACTCAGGCAACTTGGTAGATCTTAGCAGTATCGTTAGAAGTCAAATGTTCAACTTAACCCTTCCAATGGTGAGGCTACATTCTTCCAAAGCACAAGGATGCAAAGATTTTTGAAAATCATCTAAACCTCATCTGTCATGTTGGTATTTATGGGAAAGCTCTCGCCGAGTACTCTCAGATGAGTAACCATGTGCCAGGGTTTCAATCAATTTTCAGGTCTTTTGCATCATTTTGTATTGGACAAAATAGCCACCAGCAGCATTAGGGTTAAAACACAAAGGAAATGTATCTACATATTTGTTTGTCCATCTGAGCGACTAGGAAGTGAATGTGTTTAACATTCACCCTCCTATTTCCCAGGAAGTCCCAGAACCATGAGTACAGGGCCTTAGCCAGTATGGTGTCACCCAAATCCTTGAAAATCCAGTGAGTTGGATAGAAGTCAATGGCAAAGTAGCAATCTGCATCATGGCTGGTCTTGTCCAAGGTCATTAACATGTTAAGGTCAATGACCGAACAAGGTTTGGGTGTAATGCAAGCAAAGGTCAATGATAGGTCAAAGGCCGTTCCAGGTTAATGTTAGAAGCAATCTTCGACCCTACAAGTACATGGGATGGGTGTCTTGCAAGATAAGGTCAATGATTGGCCGAGATCAACATGAGGTCAAGGTCGATAGCAGGTAAAGGCTAATGGCATTTGCAGTCTTTTTCTTCCTTCTAGGACAAGTCTTCATGCAAACCAAACTTAATAGTTAATGGTTGGTCAAGATCAAAATTTAGCATGGCAAGGGTAATGGTGGTGCCCTTTTACCTCCTTTGGCAAGGTATCATAGAAGCGAAGATTAGTGGTAGGTCAAGGTCACCATAAGGTCAACATCAGCAAAAGGTCAAGGTCAATGCAGGTCAAGGTTAAAAGCGGGTCAGCTTATAATGTGGGTGATTTACCTGTCGTCCTCCAGTGATGGGCGGATGGCATGGACCCGAGCCATCTCATAGGCCATGAGTCTGATAAGATAGAGGAAGATAGAGATATTATATCTATAAACTATCTGAAACAATAAGAAAATGCACACAAAGAGAAAGAGAGATGGAACAGAAATTGGATTGAAAGATTAAAGTATCTGGTAAAATAGAGTAAGATAGACATATATCATAGTTATAAACTATCTGAAACAATAAAAAAAAATGCACACAAGGAGAAAGAGATGGAACAGAAATTGGTTAGAAAGCTTTAAATTAAACATCCTCACTTCTTTCCTTTTTTTTGGGGGGGGGGGGGGGGGGCAGAGATTAAGCAAAAAGGCTACATTTAGGAAGTCACCTGCCTGAAAGTCAAGGCAGAAGTCTAGGCTCTGGGTTAACACATGAACCAGTTAACTCAAGTACTTCAAATCAGCGACGTTTATTTGTACGAGACTGACATATCACGCTTCACATACAGACAGCCTTTTAACCTCCTTTCTCGCTTAACACATGAATACAAAAACAGGTCTTCACAGAGGTGACCTAGTTTGCACCGTTGCCCCAATATCCAGTTTGTATGTGTGGCAATCCACCGGCAGATATATCATGCCTTATTTCAATTTAGTAATCCATGTTCATGGTTGTAATCTGAGTATATTGTGATGTCCCTTGAAAAAGAGGACACCCAAAATTTTCATAATTATCCCTTTTGGGCACCGGTTTCCAAATCCTGGCTAAGACCCTGGATCAGGTTATTAGCAATGAGCCTGGTTAACCCTAAAGTGGTCAGAGGTATTTTGAAATTTTGCTTAAATCCTCACCTTTTCTGACATATTGCAGGTAGATCATGACTAGCCATTAGTTAATGGTAGGGGAAATGGGTGTATCCAGGTAAAAAACACCCTCTAATCCCAAGGCACTGGCAGCTTTCTCACATGCCTTGAGCCACATTTAAAACTGTTCAGCAGTGAGTGACAGATAGAAGTCAGTCAGCCATCCAACCAGGGACATAATTGAGTAATTTAAAAAATATATATGTTGATTTAAAATATATAACTATTATTTTTTCACGCCAATATCATCCCCATAACACTGTGTAAGGGTACAATGCCTTATTCTCATAAGCAATTACAATACTTATGGTTGTAATCTGAGTATATTGTGGTCTCCCTTGAAAATTAGGATGCCCCAAAATTTTACAATTCCCAATTTTTTGGCACCAAGTTTTCAAATACTGCCTAAAACCATGGTTGGGAACCTCTGATCACGTACATATAGGCAGGAATGTTCATTGTTTAAAAATTTCCTGATATAGGAAAGCGTATCTCTTGAATAACCAACATACATTTTAATTGAAGAAATATGTACATAAATGTATGCAGAGTATCTCTACTTGGCACACTTACTTTACTACAACTTCATCTCTCACGAGGTCCACATCTAGACATACTCCGTGCACGAATCCATAACAAAGTCCATTGTTGAAAGTGCAATAAAGGGGCGGGGCACAACCAGCACGGTGAAGAATTTGCATATTTTGCCGCTCAGCATCACGGTCGATGATCAGATCTGTACTCTGACCGTACACTCGGACTAAGATGACTTCATCCTTCTTCGTACCTATATAACACCCAACAAGCTTGTTTGTAATGCCAGCTGTAAACACCTGGAATAAAATAAGAACAACATTTTAGACCTAGTTTAACCCGTATGCTACTGGTGGCTAATTTGCCCAATACAAAATGATGCAAAAAAAACATGAAAAATGATTTAAACCCTGGCATATGGATTCTCATTTTAGATACTTTTTTTATCCAATGCATACCAACATAATAGGATTTAGATGTTTTTCTAAGATCGTTTGTTCTTGTGCTTTTGAGGAAAGTAGCCTCAGCATTGGAGGGATTAAGTTCTATGCACATGATGGCAGTTCATTTTTTCGTATGTCATGTTCTCTTTAGTCATTCCTCTACAATATAATGAGTGGATTACATCCATTTTCGTTTGGTCATTTTTTCTTGAGAGTTATTCACTTTCATTATGCTTTTATCCATTTTAGGTTGCCTAACTCACATCCAATAAATGGACTTTTATGTCTGAAAGTACAGAAAAATATACTTGTTTGAAGAGTATATATCGTGTTTTTTTCCATGACCCCATACACACAACTGGAATGGAAAATCAATTTGAAACACCCTGTCCATAGATCGATAGATAATCTTTATTTCAAGTCGGTAATAATTTTACATAGTAAACACCAGCTGCCAGGGCTCTTGGCCGGCTACAAAATAACAATTCAAAATATAACATACAGGGTTTAACAGCAATATAAATGACAAGTAGAGGGGAAGTAAGTTGGCACACATTAATTGACAATGAGTAATATCTTCAGTCTTTCAGGACATATGTTTATGATTATTGAGTAAAATAGCAATTACTTCTGCTTGTTTACTGGTATTACTTATAGCAGCAGAGAGAGCAGTTACAGTTAGTTCCAGACCAGGTTGAGATTAGGTTTTTGAACTCTTTTAGTGATGTTGTTTGTCTTAGGTTGTTAGGTAGGGAGTTCCATACTTTAGGTCCACTAAATGCAAGCACAACATATGGGCAACCGCTTTGGCTCGCGGGCTCACCACACTACAGGGGTCGAGCTACCGACGGGGTCCCCTTTCCCAGATCTCTAGCTAAAGTGGCCCCTGATCTAGGGGTGGCGCCCCTCCCCCTCCCCCTGTTAAGTGGTTATATAAACCCTTATTCCTCTCCTTTTTTACTTGTCCCCCAAGCATTTACTCGATCACAGTACTGTGACTCCATTCACACATAACGTTAGTAGTAATACCCCTTTCCAGCTATACATAGGTATTATAGCACTTTGTCTTTGAGTTTGATGTAAATCAACACAACTTCACAAGGCCATCTGCCCAATCTTAATCCAAGCTATATCATAACCTAGATTATAGATATACATTGTCCATGACTACATTGAACTATGCACCATTTAAGCGGTCTACAAACCTGCAGCCTTTGCCCTGTGTGTTCAAAGTAAGATAAATCTGAAATAGGAAAAGTCTAGTGAATAAAATTGTAACATCCAAGTCAAGAGACATTAGACAATCATTATCAATATCATTGAATCAGTGAATCATGAACTAAAATTTAAACTGATTGGCTATCAGGAGTAGTTTAGGGAGTGTCATTCACATAATTACCCAAAGTTTGATATCCTCCTGTTTCCACTGGGGTCGCACAGTTTTCATCAAATATTTTGCTCCATTGTTTACATCAGTGTCATCCACCGTGAAGTCCACATGAGTTAAACCCTCCTGACCGGCCATGATCCTTGTCCAGAATGAATGCTTCTAACCTCTGCCGATAGAGGGCGTCGTGTAGCTGTATGGTTCTTTGTATCAATTTTAGCAACTATTTTGGGAGTCATCGGCAATTTACGTCCGCTTACGAGCTAGGCTGCGAAACTATCGAGCAGTCATCCCTGCTTACTACCTTAAAGAATTGGTTTTAGAACCAGTTTCATAACACAAGAAACATGGCTTCTCTTGCAAAACCAGTCACAAGGTGCCTCTTAGGAATTAGGGTAAGTTTTCCTAACTAGAAACTTTCTGTTAGTGGTTGACACGAAGAACTGTTCATGGCGATACAGACAACGTTTGCCCAGAGCAAAATGTATCCATAGTGTGAAGATGTGACTTAAAACAGGACCCCTTGAAGTTTAATGAAGGTCAACAATCTTCATTTCAATAACTTGAGACTTCATCTTCAATCAATGAACTCTACTTGAGGCTTAGGTTGAATTCTTCAAATCAGAAGAAAAAAATATATTACATGAAAAAGTCAGGAGCCTAAGTTTGTCAAGGACACTTATTTTGGTGCTTGAAAACGTATATTGTCGGCGTGCAACATAACCACTGGCCCGGTTGCAAACTTGTGGTAAGTGAATTTGGCAAAAATAGCTATCGGGCAAGCAGAATGACCGTAATTTGCTGTGCTCAAAAGTAATGTTATTGGCAGATTCCTCGCAGTGTAACTCAACTTTGTGTAACAGAGTGGCGGGGAAAGTGGAAGTGCCAACGGGGCAAGTAAACTTAAGGATCAGCTTGCCCCGCTCGGCAAGTAATGTTTTGAAACCTACATGTATATTGCACCTTGATTGTATTGATATTAGTGTTGGGAATCGTTAAAATTTTTGGGCTCGATTAATCGTCAATTTCGCCGAGCGATTAGTCGATTATAATCGAGCTTCTCGGCCAGATTGCGACGTTGAAAAACATACAAAAAAACACAAAAAAACTCACATAACAAAACACCAAAAAACAAGAGAATTCGCCGGTCAAGTACAGGCGCCATTTTGAGGCGCTGATCAATGAATAAATGGACGCAAAGTAGACGAAATGTACAGCTGATGAATCAGTATTTCACATCGTTCGCTGTACTTTCACTTTGCCGTTCTAGCGAAGTGAAATGCCGATCTTCACCCAGACATTCGCCAGCCGATGGATCACCACTTGAAGATTGAAATCATGATTAGCGATTTCAATCTTCAAGTGGTGATCCATCGGCTGGCGAATGTCTGGGTGAAGATCGGCATTTCACTTCGCTAGAACGGCAAAGTAAAAGTACAGCGAACGATATGAACGATGTGAAATACTGCCCTGAAACAAGAAACAAAGTTACAACAACGTAACTACTATGTGCTACTCAGTATTACTCACCTTCTGCCTTGTTCTATGCGCGCGCTTCCGAAAATACGAACAAGCACGTGTCATGGATGCTTGGCATATACTACGCTTTTATTTCAGGGCAAATTCAGGCTAATAGAGGCTGTTTATCGCGACATTCATCACGCAAATTTTCAAAATTTTCTCACACGCATCAATCTTTTGATGCGTTGTCAAGTTGTCCAAATTTTAATTTTTTTTACCTGGATCGATTATTTCATTTCCAGCTCGAGCGCTCGGCAATCGCTCCAGTACGAGCCGAGTAGTCGAGCTTCTGATTAATCGACCCACCACTAATAGATATTGATTGAAATTTGGTAACTGCTCATCTTTGTGTCTTCCTCTATTCTGTTTGTCATAGAAGACTGCCATATGTCATGTTTTACAATGATCACCATTGATGCAAATACTTAATACATCCAATTAAATCTGTTTGAACATTTTGGCATAGAAGAGCCAAGATAGTGTATGATTCCTGGCAAGATGCACTACTGGCTAAGGCACTGATCAGTTGTGGATCCAGGGGGGGGGGGGGGTTCGAGTGGTTTGACGAACCCCCCCTGACTGGTGAGTCACCTTGCATTGCCACGCCACCTGTGGACACGCATTAGAACTAGTTGTTTTCCTGCCTCGGCCACCAATTGCAATTCTTCCCTTTGTCAAGTTTACCAAGGCCTTGAGGAGGCGACAGACTGATTGGTGTCAGACAGGGGCTGGCCGGACCGATTATCTGCTGTCAACAGACAGATTCTAGGTGTTTGATTTGCAGGCTAAGAATAGTGTCATTTTTAGGGGGGTTCGCCGACCTCTTAAACTTGTAGGTCATTTGATCCCTGCAAATCCTATAAAGAACACCTAACCGCTACTAGGCTAGCCATGACGGAATGACTGCACATTGGAGGGGCCTCGCCAAAGACAACTAGAAAATATCGGAACATTGATCTAAATTGTATTTTCTGGACCTGCCTCCCGTTTTGAATACTTTGTTTGTCAATACAGACATGAATAACCACACTTAAACATAATTATAGTATATCAGGGTGTATGGTCCAAATACTACAATAATAAAGGTGATGAGGCTTAACAATCTTGTCACTCTAGAGTACTAAATTGTTATTTGTTTAACTATGTTTGACTGACTGGATGTTAACCTTATAGCAATGAGCATATAGTTTTGGTTTAATTTAAGACTGGCTGGACATGCTTTCAAGATGCTAACATACATGTCTTTCCAGCGCCATTTCACTTAATAACCCCTCATGTGACTGGCGATGTCTAGTTGATTTATCTGTTAATGCCAGGGACTTAACGCCTTAGACGAAGATCTAAACATGCTAAGGCTGGCCTAAAATTTGGGACTTCAAAATCTCGGAAACAGGGTGGAATATTTGAAACGTATAAAAAGTAGTTTAGCATACACAATGATAGAGCACATACTTGTGCTGTTACCCTAGAACCGGGCCCTAGAAAAGGTTCAGGAAACGTGTACAAATTACAATTTCAGGCGTACATATATTCTTAGAAAATAGAAATAGGATAAAGAATAACTACTTTATTTACCTAAATTTTCACCTTTACTCAAACTTGAAATTGTTGGTTTCTGAGAAGAAGACCAGCAGTAAAGGGGAAATTTACTGAATTGCTCTCATAACTGTTGCTTAGTCCGTCTCCAATTGAACCCCCCCTCCCCCAAATACTCGTATCGCAATTAAGCTAACATCAATTAGGCAAAGTAAACAAAAATTCCTACCCTCATCCCCAGGATGTGACAATTCAATTAAAAGTTCACTCATAATCCATAACATATTTTGTTATATCTCTTATGAAACCCCTTGTTTTATTTTAGTTTTCTTCAGTTGACCCCTGGTGGTGTTTTCAGAAATTGTCAGTGGCGCCACCAGTGTCATTTTTCGGAATTACATCGAACCCCCCCTTCTCAAATCCTGGATCCGCCCCTGCTGATTGTGCCACCAGGCAGGGTCTTAGCCAGGATTTAGAAACTGGGTGCCTAAAATTGGCAATTGTTAAATTTTTGGGCATCCAAATTTTTAAGGGGGGCAACAATATACTCAAATTTCGAACATAAACATGTATAAATTTATCAAAATAAGGCATGATAATGATTATATCCTTATACAATGTCATGGGAATTATATGGTGATAAAAATATTCAATTTATATGCTTGATATTGACATTTGAAGAAATTCCGCACAAAAAAATTTGGGTGTCCTGAGGGGTGCTTTTTAAGGGTTTGGGTGTCCAAAAAGACACCCAGACGCCCTGCTGGCTAAGACTATGACACCAGGTTTTCTGCTTTATCCCTACCTCAGTCTAATGTAACTTCCCAGTCGAATGTTTTATTTTCCAATTTTCAAGAATATGTTATTCAACCATATACAATCTTTTATTTTTCAGTCTCTGAGGTTATCTCATCCAGCCAGATTTCTGTCATCTTCCTCCTCATCCTCAGAAGATGACGGGCCAACTACAGAACCTCCCATCCCTGTGTACCAAGAGAAGGTGAACGAGCCCACAGAGCAGAAACGGGCAAGGCTTCTCTATCAGAGCCGGAAACGAGGCATGTCAGAGAATGGATTACTTCTCAGGTAAATCTCACATTAAGATAGTCTCATTCGATAGATTCTCATTCACATTCCATTATGATTATGATATTAGTTTCCGTAGAGCTGCATTCATTTCAAGTCAATGTGTCATTTGCACCCAACAGTCAGTTAAATAAAGAGTTCATTGGAAAGTTTTTCTGACTGGAAAGTATAAATAATTCAAATCCAAAAATAAATTGTTTATTTATTGTATTTAATCAACAATGTCTTCTGTCACTATCATTCCTTTGCCAATATCAAAGAAATGAAGCAGAAATTCAAAATATTTATAAGAGGGTGAATATTTGGGTTATGATTAATATTTCACTTTAAGATATTTTCAAAATATCTCAGAAAGAGAGCTCTATAATAGCCAGCCCCTTTGAATGGGTAATCGACAGATTGCTAACGAGCACTTGATGTTTTCTGGCCCAAGGGACCCAATGAAGGTTGATTATTTCTAATTTCACATTAAACTATACATGACCAACATTAAGAGAATTTCAGGCTGAAATTTTATTTCATGTTTTCTTTTGCAGTACTTTTGCAGACAAATTTCTTGCTGATCTGACTGATGATCAATTACACAAGTACGATAGATTGATAAATATCCCATCAAATGACTGGGAAATCTACTATTGGCTAGTAGGTAAGTAGTGGTAGTCTTAGCCAGGATTTAGAAATCTGGGTGCCCAATGCCATTGGTTTTGTAAAGAGATGGAAAAAATTCAATTTCATGCTTGAATTTGATGATTTAAGAAATTACTCACAAAATAAGTTGAGTGTTCCGAGGTGTGAATTTTGAGGGTTTGGGTGTCCAAATGGCGCCCAGACATCCTGCTGGCTAAGATTATGGTGGTGATACAGGCATGATATTTAAGTCATTAAAGAATATCAATTAGACAAAGACATAACTGCTTACCTGCTTTCCGTGGCAAATTGAAATCATCCTAGACATTCCTCACTAATTTTTATAACCATTCTTTCCTTGATATATGTCTCCTTGGTACTGGAATCAGGGTCAGAAAATTCACTAAATATAAGTAATGGTTTTATTGATATATTTGGCCAAATTCCTTGTAGATAGTACAGATTCAGTCATTATGATTGCAGCAAATGTTTAGTGTTATCAGGGACAATTTATTAAATAGACCTCTCTGGTGTTATCTGTAATTGACACAGATTATTATCACTGCCAGACATTTTTTCTGATCTGTGATCCTGTCTGAGATATCTGTGGCTTAAGTATTAATTTACAAATTATTTGAAGGAGAATTGTTTTGGGGTTTCAAAAAACTCTCTACACCAATCAAGCCCTGTAGGCCTGTTCAAGCTGGACACAACCTACTCATGGCCCGATGAAGGGTGATGGCTAAAGATTGGTTGTTTTAGGTTAACAAATAATTCAAGTTTTCCAAAAAAAAATGATTTGAAAGAGAATTTTTGTTTTATTCATACACTGATTTTGCTTTTCCCTTAATTTTAGGAAAGAAACCTACGCCGTCAGAATATGATAATGATGTCATGGAAATGTTGAAGGTGCACACAAGAAACGACAAAAGGGAAGTCAGGCTTCGCATGCCGGACCTGAAGTTATAAAGACACGACACACCTAGGAACTCTCTGTAATTCATTCAAAGGACTTATGAATCCTCTGGAAATGTAGAAAGTGTAGATCAGGCACCCTGCATGTTTGCCCAACCAGGTCCTGGTATTATATTGAAAAAACAATGGCTTTTAGCAGGAGTTTCATTTTAGCAAATTAAACTGTTCTCCTTGAGAGTTGTGACCTAGATTTCCAGGAACTGGGGATTAAGGAGTGTCATAAGAATATGTGATTCTGTCTGAGATAATTGTAGGTTAAGTATAAATTCACAAAATATTTGAAGGAGAGTTGTTTTAGGGTTCCTAACAACTCTACTACAAATGTTTTTGAATCTCTGATTTAAAACAAATATCACTAGAATAGTCCTGAATGACATTTTTGGCTGCTACAGCCACGAATGTGTAAAGTGAGTGGGCAATGTTGTTGTCTTATTCAAGGAAGACAATATGTTTGCTCGATAGCTTGCCTATTGGATGCTAGCTATTCAGCAGTTTACTATCACCGAGACGACATGTCATGTGGCAGAACAGGGGAGTGCTTTTACATTTCACAAACAAAAGTCTCTGGAAATTCTCAGTAATCTGGCACCCTTTTAAGCAATTACTATTTTTATTGGTTGAGGATGGCCCATGTTTTTTGAAAATACTGACAAAGCAGAGTAATAGTCCATATCAGTCCATACTGAGTGAAATGGCTACCAGCGATAAATTAAGGGGGGTCCATATTTCACAATGATTATTTATCAAACAAATTATAGTGGCTCAAATTTAGGAGAATATGGTAGTACAAATTTGTGTCAACAGAATGCGTTGGGTTCTTCGTTCATCACTGATATACAGTTTTGTTTCTACATGTAAAAAGTTGATATGGTAAAGAAGTCTTTGTTAAGTGGTTCACAGTTAATCTATCATGCACCCTTCACAATTTGCTGTCAAGTGGTTTACAGTTAAGTCCTCACACTCCATTAACCTCTGAGTTGTAAACAAAAGCAGACAAATACAAATGTGATGTAATATTATTCTAACAGCTAGCCAGGTCACTTATGTATGGGATTAGTTCTACTTTCTGCCAATAGGTGGCACCAAAGTTATAATCTAACCACTCCAAGGAAGCTAACGGGTGGATTCAGTTAATGTTTTGTTTTTATACCATTAGTAATATAATTTTGGGGGATTGTCAAATATTTCTTTGTGTACCTATCTTCATACAAAGTGACCAAACTGGCTTTCAAGTCTAAATAGTACAGTCTGAAACGGAAACTAAAAACTTTAAACAGGAGTTGAAAAATTGAATCTAAAAAATAATGGCAGTAATCATATCGAAAGAGTTTTATATCAATGCCACACTTAGTCACCAGTAGCACTCTACCTTATACACATGAACCTTATATCAATAATGGAGATCTGTGTCTATTAATTAGTAGAGGCATAGTTCACATTTTATAAATCATGTATTTATAAAATCTGCATCAAAATCAACAAACACAAAATATCCTTTAATACTCAAATGGGTCAAATTGTCAGAGGCCTCATAGCACTTTGAAGTAAACTGAACCCTAAAATAACTGCAGCTCACTTTTTCCCCGTTGCAGATTTTAAAGCCTCAGTTGCATATAGATATATTTATTGGATTGTCTTCGAGAGGTGTTTGACCATTACTATTTGACCGTGTGATCATAATTTTATTTTGGGTAAAGTTTATGAATAAAGCATTTCCCGCAAACACACTAACTGTTATTTTTGTTATTTAAATATCTTTAGAGTTTGGACCCTTTCCTATCCAGATCAGGCAGTAAACAAGAACTCTATGGCGACCTAACAAGCTATAAAGAGAATTTTATGATTTTGTTATTGAAAGATTTGAAAAAAAACACATGCTATTTTTGTTATTTAATTGTCTCTGGAGTTTGGACCCTTTCCTATCCAGATCAGGCAGTAAACAAGAGCTCTATGGCAACCTAAGAAGCTATAAAGAGAATTTTATGAATTTGGAAGATTTGAAAAAACACACATGACAATAAAGAAGTTCTGATAGGGAATCCATAAATATGTCACTAGCAAGCCATATAATCTTTAAATTTGGCTTATGGCCAAAAGGTGTTCTAAGCTAAGGTACAATTTTAAATTGAAGTATTGACAGCCTTTTTTGTTAAGCACATGGTAAGGCAATTTCCTAACACAAAAAAGGAGAGTACTAGATACATGGCCTATGCAAAGAGGTAAGACATTACAGAAACATGTTTTTACCTATTTTTCAAATGAGGTGCCTTAAAACAGACATCCAGTTTGACTTATGTTGATAAAATCATATACAGTCCTCATCTGTTTCCTATTAGTGCCAAGTTCTAGTTTTTGTTTTGAAAAATGAAAAAGATATTGAAAATTCCTGTTTTCTGATCATTATTTAAATTTTTTGGCTAAAAAAACGTTCAACTATTTACCACATATTTTCTTAATGAAAGAGTAATATTCAGAGTTGTCAGATTTGAAAAAAGGTTAAGAATTAATGCAGTAATTGGTTTTAAAGTCACTTTCAACTGTTCACATCATAACCAGATGAGATGGACGCCCCGAACCTGGAAAAATTCCCTACTTTTGACAAATAGTTCCAAGGGTTCCTTCAGTTGCAGAAGCACCATAGAAAGTCCTCCACAATGCTGTACATCAATGTACATGGCACAACTGAAATGAATAGGTTATTAGAAGGAGAAAAAAGCAAAAACAAATGTGGAAAAATTAAGTATTTATTATGTCAAGTTTCTGTAAACACTAAAATCAACTTGTTGAAAAACTTTCAAATTGAATTATGAACATGAAACTTCTTATATCGCTGTACCCCATAATAGCTGGTACCTTTTACCCAGTGGTATATACAGTGGATCCTTTCAACTTGAACATCGCTAGAAATGCAACACCACATGAGGAAAGGAAAATGTCTTCTTGTGGTCCAAAACATTGCATTCCTTTATTTAAGTACAAATGAAAGCTTTCACTTAGTGAACAGCTCTGTATATTGGCAGGGAGAGTTGATTGGAGTTATAAGTCACTGATATCGGATACCTTTTCTTGGACCATGTAGATGTTCAACTTAGGCAGGTTCCACTGTTTACAGTGCGCAAACATTCATTGAGCATGCAGACATCTCAGATAGACGTAAAGTTCTCTCAACAAGAACTAATTTGATTAGGTCTAAATTTCAAAATCAATTTTTTTTTATCAGAGATACAATGAATCACCAGCTATCAAATATGCAGAGCCACTATTAATAACTCCAGTTATTTTCCTAAATAGTTTTGTCTGTGTTTGTAGTTATCGTCAACTACAACTCCCTGAAGAACTCATCACAGTAAATGGACATGCAGAGAAAAATAGCACTAAAGGGATAATAGTAAACCCCAAAATCATTATCCACCCTAATGGAACTGCTTGTTTTAAGGTTTAAAATGAACCCTCATTTGCAAAGTAGTGGCCAACGGTTATTGAGTAATTGCAATTCAAACCCATTGTAAACAGCATCCACTTGGGGGCACCAACTTGTTTTTTTGTGATGTCACAAGTGTAGTAGATAATACATTTTGGGTTAACTAATCCCTTTAAGGTGATATGTACCATTGCAAGCGAGTTAAAAGCCCCATCCCAAAACACACCTCACAGCAGCATAATCATATGACAAGGTGTATCTACAGGT
The DNA here is from genome assembly GCA_963942565.1 of Maea johnstoni. Lineage (NCBI taxonomy): Eukaryota > Metazoa > Annelida > Polychaeta > Spionida > Magelonidae > Maea > Maea johnstoni. The sequence continues at coordinate 3,447,679 of OZ012693.1, forward strand.
TCCTGAGTGTTATTAGGGGGAGAATATCATAGGCAGCCGTCTGTAGTCAACCCATATTCTAATTCATTTCAATATTTACAACTTTTCACTCAAATGACATAATCTCATTACTTACGCAGGTGATGGTCACTACAGGTTCACAGTTACCTTAGGGATATCATTGACTATGCCCAATAAGAAGTAATTTTTTAATCTTTTACTGCTAAAGATTTCTACAGGCCATAACATTGAAAATTTTAGTGAGATATCTCGTGTGTGGAGGCATGGGAACCCCTTTGATAGTAGTGGACATACCTCGCTGATCACTTCTTAGCAATGGAAACAAAAGACAGTTGCACAAAGATACACCTCGACGATCTCAAGACAATGGCTTGTGGTCAGGATGCTATAAATAGGTGCTAGCTATGAGCATGTGAGGTTACCAAGTGTAGTTGGTGTGGAGATTTCTAACTAAAAATTTCAACGTTATGGCCTGTAAAAATCTTCAGCAGTAAAAAATCAAAAAAATACTTTTTATTGGGCATAGTCAATGATATCCCTAAAGTAACTCTGAACCTGCAGTAACCATCACCTGCGTAATTAATGAGAATATGTCATTTGAAAGAAAAGTTGCAAATTTTGAAATAAAACAATATGGATTGAATAATGACAGGTGGCGATGATATTCTCTACCTGATAACACTCAGGAACCTGGAGATACACCTAGTTATAGGATTATGCTGCTTTGAGGTGTGTTTTGGGACAGGGCTTTTAACTGGCTTGCAATGGTACTCATCACCTTAAGACTATATGGCAACACAATGTGTGGCATCAATACCATCAATTGAGAGTTTAGACTTACATGCAATAAAATCTTCATATCTAAACACATCTCAGATGTGAACACTCACTATTATGAACATTATTTGAAGGTGTCATTCCATAATCATACATCACAGAAAACTCTGAAATGTGCACACACACCAGTGCAAAGCTATTTTCATAGTCCTATTACATAAGCACACATTTCAGTTTAACTCATTAAGAGAACGTTAAGAGTCTCCATAAGTGTGAATATTGTCCCAATCCATTTTATAATCATAGCTTGCAAGAAACTTCTGAGATCTGAATACCTGTTTTGTTACAATGCCATTTTAGAATCAAACATTTCAGTAGACTTCTGTGATGTGAAGAGTCACTATTATTGTGAATATTGTCTCCACCCATTTTATAATCATAAACTGCAGGAAACCTCTGAGATCTGGATACCTGTTTTGTTCCTCCTATTTTAGAATCAAGCATTTCAGTGAGCCTCTGGGATAAGAAAACCTGCTATTGTTCATATTGTATCAATTCTATTTCAGAATCTTACAAAGCATGTACTTTAATAAACAATATTGTCTCAACCCATTTCATAATCATATACTGCAGGAAACCCCCAGAGATATGAGTTTTATTGTGAATGGTCACAAATTGTATTTTATAGTCATACATTCCAGTATTAATACATATCCGAGATATAAAACCCTTATACTATGAATGACTCAAAGTTCCATTCTAGAACCATACATTGCAGAACAATTCTTATACAAACACCTTCTTATGTGAACACTTTTTTCCTGGTCCCAATGTGTTCACATCTCATAACGATATTTGTGAATAATGGTAGGAGTGAAAATCAACCATTCAAACCCTGGACTTTGTAAAGCCAATGGACTTAATCTACTCACACAGCACAAGCCTTACATAGAAATGAACTATAGATAAACAGAATCAATATTAAATAAACTTAGTCCTTTTCACACTGTGAACTTTTCTAAGTTTACTTATCTAATAAATAAATATAAAGATTTAAAAGATGAAATCGCTTGATGATCATTTGGCAAACAATTATACGCTATTTCTACTTGACTGGTCAGGCTTTGCAGTTACTGTAGATTCACAAAAGATTGTGTAGACAAAAGATTGTGTAGAGTAAATTTTGCGAATTTACAGAAAATCGATTTTTACGTTTTTTAAGTTTGCGAACATGGAGTGCCAGCTATACACTTAAAGTGGCAGCACTAATCAGTCCGAATCTTAATTTTGCGTATGAGGCTAAATGCAAAAAAAATGCAAAAATTAAACTAACGCAATTTACAGTATTTGACCAGCCCAAGAGGCCAATACTTGCAGCAGCGGTCAGCGATAGAGGGGCTACCCCCATAGCTGGTCATTAAATTGTAGAAATATTCTCAGCAGCTTTGGTTGTTATCTTTCATACTAAGTACATACAATCCATTTTTCAAAAGCCTTCAGTGAAACTTAGACGATTCAAACATTTTAACCAATTTATGCCTGGAGGTATCCTTGACAAATATTAGAAGGGATGCCCGACCGTTCGTGGCTAAAAAGACATGAATGGGTTCATCCCTACCAGCTGGTACTCCATCCCAAGCCTGCCTTAGAGGCAAGAAGAGGAACTAAGATTTTGAGTAGGGGGTTTGTTTTGTATGAGGGGGGGTTGGTTTGAACAGTGATGTAGATGTACCAAATTAGTTTTGAAAAATAAGAAAGAAAGAAATGCGATAATTCTTAGCAGGAAAATCATCATTTTGACTTGTAAATGGAATGGGGGGGGGGGGGGGGGGGGGGAGGTTTGTCTGGAGACCAGATTTAGATGAATGCCATGATAAGATCTACCAGCAAAAGGGAATATACAGTTGCAGTTCTTTTTCAACTTTTCTTAATTCATCAATTTGTTTAGAATGTTTGATTTTGTAGATTTGTGACGAATCTCTCTCACCTGACCTATTATGTGGATCAATTGAACACAACAATGGCAAAATCCAATTGTTATTCTGATTTGCTGCATGTTCCCCATTGTTATTCTGATTTGCTGCATGTTCCCCATTGTTATTCTGATTTGCTGCATGTTCCTCATATTCATTCTGATTTGCTGTATGTTTCCCATTGTTATATTACACCAACAGTTGAACTGAGTTGACTAGTGGAATGTTACAAGTGAACAATAGTATAACACAAATAATACAACAGACAGACAAATAATCTATAACTAAAAGATTTAAACTCAACTTCAACCTGATTTGATACATAAATCTACACTTAAGTAAGTCGGTATGGCATTTTGAATAAACCTTAAAATGTGTAGCATGTAGAACTCTTACGTAAACATGAATGGCTTTATAAAAATACATTTTCGAAGCTGCTTACAAATGACAATGCTGCTTAAGTGAATACATATTGACATGAAATGTTCCTTATGCCAAACATCCTCATTCGTGCCAGTATTTGAGTAGTTAATTTCAAATAACAATCATATTTGAACTGCTAGCATGAATGGATTGATAAATATACTTGAAAAGCTACCTATAGACTACTTCACCCTGTTAATGTCTATATGCTAATAGGTTGAGTTCTTGATGTCAAACACTTTCATTCTATTCAATATGTTTAGTTAATGCATGTTGCCTGCATTGAATCTCAGTGAATCAACCTCATTTGCATCTGTGTGGGACAAATTGCCTGATAGCTTATCAGTGATAACGTACTTTAGGCCATAACTGATCAAACAAAGTTATGTTTGATAATATCACATGAGGAATTGTTAACCCTTTAACGCTTGCAGCAGCCAGAAGAAGCCTGAGACTGACCACTACAAAATAATGCAAAACACTTGAAAAATGACTGAAACCCTAGCATATGGGTACTCATCTGAGAGTACTCAGTAAGAGCTATCCACATGAAGACCAACATGACAGGGCTTCGATGGTTTTCAAAAGTCTTTGCGCCATTGTCCTTTTGACGAAAGTAGCCTTAGCATTAAGGGTCAAATCTGAACTGACATGTCACATGCTTTGCTATATAATACTTAGGACTGTGTGCAGGCTGGTTCATGAACTGTCAGCGTCCGTAAACCGTACAGTAGAGGGGATCTTTAGATTAAAGTGATATGAAAACAGTTATCATTTCTTTGTCATATAACTGACAGAATCAGTAGAATGGCCTTTACCAACCATGGTGCATGTAGTTTGTAAACATTGATACAAACAACAGTAATGAGTGAAAGAGCAGTCAATGAATATCCTTTTCTAATAGAAATGTGTTAATCATGGATTTTGTCTTCTTTTAATGCAATCATGTCATAATGATGGGTCAAAAAACATGGCTGCCATATGAATTTCTCATAATACTCATAAAAATGTGCTAATCATTAATTTTGTCTTCTATAAATACAATCATGCCATGATGAAGGGTTTAAAAACATGGCTGTCATACTGCGATCTCATAATACTGTGAACTATAAATATAATGCTATAATCATGGTTGACCATGGTCAAATCAATTATCTAAACATAGGCATTGACCAAAAGCTGCCTGCCTTAGAAGGTGTGTATGGAATTACAATAAGTACAAAATCTGCCACCCTTTTGTTTCATGACTCAAATAAAACCTGCTTAAGTACCAAAAGCGGTAACTACTTTTTTACAAAGACCGCTATTTCATAAACTATGAGCCAATTCTTTTGGCTTCCCGTAGCTACGATTCTTACAGCAGCACTAGCAGAAGGTAGAACATTCTCCAAGTCCTTGGCGTCGGCTTGACCCTTTGAGAATATGCCAAGCTCCTGCCACTGTTCGCCACATTTTGCTTGCTTGGCGCCCGTCGCGACCACTTTACTGCACGCCTCAATGCGCCCTTTTTGTAAAATATCTCCTGCATGTTCTGAGGAGCCTGTGCTAACCGCTACCCGTCTTAAACGCACAGGCGCTTCAAATATCACATAGATGGCTTGACCGTCTTTAACGCCGATGCCCCAAAAGAAATCGTTTGCTCTGAGGTACGCTAACTCCGGAGTGTGCACATCGTAGACACGTATATCCGTTATGACCTTGGCTTCTGGATTATCACCTTGGAGTGGTTTAGTAAACTTTTCGTCAGCGAACCAGCGGTCCTTGAGCTTATTTTGCTGTCCTGGCTTATCTTCCAATGACGACTGAAGACCAAAATGCTGGAATAACGTCGGTTTTCTCAATATCGACTCTCTCTGCACCACCGCACTCATGAAATATCGAATCAACCAATCAACAGGCTGCTCGTCGTAGAACAGCAGGAGAAACTTTGCGAAGCGCATGACATCGCTGGAACGGAATAATCGACCTATGAATCCTAATTCGGAGAATTCTAACACTGTCCACCGGTTCTGAGCCTTGATGAAGGACTTAATCTGAGGAACGAAGGAGTGAGCACTGAGAACGTCATCCTCCAACTGAATGTAATAATCCGAAATGTTCGCGCAGTATAGAAACATGAACGCGAAATCCACATTCTGCTTGGCCCGCCACGTGACTCTCTTTGGGGAGTCGTTAAAATTCCTCTTCAGGCCAGCGAGCTTCGGATACCACTTAGAATCCACCTGCACCGCCTGCAGAAAACCGCTTGCTAGGTAGTTTCCGTATTTGGATTGTATCTCTTTCTGTACCTTTGTGTTGTAAACGCGGTCAAATTCTGCAAGGAATACAACCACCACAGTCTCCTTCTTGTCCTCCTCGGAGGTGTTGTTGACGATAGATCCTATGGTCTTGACTAAGTACTCGGAGCCGCTGCCGGTGGAACGCTGTATTGAAGGTATGCCGATAGTCAGAAAACCTGAAACAATAATTCAAGTTAGAGTTAACAATAGATCACACAATAATTCAAGTTAAAGACAATAATTCAAGTTAAAATTAACAATAGATCACATAATAATTCAAGTTTAAGTAAACGATAAGTCCGATGGTCTTGACTAAGTACTCAGAGCCGCTACCAGTGGAACGCTGTATCGAAGGTATGCCGATAGTCAGAAAACCTGAAACAATAATTAAAGTTAGAGTTAACAATAGATCACACAATAATTCAAGCTAAAGTTAACAATAGATGAAAAGGACACCATCTCTCACACCATTCAAGAAACTATAACTTGAAGATTTTTTTAACTCTGTGGCCTGAAGCATGAAAGGGATAATCCTTAAATCTGAGGGCCACAGTAATTATCAAATCCTGTATTTGACTGTGTAATACCCTCGTGAAATAAAGATTACTATCATTATTATTATTATCCCATGGTCTTGACTAAGTACTCAGATCCACTGCCTGTGGAACGCTGGATTGACGGTTTGCAAATAGTCAGAAAAACTGAAACAATAATTCAAGAACAAGAGCATGGATTATCAACTTGTTCCTTTCAATAGCAGTAAGGACAATAAGCTATAAGGACTGAAAAACAGAAAAGACAGAAAAGACATAATGAAAATTAAAATATAGATAAAATGAGCAAACGAGCAGAAATTTCAAATGTTACAATCAAAAGCTGTACTGACAATGACATCCAGAGACTGAAAAAAATAAAACGAAGGTGAAAACAAAGGTGATTATCAACTAAGCAGAATTTATTAGTTTCAATGAACCAAGTTTATCGCCAATAAAAGGGTTTTGTCATTGATATAATTAAGGTGATTCCATGAGTTGTAAACATTAAATTAAGGGGTCAGCCCATAAGTCTGGGGCTAGCAAAAATATGGCAGAGCTAATAAAGATTTTGGGGATATATCCCTGCTGGGCTAGTAGCTATTTTGGACACTATGGAGGACTGTATATAATAATTGCAATAAAATGTCAGGGCTAGTAGAAAGTTGAAATACTAGCCCTGCTGAGCTTGTAAATATCTTAGGTATTCTGAGACATGACGGATATAAATAGACAAGTATCATATCCTATCCATTAAACTGTAGCTGGGACTTCCCCAAAAGAATGCTGGGATTTACCTAGGAAAATCATAGGAGAAATCCTTGGAATTCCAAGCTTCATTTTGTAATGTTGATGATTTACCTAAAAAAATCCTTGGAATTTTAAGCTTCATTTGGTAATGTTGATGATTTACCTAAAAAATCCTTGGAATTTTAAGCTTCATTTGGTAATGTTGATGATTTACCTAAAAAATCCTTGGAATTTTAAGCTTCATTTGGTAATGTTGATGATTTACCTAGGAGAAGCGGCCATACAGAGAATAGTACCATTTTCCCCACTAGGTGGCTGAATGTTCCACCCCACACAGCAGTGGCAGGTATTGAAGTAAGGAGTAGGCTCGCAATAGCTCAGCTAAAGCATGAGCTACAGCTTCATGGAGCCAGTGCTAAATAGAGAAAATGCTAACTTATTGAAAGGTGATGTAAATTTCATCCCAGAATAGAAAAAATCCTTGGAATTCCAAGCTTCAATTGGTAATGTCTATGATTTACTTATGAAAATCCTCGGAAAAATCCTTGGAATTTCAAGCTTCATTTGGTAACTGATACCAGTCCAGTCATTGGGGTTAATCACACCCTAAACGCTTCATTCAAACCAGGTTAGGCTATCAATGCATGATCATGGGCAGTAGAATCATGCGAAAAAAGTATGAAAACAGCCAAATGAAGAAGACTTTGCTCTGAGTGCAATCCGTCAGACAGACCAACATCGTTGGTTGTCGTCCTAGTACTTGGCAATCTGCCAAGACAGGACATGATGGGCAGCCAAGTTATGTATCATTGTGCAGGAGCACCTCACACACAATTAACCCATCCAATGCGGAGGCTACTATCGTCCAAACCACAAGGATAAAAAAAATTTGGAAAACATTCTAAACCCTGTCATGTTGGTACTCATCAGATAACTATCGCTGAATACTCTCGGATGAGTACTCATGTGCCAGGGTTTTTGCATCATTTTATATTTGCCAAATTGTCAACTAGCAGCATAATGTTAAATTTTTGCTGCTGGTAACTTATTTGACCAAAACAAAAAGATGCAAAAAACGCCGAAAAAATTATTGAAACCCTGGCACAAAATTGAGTACTCATCTAAGAGTACTCAGTGAGAGCTATATCCAATGAGTACCAACATGACAGGGTTTAGATGGTTTCAAAAAACTTTTCGTCCTTTTGCTTTGGATGAAAGTAGCCTCAGCATTGGAAGGGTTATGAAGTACAACCATCCTGATTGAGAATGTACATTGTGACAATATTCCATCCTGTACTAGACTCGTCTCCACTGGCATTGAAGATATGGCTGTACGCCAACAGGAGGCATTAACTGTAATATCTGTTACATAATCTGGCTGTCTGATGGATTCAAAGAAAGATAAAACCTACTGATCTCTCTTGACACTATTGATTCACTACTTAACCCTTCCAATGCTCAGGCTACTTTTGTCCAAGAGGACGCAAAATTTTTTGAAAAGCATCTAAACACTTTCATGTTGGTATTCATGATAGTTCTCGCAGACTACTCTGAGATGAGTACCCATGTGGCAGGGTTGAAGTCCTTTTTCAGTTTTTTTGCGTCATTTATAATGGTCAAATTAGCTACCAGCAGCATAAGTTATATCCTTTAGAATCTGGCTGCTTATTTGATCAACACAAAAAAATGAGAGAAAAGCTGAAAAATGACTTAAAACCTGGCATATGGTTATACTCATATGTTAGTACTCAACAAGAGATATCCAATGAGTACCAACATAGGATTTAGATGATTTTCAAAAATCCTTATATTCATGTGCCTTAGACAAAAGTAGCCTCAGTATTGGAAGGTTTAACTCATTTCCATTTATAGTTAACTAAAGATAATATAGTCTGGATGTTTTGAAATTTTTGATAACAACAACCCAAAATTTTTATAAATTTGTTAATTTGATCCTGATTGAAATTTTCCCTTCAAAAGGTTTTGTTAATATAAGGTATTTTGATCAGGTGGATAAAAACATGTTTTGGGGCTGCATTAAAACCTGGTTAACTTATCCAGGCTGAGATAGTAAAAGTCTACCCCTAGGCATGGAAATATATTGCAAAGCACAAACAAATTATAGGAATGAAAGTTACAGTTGACATCAAATACTATCCTCCTAAATCTGCAATATAATGTTATTTTGAAATACTGCATTCAATTTTTCTTATTGAAAGGAATTTTGCATTTATGATATGGCAGAAAAAGTGATGAAACCCCAAATTCCATCCCATAGTCCAATAGGGCAAGATATGTCGCCCAGTCACAGTAGTCGCCACATATACTAGCACCTGTAAGTGGCACAGAAGTGGTGGACTAGTGGTAAATCTGCATCTACGGTTAGTCTCAGCTCCTGGTAGCTATCTATATACAGGTGAACTTGGATATGACAGACTCAATGGGACCAGGAAAATTGGTCCGTCATATGCAAAATCCGTCGCATACGTATGACGAATACTTGATATGCATCGGACTGGGACCAAGCATATCGTCTGTCATATGCAAAAATTTGTTGTACAGTGGTCCGTCATATCCAAGTTCACCTGTATAGTAAACATCCTTGAAACTACCCTATTATCAAACCTTGTAAACTAGTAAGAATACTCTAATTGCATATTGATATTAATTATATAATTGAATATCTAAGCGGTCAGAATACTCTAATTGTATATTGATATTAATCATATAATTGAATGCTTAGCAGTGAGAATAATCTAATTGCATATTGATATTCATTATGTAATTGAATGCTAAGCTGAAGAGAAGCAGCTCAGATGAAGCAGTCTTCAGCAGGTACAATAGCCCACCTGCTTAATGGGTGAGCTATTATAATGACAGCAACGATCTATAATTCAGTATTATTACAACAGAGCATGGCTACCCACACATGAATATGAATTGCAACCCTACTGCTGATCAGATAGGTCATATGGGTAACTCCATGGAGACCAATCATTGTTGATTGTGACTACTTTCCATTGCAAGGCATTACGAGAGCACTGTTTCATAACCTTTATAAGCCAGAGGAGCCCAAATAAGGCAGAGAATTTCTATACCAAGAGCTCCCTTGCAACTGAAATATCTGACAATTTGAAGCTGTGGGTTTCAATCAGTTTTCAGTTTTTTTGCATCATATTTTATTGGGAAACTATCCACCCGTAGCATAAGGGTTAAATGAGCAGACCACTACAGGACCACTGTAAGGGAAGGCCGCTGTACCCTTAAAATGTGGTAAACTTTAACCCAAATAAATACCCTAGGGCTCAAAAACAATTCATTTTCAAATTTTCTTAACCCTTCCAATGCTGAGGACAAAGCACTAGGACCCAAAGATTTTTGAAAACCATCTAAACCCTGTCATGTTGGTATTCATTAGATAGCTGTCGCTGAGCCAGGGTTTCAGTCATTTTCAGTTTTTTTTGCATCTTTTTGTATTGGCAAAATAAGCCACCACCAGCCTGATTATTTTGAAGTCTTTCAGGTTAAAGCATAATTAGGAAAATATTTGAAGGAGCGATTTCAAGCAAAACATTATTAAAAACTCTCCTTCAAATATTTGATTAAGTCATTCTTAATTTTCAAATAATAAGCAAAAGTTTCCAAGATCAAGACGACAATTTCCAAAATAACCCTGAGGCATTAATGGCTTAATTGTACAATCTATAATGAATAAAAGTCATAAAACATTGAAAGCCTAAGCATTCAATCATTCTTAATATCTGCCGCCCACTGGGGCCCCTATCATAAAAATGATATGGGCCAATTTTATGGCACAAAAACCCCTACAACAGTTTCATTGTCAAACCTAGTGTCAGGTGACTAGTCTCCACCCTCTACCCCCATACTACCAAGCCATCACATATTCCACGTTCTCTAAAACTGAGAGATGATGAAATAAAAATTTGCAAAAAGAGATTAGCATTTAGAAAAACAAAACAATTTGGAAGCCATTGCCTCAATAGTTTACTAGTATTTTTTTACTGGTATTGCTGGCATTTAACAGCTGATAATTGCTTTTTATCACTTAACTTTCTTCAGTGAAAACTCAGATGGAGAAAAGAATGGATACGTTACGAGAGACCAATTACTATACTGTAAAGTTCGAAATATTAGCGAATCTACATTTAGCGAATCAATCCATTTTTCCATAATAGCAGATCGTAATATTCGCGTGTGAACCATCTCCAAAAGCGCCATCTGAGTAGTGGTACTCTAATGTATGTACTAATCTACCACTCATGCTCGGTATCTATAGAAATATCCCAAAGCAATGAAGCCCTTTCTTTCCAAGCATACACATTTCTTTCATAACAACTCATCTTTAGCTGTAGATATGAAAAAACCCTGTTGCTTTCTGGTTATGCCATAGATAAATGAAAAAAAATATTCATTTAAGATTATGCGAAGTGCCTGACAAGACATCTAAATCCATTCTCTTTAGAGCAAGCGTGAGGACCGAATTTCCACGTGTACTTTACATGACCAGTACCATCGAAACCCACATATGGTTGACCCCATCTTGTTGACCAGGGGTCAACCATGTGGGGGTTTCGATGGTTTTTACGGCTGGATGGTTGTGTATTAAAAGAAACTAGGAAGGCGCCCCTTGATACCTAAAGAAATGTCGTGAAAGTTCAATAACCAGGTCTATGGCAGAACCAGAAAGCAACAGGGCTTTTTCATATATACAGCGAAAGATGAGTTGTTATGAAAGAAATGTGTATGCTTGGAAAAAAAAAGGTTTCGTTGCTTTGGGATATTTCTATGGAGCCAGCATTTTGGTTTGGTCTGGTAGGTGTTTTTAATCGTATTAATAACTAGGTAGGCGCCCCTTGATACATAAAGAAATGTCTTGAAAGCGTCTCTTCGCTATGTTCGCGTACCAGTGTTTATCTATTTCTTCCAAAATATGATAAAGGACATTGTCGAAGGGCTGGATGGATCTTTTCTTTTGCGAAAACTCCATACTTTTTACGATTTAAACATCTAATGGACCAAGCAAAATGCTAACTTTAGTCTGTCTGACTTAAGTTGAGTTGGGCCAACCGTCTTTTCCTCTTTTTGGCAACTGAGCATGTGCAGAGCAAGAATTTTGGGCTCTTAGTTGACACTGGTTGAGGCTAGCCTGTTCAGGTGGACCTGGTTTCATATCCACTTGTTTTTATTTATCTAAGGCAAACATAGAGCTCATTTTCCCATTTAGGGCAAAATAGGCTTGAAATAAAAAAAAGTAAAGCAAGCTTTTAAGTTGCACATAATAAGTCATGTGGAAAATGGATATAATAGCACAGGAAATATCACTTAAAAATCAGTCATTGGGGAAGTCAACATAAATGCTGCTACAAGCAGTCACATTGGTAGGTTTAAAACAAGTCAACATTGGCAGACAACTTCCTATTTTTCAAGCAGTTTCAGGGTTTTTGTAGCCGAGTGCACAAGAGAAACCAAACTTAATTTTTCATATTAAATAAAAATTGCTGATTAACCCTTCCAATGCTGAGGCTATTTTCGTCCAAAGCACAAGGATGCAAAGCTTTTTGAAAACCATCTAAACCCTGTCATGCTGGTATTCATTGGAAAGCTCTCGCTGAGTACTCTCAGATGAGTACCCATTTGCAAGGGTTTCAATCTTTTTTCAGTTTTTTTTGTAACATTTTGTATTGGCTAACTTAGCTACCAACAGCATAAGGGTTAAGATACAGTGAGTTGAGGCTTTACAATGGTCTGATACATAGTTTCATGTTTTACATATTGTACTTTAACAAAACAACTGTGGACATGAGAGTAAATCACATGGTATAAACAAAAGAATTAAAAAGATGGCATGTGTCACCAAATCTACAATCCCAGAGTCAAGAAAAATTGATTACCTAAATACTTATAATTATAGCACTTTTTGAGAACTTGCTTTTGTTAACACTGATCCTAGTCTGAAGGGGCTCACACATTTTTTATAGATTCTGAATCTATTAACATTACTTTTCCTGACATACCTTTTTTCCGCCTGTGCTTGCCTATCTTTTGTACCATACTATAGTCCACGCGTCCAGAGTGGGCATTTTCCAAACTCCTACTGACATCAAACGATCTCTGAAATAAGCAAACAGTATATCTTAAAACATCATAACTAATTGCCCATTCTGTTTTTGGTGAACTAAAAAACTGAGGGAGACAAGCATAAGATCCATTAACTGGTGTAAAATTATCCTTTTTTTCAAATTCATTTATTCATGCATGACTAGTAGCCAATACAAGGCCTTCAGGACTATATAGTAATACTTTTTCTGACAAAGGCATCTTCAGGAAAATAAAGGAGAAAGGAAAAAAAAAGTTGGGTATAACTTTTCTTCACATATTATATTCTGAATTTGTAATGGAATCCAAATTTTTTTGTTGTGCTTTTGTTTAGAAAGTATCATAATCCAGATGACATTTTACTGATAGTGTGCAAAACTTCAAGAAACAGCTGAAAACATTGCTATTTCGAAAGGAGTTTAATTGACTATATGGACCATGACAACTGTCCAATGACTCAAAAGCACTTTTGAACATTATAGGTGGAAAGGGCGCTATATCAAATATCAATTATTATTATTATTATTTTCCTGGTTGAGCACTAAAGCATGAATGGGGTCAACTGTTTCTGAACAGTTCACATTATCAAGCAAGAAAGAATCTGGCAGGAAATATTTTTGTGGTACCTATGACAATCAGTGCTTTGTATGACATTTCTTCCAACGCCTCTTTAGACTGGATATCCAAGGGTTTGTTTTTTGGATTCCTTTCTAAATAGCAAATCCTATTATGCTGCATTACAGTTTTTCTATCTGTATCAGTCCTCCCTTATAAGAACCAATTATCAGTCCTGCAGTCTCAATTCTTTCACCATTTCTTAGAGCTGCACTCATGGAGGGAGATCAACTCATGAGCTCACGGACGCACAAATTAGAAAAAAGAAATACTTATTTTCCAGCCCAGGTATTATGAAATAAATACCTACTGGTGATGATTTATTAACATTGACGTGTTTATTCCATTATAAAATGTGCTGACCAGGTTAAGGTCAGCATAACACTCAACACTGTTTATATACAGGGCGTCCCAAAAAAAATGCAATCCTCCCCTTTTCCCCAAATTATTTCAAAACAGCTTAAGTAGCATCTAACATGACTTCATGGTTAAATAGAAGGATATCTTAGAGATAACCTGTTGCAGTTTCAAGCAAATCCGATCATCCATGTCAAAGCTGTTAGGCAAAGTTTGACCCCTCTATCATTTCACTCCAACACAAGGTAAATTTCCAATGCAAAACCTGCATACTGGCCAAGCTATTTTTAGCATTCTGCTCTGGCTGCTGGCGAGGAGTCATGAAAAACCAGTCTTCACCATAGGGTTTACATTGCGTTGGAGTGAAATCATAAGGGGGTCAAACTTTACATTACAACTTTGACTTGGATGAACGGATTTGCTTGAAACTTCAACAGGATATCCCTAAGATATCCTTCTATGTAACCATGAAGCCATTTTTGATGTTACTTAATCTGTTTTGAAAATATATCTAGAAAAGAGGAGGATTGCATTTTTTTGGGGACGCCCTGTACATTGGAGATTGAAAACAAGACATGACAGCGATAAGCAGTAATGAGAATATGTGTTAAGGCCTCGGTGTTACGTTTATGTTCCCAACATAGATGAGCTCATAAGTTGATCATTTCAGCTCGAGCCACTCAAGTTAGTGAGTGGTACTTGATTGCAGCTCTATCTTTTCTCCTTATTATCAATGAACCTGCCCTGCCACAAGCAGCCCTGACTCGAAAAATATGTTCAATACACTGGATATAACTTTTTGAAAAAAGAAATTGTGAAAAAAATGTTCTTGACATCCAATTGAGTGAAGTTACTTCAAATATTTTCCAAATACAAACAATATCAGGAAAATAACCTATTGAGATGTCCACACATGTTTAGGTGTTAGCTATGCAACACAATCTAATACTTAGTTAGGGTAGCGATAGGAGAACCTAAAAACGTGCCTGGTATTTGGAATTTAACTCGTCCTTCTATCATGTACCAGTGAATACATGCATGAAGTTGTGCTCATTCATGCCTAGAAGACGCCCAGAACCCCTTCTGCATTGGATGATGGTTTCATACACGAAAGAGTTTCGTGAAAACTCACTGAAAGGATTCTATTTTTACCTGATGAATCTGTCAAGTAAAACCATTAGATGCAATCTAAATATAGACACAAGAAAAATTTGGGTTGAGTTATATAATGGTGCTGTTAAAAATAAACCCCCTTATTCTAGTGATGTCACACTTGAGACTAGATTCCCCCGCTAGATTAGGTATGTCAAGTTAGGCTTCACTATAATAGGCCATATGGTAATTGGTCTGTGGTGACCGATCTTTTGGGTCATTCATCTGAGCAGTAGTCAAAAGCAGCATGACTATTTTGGTGAAATCTTGCCGCCGAAAGCGAAGATATAACCAGGAATATATTTGAAGATGAAATCAGAACATTATCAATAACTTGTTATTGTTTGTTGGGTCCTGAAGAATAAGATGCTCTTGTCAGAAAGATAATTTCCAGACAGTCAGGGCTTTTATTAACCCTTCCATTAATAGAGGTTACTTTCATCCAAAGCACAAAGATCGACTTTAAGATTTTTGAAATTCATCTAAAGCCTGTCATGTTGGTATTCATTGGATAGCTCTTGCTGAGTACTCTCAGATGTACCAGGGTTTCAATAATTTTTCAGGTTTTTTGCATCATTTTGTATTGACCAAATTGGCCACCAGCAGCATCAGGGTTAAGAAATGCATCCCAGGACTCTACCATAGCATGGGGTTTGCAGAAACACCCTACAGCCGAAACACCAACTGTCAGGCATTTTAGGGTGCTATCGGTTTGGATAGTTTTAGAAATGCATTACAGTATAGCACCACCATAGCATGGGGTTTGCAGAAACACCCTACAGCCAAAACACAAACAGATGTTTCTGCCGCACGACTTACAAACGCCTCCGCAGGAGAGAAACCCTCCTGGCGCTTATCCAAACTCAGCAGGCTGTTAGAACTTGCTATACTCCACTAATTGTCTTGGAAACTCAACGGCTGATCTGAGCTAATTGATGGTGAAAGTCAGAGGTTGTTTTTTGAGTTTCGAAAACCACAAACCACTGAGAAAACAAAAACAAAAGATAAAAACAGCTTAAAATGCAGTCATGCCTGTAGGCCTACTCTTAGCCAACAGGGCGCCCGTCTAAGCGTCATTTGGACACCCAAACCCTCAAAAATCATACTTCAGGACACCCTAACTTTTGAGGGAGTAATTTCTAAAAATGTCAATTTCAAGCATATAATTTGATTTCTTTCACCTAATTTTCATGACATTGTAAAAGGATATCATGCCTTCTTTTAATAAGAAAATACATTCTTGTGGTTGTAATCTGAGTATTGTGATCACCCTTGAAAAATAGGACACCCCATAATTTGACATTTACCAATTTTGAGCACCCAGTTTCTAAATCCTAGCTAAAACTCTGCCTTAAGGGCCCCAAAAACTAGACAAACAATTATTTGTAACATCTTTATAACTGAAGATACATTTTTGAAAATATTTTATGGAGAAATATTCACCAGAGATCAAACAACTCTCCTTGAAATATTTTGAGAATTGATGCTATATTCTGAAGTTATGTACATTAATGTAATCTAAATCCAGACGTTAAAAAACTGGGAACTTCTAGCCTGCATGAGTTAATGTTCCATCTGGCTCTGCGGTATGTGCACGCCTCCCCCCCCCCCCCCCCCCCCTCCTCTCAAAGCTTGATTGGCGCTAGTTCGTACAGCTTGACATGAAGTTGGAGGATTTGAAGGTCAAACAAACTAAAAAGAGGCGTCTGCGAATTCTGCGGTTTAATTAAGTAGTTCAGTGGGGCACTGAGGGTCTTCTAGTATAAACACTGATTCCAGGTCCTAGAGTCAACCCATTTTCATAAACAAACCCTGCAAATATACCCTAATTGTAAAAACAATTGTTTAAACAAAGAATTACCCCTGTTAACCTTATCTTATTCTTCAGCCAAAAGTGATGAGATATATAAACAAATGCATCAAGTTAAAAACTTCACATATAAGACACTGTTTACATTTTGCCAAAGTGAAACTAAGACTGTTACATACATAGGTTTCTATCATAAACAAATATTTACAGAATTAAACCCAGTTTGAGATTACTCATATCTGAAAAGCATGGAATAGATTTGATTTGAATGATAAGGCTAAGAACTCAGTGCTGCGAATTCACAATCTTTTTAGCTACAGTGGTAGAGAAATAAAGGGAGATTCTTGTACTTAATTCTACATAACATTGAGATTGCAGGAATGTCGCAGTACGTTAAAGCCCACGGCATCTGTCAGACACTCACTGCTGGATAGTTCACAGGCATTTTGACCTCCTGCTGTTGTGGACTCCAAACTTAAAGCACTCAAAACCTATGTCATCGTAGAAGAAATACCAAGGACTGGATAAATATTATAAATTCTTCATTAAGGGGCAGGGTTCGACTTTCCCTCGATTATGCTGTGGACCCCTAGATTTTTCAGACTAGAGGCCCAAAATAGTATGTACTTTAACCAGGAATCCAGTTTTTGACCATTATTTTTTATCAAAAGACCTTTTCGGGGCCCCTAGCCTAAAATCTAAGTGTCAGACCCTGAGGGTACGTCTCTCTCTTTCTCTCTCTCTCTCTGAATCTCTCTCTCTCTCTCTCTCTCTGAGTCTCTCCCCACCTCTCTCTCTCTCTCTCTCTCTCTCTCTCTCTCTCTCTCTCTCTCTCTCTCTTTTTCTCTCTCTCTATCTCTCTATCTCTGAGTCTCTCTCTCCCTCCCTCCGTCCTCGTTCTTTCACACTAAAAAGCAGTGCTTCATATCGCATTAAAATCATGTTTCTAAAATAGTTCTTGTAATGTTACTCATAAAGAAACTTTATTTGCCCATATTCCTGAGATCACCTGACAGGACACTCTAATCATGACTAGCAGCAGGAAGTATTACGTGCACACACACCACATTTACAATAATTTGCCAGTATCTGTTTGGTTCTGATAGCACTGCCACTTGCCGCTGATACCCCGGCACCTGACAGGACACTCTAAT